>CP094637.1:14819561-15205815 GCA_023657505.1 Camelina hispida | reverse complement strand
GAGTTATAAAAGATAGCACAGAATTGGATCATGTAAGGAAACTGGGGCAGCGGTTCGTGACTCATGTAGCGAGAGAGGAGATGCAAACACAAAGAAAAGACAACTTTTTAAATCAAAAGAGACATCCAAATACTCAGTTACTTCCACTGACATATATATATATACCGTCAAAGTTGTTCCACTCATAGTCATGTCCGTTACGCTCGAGAGACTTGTGAGGAAGTTTCTCACTACACTTCTCTTTAAAGCGACATTTCTCACTACAATTCTCACCGCATCAAAACTGACATCAATATCTACCTTGGCAAGTGAACTCAAACTGCTTATAACGAAACGTTTCGACTGGTGATCTTCAAGACTCAAATCGCTGAGTCGAGGAGCATCAATTGCAACCTCCAAATCATCATACTTGCTAGCACGATAACCATCACTATCTAGAACCAGTTTGAGAATCTTTAATGACTGAGAACGTACTCGTAAAACCTTAACGGTGTACTCTCTCTCTCTACATATCTAACAACTTTCAAATCTTCAAGAACCGGGCAAGATGAGATAAGATTCTCCAAATGAGCATCATTAGCATACCTGTTGTCTACTAAATGCATGACTTTCAGACGAGGTAGAGAAACATTCTCGAAATCAGCCAACGACACATTATTGAGTTTCCAAGGATACCAGAGACTCACAGGTGTAAAGGCTAAGGGGCATCAGCTTCTCACCTATATAACTCAAACGGCATATAACAACATCCAAATGTTGAACTTTACGCATAACTGCGTTGTGGATCCACTGCGACAAGTAAGACTGATCAGGCTGATTTCTCATAAGAAAAGTCTGAGCTTGTGTATGAGTGTCTCCCTAGAGATATCAAGAAATCCATGGACAACACTCGCAAATTCAGAGTAACCAGCTGGGGACTCAGAAACGTCCAAATCCAACAAAGGAACCGAAAGCCAGACACTTTTCCATCGCTTGGACAAAACACAAGTCCTAACAGCAATCTTAGTAGGTAGATCAGATAGTATCTGACACAGCAAATGATCAGGTAAGAAGCTTATCCTATCTTCCCCAACTCTACTACGACCTCTCTCGCTCATTGTTTTGTTTCACTTACAGACACACACACACAACACAAGATCTGCATATCACAATACCAAATTGAAAACTTTAAACACACAAAATTATTGAATCTTGAAACGAATTTGAAGAACATATAACTCAAAGGAGTTCAACAGATCATATATTACCGCGAAAGAAATTAGGACCGGTGCTCTGGCTGCTTCTCAGGTTCGTCTGCTAGGGCTTAGGCATTAGGAAAATTATTTTGATTTATCTGTTATTTTTCCCGCGATATATTTGCTTTAGATAAAATCAAGCAAAATATACTTAAAACTAAAACTAAGTTAAATAATAAGAGGGTAAATATCAATTGTGTAGTTGATATTTAAACTAAACAAGGACAAATCAGACAATCACAAAAGACATGAAAATAGTACTAAATCCAAGTCCAACCTTAAGACTGTATGATCCACCTACAAGTCTCCGTTTAAATGGTCAGCAACATGTACAATTCAAGAAGATTGAACCCTGGTTAATGGCTTACGATTTTACTCACACATATAGGTCATCTTCGAAAGTCAAATACTTGAGTCTATGGGGCATCAATGATAACCTCCGAGTTTTCATAATCAAATACTTCTACCACACCATCAACGTAATTACCATGTCTGAAAGCTTCTATACTAAGATACTGGACTATGTCTGAGAGTGCACTTGTACAACCTTCACACTGTATCATCTGCTCTTTTGACAATGCATAAATATTCAAGAACAGGGCAAGATTATATTAAGAGACTCTAGACCTGACTCAATGGCATATACATTGAGCTCTAAACTCACGGTCTCGAGTCGAGGTAATGGAACAGACTCGAAACTACCAAACAATACCTGATGGAGTCTTAAGTAAAAAAGTGTCTCAACATGAGTCCACGAGTCAAGACAGTCAGAAATCAATATTTCAATTCCAAGTGACAAGTGACAAGTATAGAAAGAGCCAAAAACATTTTTGAACCGTAAAAGAGTTTTGGAATCCCAAACATACCAAGTGTTGTGATCAAAGTTCACAAAAGAAAACATAATAACAGATTTCAACAAAAATCAAAATCAAAATCATGTTTTTGATTCTAAAGCAATCTAAGTTCTGATCACAGACAAACATAAAAGTCGTCTTCATGGTCCACAAATCTCTATTTTACACATGCTAGATCTCGTCGGCAATGTATGAAGATCCCTTAAGACAAGGATATTGTCTCCTTCAACGGAACCTTTCAAACGAAAAACAAGTCTCTTGAGGATGACAGAGTTCTCTGCAAAGTACCTTGCTAGTTCCATTATAACAGCGTTTCCATAGAACATGCTTCTTATCTCTACAAACTCAAGCGACGATAGCAAACACCTAGGCACGAACGAAAGTCTTGGCTGTTCCGCCACCGAGGAAGAAAGTAAATCCTGTAAACAAAACACACACAACATTCAGAATGAATGAATGAATGTCGGGCAACACCAAACAAACATTTAGACTGTATGATGAGTTAAACTCTAGTGTTTGTGCAAAGTGGTTACCAAGATTAGGGATTTTAGATTCGGACAGCGTTTAAGAAGCTGTGGTACATTGACCAGGTTGCAGAAAAGAATCTCTACTTCCAAACAAGACAGGTTGCAAAACTGGAGTGACTCTGATATGGGGTGATACATAATGAGCTACTCACCAGAGCAAAAAAAAACAAAACGGAGATAAGAATATTAGTGAGCAATATTATCATGCAAAGTTTATCATACATATGTGAATTGCGAAGCCATATATACCTCATCAGCTGTGGATAAAATCTTCATATCTCTAACTCCCAAGATACTGGTGAAAAATCACGCAAGTCAACTTCATCAGCACTCTTCACCATGTAAAAATCGCCAAGAATATCAACCTTGGTTAAGGAATCCAAACTGCTAAGTACAGCAAACTCAGCTATATTATCATCGAGATTCAGATACATGAGTCTATGGGCATCAATCAAAACCCTCAAGTTTTCATACTCAATTTCCTCCGCCAAAACTTCAACCTCGTCATCATTGGCACCCTGTGCTATACTGAGACTGGTTAATGTCTGGGAGCGCACTCGTACAACCTCAACATTATCATCAACCCTTCGAACAATCTCCAAATCTTCAAGAACCGGGCAACCCGAGATGAGTGACTCTAGCACAGCCTCATTGGCATATACATTGTGTTCTAAACGCAACTTCTTGAGGCAAGGTAAAGACATAGACTCAGACTTACCCAAAAAAACTCGATGGAGTCTTAAGTAAAAAAGCGTGTCACAGACAAAAAAGAGGCTTAAGGGCATCACTTCCAAACACTCAAGCTTCACAGGACCAAACTCAACATCAAGTTGCTCAAGTTTAGTCGTAGCCACAAAATCAATCCACGGCGTGACGCAAGACTGATCACTCTCACCCTTGTGAATACTAAGCTTGAGCTTGTGCAAGCATGACTTGTGTTCCCTAGAGAAATCTACGAACTTGTCCATAAACCCCACAAAGGTGTTGTAGTCTGGGAACAAGGAAGAGTCCAAATCCAATTTGGGAATGAAAAGCCAGAGACTTTTCCACCTAGTGGACAAAACACTGGTCCTAACAGCTTCTTTTGTCGTCGGAAGATACAAAAGTATCTGAGATATCAAAGAATCAGGCAATTTGCTTATCATATCCGCCATTGAATCCGCTGGCGAAACTAAAACCGAAGATTCAGAAACAGTGAAAACCTTAGAATACTAACTTATTACTAAATACGCATAATTGAGGAGGAGTTTGAGAAACAGATGAGAAAGCAACGAAGAAAATGTAATGACCTGATGGGTTTATTAGAGACGGAGGTGGAGTCTTTAGCGAAGTTACAACACTCACTCAAGCTCTACTCTCTAGGCACGCGTTTGCGAGAGTACAATGGAGTCTTTTAACGAGTTTAGTCAGTCACTCGTTTTCAGAACGTTTAAAACGACAACTCAATTCTGTATTTTGGTTTTAACTAGCTGGCCCAACTTTTTATTGGGCTTGAAGCCACAAAGCAAGGAGGGTCTAATTAGAGCCACAGTCTTTAGTATCAAAACGACGCGCTGCTTCGAATCAAGAACACGTTAAATGTCAAAGTCAATGTTTTATTGTAGAAATGAAAACGCTTCACGATGATTGATGAAGAAAAAACAGATTTGGAATCCTCAAACATTATCAATGCGATATGTCCAAATCTTAAAAACGATACGATCCCCCTTTTATTGTTTTGGTAAACTTTATAATTTTAATAAATAGTTATAAATGATTACAAATAGCTTATATAGATTATAGATTAATCCATATATTAATAGTTAAAATTGGTAGTTTATTATATTAACTGATAAGCTCGCCGTAATTATCGCGCGCGTAAATTAAAATTTATTGAGAATATTAAGTAGTAACATACATGTTTTTAGATTATCTTATAACATTTTAATATTTTGAATATAACCTTTCATATTCATTTAAAACTCTCTCGGTTCCATTAATATAGAGTTTTATAATATTTCTCAAAATTTTATGTATAATTTTTAGTAATTAACAATTTCATGACATTTGAGTTATCTGTATATTTTCTATTGGTGGAAGTTTTTATAAATTACAAATATTTATTATTTATTAATCTTTGTACTTTGATCCAAAAACTCTTATAGGACAGGGAAGTACCATTTAAATATTTATATCATCATAAAACCATTTTTAATTTTAAATTACACATTTCATCTTATTCATAAGAACTAAGTATTATATCAAACACATTATATCAAAATCTATATCTTAGTAAAAACTGAAATATAAATAAAAAGTAACAAAATATTAATTGCCAAAAAAAACTCAATCAACATTTATTAAGATATATTTGTTATGGTGTTATCTTATAAGTACTAATTGTACTATGTCATAATCAATTTTAAAATGAGCTAAAATTTTATAAAATAAAAAAACATATATAAAGATACAGAAAATTCTCAATAACTAAGATTTTATTCTGTAATTATATTTGTTATCAATTATCTTATATTTTGACCATATGCATGACAAAAATAACATGTGTTAAAATTTAAATTTAAACATTAAAAATTTACTAATATTCTTGAATGATTTTTTTTAGATAATACAAATTAATTATTTGAAAACTTTTTATCTATTTAAATCTAAAAATAAATTTCATCGTAGACATTCAGGTTAGTAATCACATCACTATCTATATTCATCGTAAAACCATAATTCATTCTTCATGGATTAGTATTTAAAAAATTTAATAACAAAAATAATATGAGATAATATGTATATTGGTTAGTATTAAAATTTAATATTAAAAATAATCAGTAAAAAATCAGTTAACATCCAACAAAATTTTTAGAAATCCAAAAATATCCCGAATTATATTCTTCTATATTCATAATTTATAAGTAATATTTTGTCAATTTTAAGCAATTAACCATATGTCATTTCTAACAAACTCATTTCTATTTTCTTTCAGGTTTATCTTTTACTACATGCATTAAAACTTTAATAAACATGTAAAACTATACTTATACAAAATCATGTATTGATTTTTTTAAATTTATTTATTGTTCAAGGTTTTGTATACTTACTTACAATTAAGTGTATTACAGCGATAAATATAATTTATATACCGACTAAAATTAGGTTAAATAACTATGTTATTCTTTTTATTGTTATTCATGATTTATTGATTAAATACATGCTTATGGAATTAAATTTTTGTTAGAATGTCAAATTTATTGAGAAACCATGTTATAATATAATTAGGATACAATGGAAAATATATGATTTGTAGTTTTACTTTTTGATTTAGGAATGATAAATGTTAAAATATAAACATGAAAATTCATGTAAATATAATAAGCTACTTATTACGTTTATAAAAAAAAATTGACATTGTGTCAACATCTTATCAATAATTGGACATGTGTCACAATCGTCGGTAATTAGTAATTTGTCATCGAACTTTATATAATAAGATAGTAACAAATAAAATTTTATTTTACCGAAAAATCTTAAACGAGATTTTCCAAATTGGTAGTTCATGGATATTTCGAATTTTATTTTCGGAAGATCATTTGTTTCCAAAGAGTTATAATCACAATATACTAATTTATTTTCCTGAGATTTTATTGATAACCACAACGTTAACCAAATTATTAAAGGCATAAAAATATTTAACTCTCAATCATAAAGAAGTACGAATAACATTTTTTGTATGATAAAAGGAGGAATACCACAACTTTCTTTTGTAGAATATATATTTTTATTAGTTGGTTACAAAATAGATAATATATTAAATATAGGTTGGTTACAAAAAATTATAGATGAAATCCGCTGGATATATGAAATATAGAATACACTTAAGAATATATTCAAAGAATCTCTAAAAGAATATTCCAATTGATTTATACAATTTCAAAAAAAAATTTAATTATTTCATATAGGTTACACCATATATAAGTGTTAGCCATAAATATACTGTTAGGCGTAAAAAAGGAATAAAATCTTGGCAATTAATCACACTTAATCTGTTACGAGATTTTATTGTGGATTTCAAAATAAAATCTGACCTAACATCCCTTCAAGCTTTTAATATAAATCTGTTTTTAAACCGGACGGAAGATAAACCGGAAGTCTTTCGGGTCACTGGTCAACAAAGTCGGGACGATTAAATTATGGGTCAATGAGTTATTAGTTGATTACATTTTTATGAATATAACATCTACTTTTCTATAAATATTGAAAAAACATACATACTTAAGTACTAAACAACTAATTAAACTTTAAAGATTAGATAAAATAACTAATGATTCTTTATAATAACAACATTTATTTTCAATTTGGTTTGAGTTTAAAGTTGACCAAAACAAAATATTTTTTAATTTGAGACCGACATCCCTGTCCGACCCGCCGGTTCAACCACCGGTTCACGGGTTTTTAACGGGGTTTTCTGGTTTTTATGGGTTTTATTTGTTAGTTTTTAGAGGTTACCCGGACCGAAATTACTTATCGGGTTGTGGTTGGATCAAACAGCGGTCCGGCCTGGTTAAAAAACATTGATTAAATCATTCAGATCTCCATTACCAAATACATTCTTATATTCATACAAAAAAATAATGATATTAATAACATCATTCTCGAGTTTACATTATAAATATATTTTATTTGAAATTACAAACAGATAAAAAGAATTTCAAACCGTGATCTAGCACGGGTCCAAATTAGTATGTATATAATAGAATGCAAATTTCAAAATCCAACATAAATAAATAAATGATCATTAAATAGTATTAGATTAGGGAAGATATATAAAGACTGAAAGAAATCATGTTAACGGTTAACTATGATTTTACATGAGTAGACCGCTTTGCCATGCAAGAATGTCACTTAAAACGGTGGGAATTTCTTGAGTACTACTGAATTCGCTACAAGTACTTTGCTACTTCCATTGTAATAAAATCATCTTCCTCGTATCTGCTTTTCACCTCTACAAAATCAAGCGATGACAACAACACTTGGGACGATGATGAAAGTCTTATTCTTTTCCCAGGGACCTATAAACCCTGTAGTAACACACACACAAACATCAATATGAATTACTTGATAACAGTTAAACATGCATTTCTTATAAACTGTACTGTAAACTCTAGGTCATTATTACCTACCAAGATTAAGGATTTAAGATTCGGAAAGCTTTCACGAACGTTAGCAGCTTTTCAGGCAGAATGAATAAAGCTCTATTTCCAAACAGGACAGTTGCAAAATTGTGATAATGGCACAAAACTTTTTTGATGAACTGCAAGAGCATTAGGATTTATATGTATTAGAATATTGCGAGAACAAAAGATTCATGTAAAAGCATTGATATAGGTATTACCGCGAAGCTTGACAGTGATCTTCATTCCCTAGCTATTCGAGATACTGGTGAAAATTACGGGCAAATTCATCATCCTTCAGTTGAAAATCGCCAGAATATTGACCTGGTAAGGAACTAGAATTGAATGGTCTTACAAGTTACAATCATAATCATAATCTACGAAACTCAATATTTGATCTAGGGATCAATCACAACTTATGTTCTTATCATCATCATCATCGTCATCATCATCATGATCATCATCATCATTATCAACCCAACCATTTTTATAGTGAATCTGGTTAATGTCTGGAGTGCACTCGTAAACCCGTTATATTATCATGGAACCTTCTGAGAATGCTCAAATTTCAAGAACAGGGCAAGATGAGATAGCGACTCTAGATTCGCCTCATTGGGATAGAAACAATAATCTAAACGCATAGTCTTGAGACAGGGTATGAGAAGAAGCCACCACAAACCTACCTAGATGAACCCGATGGAGTCTTAAGTAAAGGAGTTTCTCACATATATTAAGGCTTAGGGACGTCACTTGAAAACACTCACGATTCACAAGAAGGCACTCGATATCAAGATGCTTAAGTTGAGGCATAGCCAAGAAATCTTTCCAACGCGTGACACAAGAATGATCATTTGCATCCTTATAACGAATAATTAGCCTAAGGCTGTGCAATCCCAACTTGTGTTCCCTAGAGAAATCTAGGAACTTGTCCATAAAACTCAAAAAAGCATTGTAATTTGGGAACTCAGAAGAGTCCAAGTGCAACCTGGGAATCAAAAGCCACACACTTTTCCACCTCTTGGACAGAACACTAGTCCTTACAATATCCTTTGTCGTCGGAAGATACGAGATCATCTCAGATAACAAAGAGTCAGGAAATTTGCTTATCAAATCCTCGCTTACACTTAAGTAATTATTTGCATGCCGCTTAACACAAACTCCTTTAGCTTTCCTTTCACCCATTATATTCACTCGCGACATTACACTAAACACTTCTTTAGCATAGATGAAGGTGAACGAACAGACCTAATTAGGGTTTAGAAAGATCCTAGGGGTAAGTTGAAGTTGGTTCAGCTGACGAACCGGCGGTTTTGGTTCCGAAGATAAAGTCATGAAAATATATATATATATATATATATATACATATACTTGTTTTATATTGGGTTTACGGTCCACGTCATGTTCAAGTTCAACGTAAGTCTCAATAGCCGACGGCGTCGTTTTGAAGCCACCGTCTGACAGAAAGACAAGTTCAACGAGTCTCAATACAAAGTCAAAGCGATACTACGAGGATGAAGAAGCCAGATTGGCTCTCGCCCTCGTTGTTGGTTGCTCCCTACGCTCCGTCGCCGAACAAGTATGGCTCTTTCGTCACTCAATTGGGTGTACGACGTGTTCCCGAGCTTCAGCGGAGAAGACGTCCGCGTAACGTTCCTCAGCCACTTTCTGAAAGAGCTTGATCGGAAAATGATTAGTGTATTCAAAGACAGTGAGATCAAGAGAAGCCAATCGCTCGATCCTGAGCTTACACAGGCGATGAGGAATTCGAGGATCGCCGTTGTCGTTTTCTCCAAAAACTACGCCTCTTCTAGCTGGTGCCTTAACGAGTTGTCGGAGATTGTGAAATGTAGAAAAGAGTTTGGTCAGATTGTGATTCCTGTTTTCTACGGTTTGGATCCTTCTCATGTTAGGAAACAGAGTAGCGAATTCGGAAACGTCTTTGAGAACACTTGCCGAACCAAAACAGAGGATGAGATACAAATATGGCGGAGAGCGTTGAGTGATGTAGCTAATATCCTCGGGTTTCATTCTTGGAACTGGTACGATAACGACTTCATGAATCTTGACATTTTTTTTTTATGTGTGTGAATGATGTTTCTTTCTTTGTTTCAGGGATAACGAAGCAACCATGGTTGAAGATATAGTTAATGATGTTTTGGCTAAACTAAATTCAGCTTCAACATCAAATGATGACTTTGAGGACTTTGTTGGCATCGAAGATCATATCACAATTCACAAAGATGAGTTTGTTGTTGTGCTTGGAATGTAAACAAGTGAGCATGGTTGGGATCTGGGGACCTTCCGGTATTGGAAAGACTACCATTGCAAGAGCTCTGTTTAGTCGGATCTCTCGTCACTTCCAAGGTAGCGTTTTCTTAGACAGAGCTTTCGTATCCAAAAGTTTGAACATTTATAGTGGAGGCAACCTGGACAACTACAACGCCAAGCTGCGTTTGCAAGGAAATTTTCTGTCTGAAATTTTAAGTACAAAAGACATAAAGATATCTAATTTAGGTGTTGTGGGAGAGAGGCTAAAGCATATGAAAGTTCTGATCTTTATCGATGATTTGGATGATCAAGTGGTGTTAGATGCTTTGGCGAGTCAAACTCATTTGTTTGGTTGTGGGAGCAGAATCATTGTGGTTACTGAAGATAAGCAATTTCTAAGGGCTTATGGGATTGATCTTATTTACGAAGTGGGTCTCCCATCTGATAAACTAGCTCTAGAGATGTTCTGTGGATCTGCTTTCAAGCAAAACTCTCCACCTGATGGTTTCACAGAGCTTGCTTCTGAAGTTGCAAACCTTTCTGGTAATCTTCCTTTGGTTCTTAATGTTTTGGGTTCGTATCTGAGAGGGAGGGACAAAGAGGATTGGATTGATATGTTACCAAGGCTTCGAAAAGGTTTGGATGCGAAGATTGAGAAAATATTAAGCGTTGGCTACGATGGGTTAAGTAACAAAGATGATCAAGCAATATTTCGTCTCATTGCATGTTTCTTTAATGGTGCGGACATCGGTTACATCAAGCTGCTACTTGCAGATAGTGACTTGGGTGTTAATATTGGGCTTAAAAACCTAGTTGAGAAGTCCCTCATTCATATTGGGTGTGACACTGTAGAGATGCACAGCATGTTACAAGAAATGGGTAGAGAAATTGTTCGGAAACAGTCCATTGAGAACGGGAGTTTCTGGTGGATTCGATGGATATTTTGGATGTACTTCATGATAACACTGTGAGTGCTCTTTCAATATCTAAACCGATACTAGTTATACAACTCTTACAACATAGTCTGATCTTTACAACTTTTCCTCAGGGTACGAAAAAGGTTTTAGGAATATCGTTAGATATGTCTGAGATTGAGGAGTTGCACATACATAAGAAAGCCTTTAAAAGGATGCCTAATCTCAGGTTCTTAAAATTTTACAAGAAATTGGGGAAGCAGAGTAAAGAAGTCAGATTGCACCTACAACAAGGCTTTGACAAATATTTTCCCCATAAACTCAAGTTACTGAGTTGGGATGACTACCCGATGAGGCGTATGCCTTCTAACTTTCATGCTGGACATCTCGTAGTACTGAGAATGCAACACAGCAAGCTCACAAAGTTATGGCAAGGAGTTCAAGTAAGTTTTGTAGCAAGATTAGACATAATATATTATTACCTTTTGAATGGCATGTATGGTCAGAGATGTGTGTTCTTGTTCTTTCTATGGATAGATTTTGCAACCTTTGTTCTATACTTCAAAAGTTGAGGGGAAAATATGATTATAAATGCAAGATTGAAATCTCTCAAGTGTATTCGAAAACTGACGACACTGATGCATTTGGGACATGTCTAAATTTATAATTTGTTGTTTTTTCTTCAGCCGCTTACATGCCTGTCAGGGAGATGCAGTTGTGGGGATCAAAAAACCTGAAAGAAATCCCAGATCTATCATTGCACGCAATCTTGAGACACTCCTATCTCAACGGTTGCTCGAGTTTAGTGGAACTCCTTCCTCAATCAGATATCTGAATAAACTGTGGGACTTGGGCATGAAAGGATTGAAAAACTAAGCTTCTTCAAACGGCATCAACCTCAAATCTCTCTATCGTCTTGATTTGGTAGATGCTCACGGTGAAGAGGTTTCCTGATATTTCAAGTAACATTTCAGAGCTCTATCTGAATCGAACAGCGATTGAAAAAGTTCTTTGGTGGATCCAGAAATTTTCCGGGCTTAAACGTCTACGTATGAGGGAATGCAAAAAGCTCAAATGTATGTCCCAAACATCTCTAAACTGAAGTATCTTGAATGCTTGACTTTCTCAAAACTGCATAGCATCTACAGAAGACGAAGCTCTTGTTCAGCAAACAGTCAGTTTTGAAGTATCTCATATTTCCAGGAGGACAAGGCCTTTGTAATTTCACTTACCAAGCTACTGGAAGCTCTTTGGCCATCCCTTTGTCATTACATCAACTCAGAGCGCTCCTCTCAACAATTCTTGGGATTTAGAGCTTGCGTCGTGCTTGATGCTGAATCCATGTCCTCAGAGTTATACGTAATTGATCAACGTAGGTTGTCCGCTTGAGTGGTAACGCAGCAACCACTTTGATTCGCTGACTGTCGAGATGCCTTCTTTACATCTCAGATGGATAGTCATTTGGTTATATTTGATAGTCGTTTCCCTCTGAAAAGATATTTCCCCTTAGCTGAATTAAACTATGATAAGGTGCTTATAGAGTTTCATTTCACTAGTATTTCTCGCTGTAAAATAAATGGATGTGGTATACGCTTCCTCATGGACTGTTCATCACCAGAGAACATCATAGTAATCCAAATATTGTTGCACCTGTTTGCAAAGCGGATGCGAAACCAATGGTGATGGTGGATACCATGAGACTGAACACGGTGATTTGTATGGAGAAACCAGTGCAGAGACGAGGAAGAAGCGGGAAGCGAAAGCGGGTAAGCATTAGGCATAAACCTTACACAAAATATCTAATGTCAGCAGTTCTGTTTTCAGATCACTGGATATTTTTCTTTTTTTTCTTTTTCTCAGATAAGCTTAAGGACCGCTCAAGAAACTGGTGACTTACCCTACCTTCAAACCCCGGGAGGAACAGAGGTTGTCATTTTGAATATTTGATTCTGAACCATTGAGAACTTACGGTGGCGACAAAAGAAGTGCTTTCACGGTTCTAATGGATCAACAAGAGACAAGGAGGCATGCATAGAGTCTTTCACATATTGTGTTATTCGATGTCTTTGAATTATATTACCTTTGAATGGCATATGTAGTAAGAGAGATGTGTTTTGTTGTTCTTATACTTCAAAAGTTGGGGATTTGAAACCTCTCAAGTGTATTCGAAAACTGACAACTGATACATTTTGGAAAAATCTGAATTTTGATTTGCTTTCAGCCCCTTACATGTCCTGAGGAAGATGTAGTTGTGGGCATAAAAAAACCTGAAAGAATATCTCAGATACTTTAGATGTTTAAGTTACATGTCTTTTCAATTGTTGATTGTGTTTCCACGGACGAGGTTGGTGGATTACTACTCCTCAGAAGAAGAGGTTCCTGCTGTGTTCCTGCCAATTCTATGCATTGTGGGTGCTACTATTATTATCACAATCTCCAATGTTATTTTACTTCAAAACAATTTCAGGAAATGCTGGAGCTGCTGCTTCGAATGTTGTCAAGGCTGATTCAAAGCCAAAGGCTAAGCCTACAGAAGTGAAGCTGAATCTGACAAGGAAGACAGAGTGGTGATAACGATGATGAATCTAAGAAAGGAGTTAGTTTTTGTAAGCTGGCTATGATTTGTGTGTTTTCTAGTGACTGCACCCAAACACTTTTTGACTAAAAAAGAAAATTAATACTTTTTGACTGCCCCAAACAGGTTATTTCCGTATTTTTCAAGAATCAAGAATCAAGAATACCACATAAAACAGTTTTGAAATCCTCAAACGTTATCAATTAAAGATATGTCCCAACGCTCACAAAATCCAACAAAGTCTGATCATATTAAAAAGACTGGAAAGTTATTTTTCAACAATTATCTAATTACGATTTTTACATGAGCTAGATCGCCTTGGCCATGCAAGGATGTCACTTACAACGGTGGAATCTTGTTTTTCGCAAGGAAGACCGGAAAGACAAAATAACTTTCTTGAGGACTACTGAGTTCGCTACGAAGAACTTTGCTACTTCATTGTGACATAATCATATGAGCGTATGTGCTTTTCACCTCTACAAAATCAAGCGATGACAACAAACACTTGGGAAGGGAATGATGAATGTCTTTATTTCTCTCCCATGGTCCAAATTAAACGCTGCAGTAACAAGCACTAACATCAATATGAATTACTTGATACACTTAACACATGCATTTCTTATTTTCTTATAACTGTACGTAAAACTCTAGGGTCATAATTACCTACCAAGATTAAGGATTTAAGATTCGGAAAGTTTCAATAAACGTTAGCAGCTTTTTCAGGAGATGAATAAAGCTCTATATCCAAACAGGACAAGTTGCAAAATTGTGTAATGGCGCAAACTTGTTCATGAACTGCTCATCCAACAAAAAAAAAAAAAAAAGGAGATCAGAATATTGGAAACAAAAAATTCGTGTAAGAGCATTATAAATATAACTTATATTACGAGAAAGGCTTGACAGGATCTTCATATCCCTAGCTATCGAGAAGATACTGGTGAAAAAGTTCGGGCTACTTCATCATCCTTCACATGAAATTTACCAATAATACTGACCTTGGTTAAGGAACAGAATTGATATGGTCCTCACCCTCATAATCATAACCTACGAAACTCAAATATTTGAGTCTAGGCGCATCAATCAAAGCCTTATGTTTTCTTTATCTCTAATATTTCATCATCAAATCATCATCATCATCATCATCATCATCATCATGATACCCCAACCATTTTTTATAGTGAAGCTTGTTAATGTCTGAGAGTGCACTCGTAAGCCCGTTATATTATCATCTAACCTCTGAGAATGGTCAAATCTTCAAGAACAGGGAAAGATGAGATAAATGACTTAGACTCGCCTATTGGAATAGACACATAATCTAAACGCATAGTCTTGAGACAGGGTAATGAAGAAGCCACCACAAAACTATCTAGATAAACGCGACGGAGTCTTAAGTAAAGGAGTTTCTCACATATATTTAAGGCTTAGTAGTGGCATCGATTGAAAAGACTCACGCTTCAAAAAAGACGATCGACATCAAGATGCTTAAGTTGAGGCATAGCACGAATTTTAATCAAACGCGTGAAACAAGACTCATCTTCCGATCCTCTTCAATACTTAGCTTGAGGCTGTTCAAGACCGACTTATGTTCTCTAGAGACATCTTGGGAACTTGTCCATAAAACTCAAAAGGCAATAAAATCTTGGAAATCGAATGAGTTTAAGTGCAACCTGGGAGTCGAAAGCCACACACTTTTCCACCTCTTGGACAGAACACTAGTCCTCACAATATCCTTTGTCGTCGGAGATACGAGATATCTCAGATAACAAAGAGTCGGGTAAAATTGCTTATCAAATCCTCTCTAGCTTCGCTTTCTCCATCATATTCACTCGCAACATTGAAACCGCAGTGACAACTTCCGACTGCAAACCTAAGTAATGGATTTTAGGGTTAAAGGTGAGACACGGATGAAGTTGGCTCAACTGACGAAGACACGTTAAAACTTTGGTTATCGAGCAAGAATTTCGATTTAGGTTAAATCATGAAACATGTTTTTATTTTATTTAATTTCTTAGGCCTTTTATAGGCCCACACCACATATTGCGTAACGTAGTTCTCAGGACGCTCAAGAAACGCGTTCCCAAGTCGATAGTTTTTAAACGCTCCAACCGCGTTAGGAGCGATTGGGTGATTGGTTACAATCGCTAACAAACGCAGCGTTTGCGGGAGGTGCGGGAGAACCAGTCAACACTTTTTTTGTCTTACCTTTAAATCGAGAGATGGGTGAGAGCATAATCCGTTCATTCCTGTTTTAATTCCATATCAGGTTCATGCATATAAATCAATTCAAGAGTAGGAGAATAAGGTTATTCTCTTAATCATGTTGATGTTGTAACTATCAATAAGGTAACACACGTTTAAGCCAAATGATCATCACCAAGACGAGGGAGTTGAGATTTGGACAGCTCTCAAGAAAGTTGGCAGCATTTCCAAATCATATTTTATAGGAGTTCACATGGAACCGGGTCATGTAAAGAAACTGGGGCAGCGGTTCATATTTCTGTAGTGATAGACTGATAGGTGATCTGGAATTCCAAAGAGAGAGAGAGAGAGAGAGAGAAATTTAATGTTTTATCTACTCCTCCAATGACACATCCAAAGAGACGAGGTAGAGAAACATACTCAAATCTGCCAATGACATTAAAGAGTTTGAAGGACACCAGGGTCTCACAGGTGTAACAACGTAGGTGCATCAGCTCCCAACCAAAAAAGACTCCAGCGACATAAAAGTTCCAAATGTTGGCTCTACGCATATGGATCAACTGCGTCATGTAAATCACGCATGTTTCACAAAAGCAAGTTCGAACTTGTCTAGATGCATGATCCTTAAGACAAGTCTAAGTACTTTTCAAAAAGCTCACAAATTCCTTAGAGAAGTCTAGTCTAAAATGTCCAAAACCAACCCAGGAACTGAAAGTGAAAGCCAGAGACTTTTCCATCGCTTGGACAAAACACAAGTGACAAGTCCTTTGTAGAAAGATCAGATAGTATCTTACACAGCAAATGATCCGACAAAAACTTATCCTATCTTCATCCCCAATTCTAAGACCTCTTACTCCTCTTTCGTTCATTGTTTTCTTTCACTTTCAGACACACACAACACAAGATCTGCATAACAATACAAACTTGGACCAGGTTAGAAAAATGTTAAGCCAGAGAAACAGAGTGAATAACAACATCATCGTTTCCTCGGTTAAGGTTTCTCTGATTTATCTAAAAAGGTACATAAAAGATCTGTGAGGCATGTAGCACCAGAACCTTCGCTACCCGTAAGATTCATTCCCAGAATGAATCATCTAAAATAATTTTTTATCTGCGCGGAGATGTTTGTTTATCATTCAAAAATCAACAAAATCAGAATACTAGTTTTGTCTAAAGGTCTACTTCCAAACAAGACAAGTAGTAAAATTGGCATGGTATTCTTGATGATCAGAGATGGCTTAAAGAGAAGGCAAAAGCCACACAAAACTCTAAAATATCATCCAGAATTAGTAGCCAAAGATTCCAAGACATAATAATAGTGTGCCACAAAAAAATCAAAATTTCAGTCCAGTTCAAGTAACCAGCTGGGAATGCTACTCTTGATCTGATCATAGACCGTCAACAAACTATGATCGACATGTGCTAGATACTCTGGGTAATTCAAGGAGGTCCTTTAGCATGTAATATCCCTTCCTGGTGCGAGGAAACACTCAATGCAGAAACAAGTTTTTTTGAGGACTCTTGAGTTTTCTACAAAGTCCTTGGCTAATTTCTTTTAGCAGGGTGAGAGTGATCAGTCTTGTGTCACTCGTTGGTTAACTTTGTGGTTGAGGCGTAAACTTAAGTATCTTGATGAGAGTGTTTTGCACATAAGTCTCTCGAGGGATCAAGTCTTATGTAAGTGACACATTGTATCAAGACTCCATCAGGAATGTTGTATGAGTAACACATTCTTTCTAAGTAAGTGGGTAAAAGTTTATAGGGTTGTGCAAGTCAGTCATACCCAACACCAAGACGAGTGATTTTAGATGGGGACAACTCTCAAGAACTGTTGCAGCAAATTCCTAGATAAGTAAAGAAAACTCCGCTTCTAGACACGAAAGTTGCAAAAATGGGGCAGTGGGTCGAAGTCATTTTGTTAAATAGAGATGATCACCAAAACTAAAAAAAAAACAAAAGATGAGTTAGCCAACAGTAAAACTTTTATGAAAAATTCTGAGCTAGATACCAAAGAATCTTGTTTATGTCTTTAATGAGTCAGCATGTTGTTATCCCAAAGCTATGGTCCGTTTTTTACAAGTATCTCCAGAGTTAGGGATATGAAGATCGCTGACGGTTTTGTGGAGGTATGCATGTATCTTTGTATCTAGCTAGTGTTCTTTCATAAATTTTAGTTTTTGCTCACTCATCTTTGTTTTTTTTTGTTTTGGTGAGCAGTTTCTCTATTTTAACATAGACTTCGACCCACTGCCCCAGTTTTGCAACCTTTCGTGTCTAGAAGCGGAGTTTTCTTTACATTATCTGGAGATTCTGCCAACAGTTCTTGAGAGTTGTCCCCATCTAAAATCACTCGTCTTGGTGTTGGTAATGACTGACTTGCACAACCCTATAACTTTTTACCCACTTACTTAGAAAGAATGTGTTATCTTATACACATTCCTGTTTTGTTTGTTTGGAATGTTGTGCTTATGTAGGAATTTGATCCGTCGAGAGAGGATGTGCAAATAAGTTTCTCATCTGTACCTCGGTGTTTAGTTTCATCACTCGAGTTTGTAGAGATAAAATACTTCAACGGAGGGCCTGCTAAAATGGAATTAGCAAGGTACTTTGTAGAAAACTCAAGAGTCCTCAAAAAACTTGTTCTGCATTTGAGGTGTTCCTCGCACCAGGAAGGATATTACATGCTAAAGGACCTCCTTGAATTACCCAGAGTATCTAGCACATGTCGAATCATAGTTTGTTGACGGTCTATGATCAGATCAAGAGTAGCATTCCCAGCTGGTTACTTGAACTGGACTTGAATTTTGTATTTTATTTTGTGGCACACTATTATTATGTCTTTGGAATCTTTTGGCTACTAATTCTGGATGATATTTTGAGAGTTTTGTGTGGCTTTTGCCTTCTCTTAAGCCATCTCTGCATCATCAAGAATACCATGCCAATTTTACTACTTGTCTTGTTTGGAAGTAGACCTTTAGACAAAACTAGTATTCTGATTTTGTTGATTTTTGAATGATAAACAAACATCTCGCGCGATAAAAAAATTATTTTAGATGATTCATTCTTGGGAATGAATCTTACGGGTAGCGAGAGTTCTGGTGCTACATGCCTCACAGATCTTTTTATTCACCTTTTTAGATAAATTCAGAGAAACCTTAACCGAGGAAACGATGATGTTGTTATTCACTCTGTTTCTCTGGCTTAACATTTTTCTAACCTGGTCCAAGTTTGTATTGTTATGCAGATCTTGTGTTGTGTGTGTCTGAAAGTGAAAGAAAACAATGAACGAAAGAGGAGTAAGAGGTCTTAGAATTGGGGATGAAGATAGGATAAGTTTCTTGTCGGATCATTTGCTGTGTAAGATACTATCTGATCTTTCTACAAAGGACTTGTCACTTGTGTTTTGTCCAAGCGATGGAAAAGTCTCTGGCTTTCACTTTCAGTTCCTGGGTTGGATTTGGACATTTTAGACTTAAGACTTCTCTTAAGGAATTTGTGAGCTTTTGGAAAAGTACTTAGACTTGTCTTAAGGAATCATGCATCTAGACAAGTTCGAACTTGCTTTTGTGAGAAACATGCGTGATCTTACATGACGCAGTTGATCCATATGCGTAGAGTCCAACATTTGGAACTTTTATGTCGCTGGAGTCTTTTTTGGTTGGGATGCTGATGCACCTAAGCGTTTACACCTGTGAGACCCTGGTGTCCTTCAAACTCTTTAATGTGTCATTGGCAGATTTTGAGTATGTTTCTCTACCTCGTCTCTTTGGATGTGTCATTGGAGGAGTAGATAAACATTTAAATGTTCTCTCTCTCTCTCTCTCTCTTTGGATTCCAGATCACCTATCAGTCTATCACTACATGAAATATGAACCGCTGCCCCAGTTTCTTTACATGACCCGGTTCCATGTGAACTCCTATAAAATATGATTTGGAAATGCTGCCAAACTTTCTTGAGAGCTGTCCAAATCTCAACTCCCTCGTCTTGGTGATTGATCATTTGGCTTAAACGTGTGTTACCTTATTGATTAGTTACAACATCAACATGATTAAGAGAATAACCTTATTCTCCTACTTCTTGAATTGATTTATATGCATGACCTGATATGGAATTAAAACAGGAATGAACGGATTATGCTCTCACCATCTCTCCGATTTAAAGGTAAGACAAAAGTGTTGACTGGTTCTCCCGCTACCTCCCGCAAACGCTGCGTTTGTTAGCGATTGTAACCAATCACCCAATCGCTCCTAATCGCGGTTGGGAGCGTTTAAAAACTATCGACTTGGGAACGCAGTTTCTTGAGCGGTCCTGAGAACTACGTTACGTTCAATATGTGGTGTGGGCCTATAAAAGGCCTAAGAAATAAAATAAAATAAAAACATGTTTCATGATTTAACCTAAATCGAAATTCTTGCTCGATAACCAAAGTTTTAACGTGTCTTCGTCAGTTGAGCCAACTTCATCCGTGTCTCACCTTAACCCTAAAATCCATTACTTAGGTTTGCAGTCGAAGTTGTCACTGCGGTTCAATGTTGCGAGTGAATATGATGGAGGAAAGCGAAGCTAGAGAGGATTTGATAAGCAATTTACCCGACTCTTTGTTATCTGAGATAATCTCGTATCTTCCGACGACAAAGGATATTGTGAGGACTAGTGTTCTGTCCAAGAGGTGGAAAAGTGTGTGGCTTTCGACTCCCAGGTTGCACTTAAACTCATTCGATTTCCAAGATTTTAATGCCTTTTTGAGTTTTATGGACAAGTTCCAAGATTTCTCTAGAGAACATAAGTCGGTCTTGAACAGCCTCAAGCTAAGTATTGAAGAGGATCCGGAAGATGAGTCTTGTTTCACGCGTTTGATAAAATTCGTGGCTATGCCTCAACTTAAGCATCTTGATGTCGATCGTCTTTTTGTGAAGCGTGAGTCTTTTCAATCGATGCCACTACTAAGCCTTAATATATGTGAGAAACTCCTTTACTTAAGACTCCGTCGCGTTTATCTAGATAGTTTTGTGGTGGCTTCTTCATTACCCTGTCTCAAGACTATGCGTTTAGATTATTGTGTCTATTCCAATGAGGCGAGTCTAGAGTCATTTATCTCATCTTTCCCTGTTCTTGAAGATTTGACCATTCTCAGAAGGTTAGATGATAATATAACGGGTTTACGAGTGCACTCTCAGACATTAACAAGCTTCACTATAAAAATGGTTGGGTATCATGATGATGATGATGATGATGATGATGATGATGATGATGATGATAATATTAGAGATAAAGAAAACATAAGGCTTTTGATTGATGCGCCTAGACTCAAATATTTGAGTTTCGTAGGTTATGATTATGAGGGTGAGACCATAATCAATTCTGGTTCCTTAACCAAGGTCAGTATTATTGGTAAATTTCATGTGAAGGATGATGAAGTAGCCCGTAACTTTTTCACCAGTATCTTCTCGATAGCTAGGGATATGAAGATCTCTGTCAAGCCTTTCTCGGTAATATATAGTTATATTTATAATGCTCTTACACGAATTTTTTGTTCTCCAATATTCTGATCTCCTTTTTTTTTTTTTTTTTTTTGGATGAGCAGTTCATGAACAAGTTTGCGCCATTACCACAATTTTGCAACTTGTCCTGTTTGGATATAGAGCTTTATTCATTCTACCTGAAAAAGCTGCTAACGTTTCTTGAAAGCTTTCCGAATCTTAAATCCTTAATCTTGGTAGGTAATTATGACCCTAGAGTTTTACGTACAGTTTATAAGAAAATTAGAAATGCATGTGTTAAGTGTTATCAAGTAATTCATATTGATGTTAGTGCTTGTTACTGCAGCGTTTAATTTGGTACCATGGGAGAGAAATAAGACATTCATCATCCCTTCCCAAGTGTTTGTTGTCATCGCTTGATTTTGTAGAGGTGAAAAGCACATACGCGTCATATGATTATGTCACAATGGAAGTAGCAAAGTTCTTCGTAGCGAACTCAGTAGTCCTCAAGAAAGTTATTTTGTCTTTCCGGTCTTCCTTGCGAAAACAAGATTCCACCGTTGTAAGTGACATCCTTGCATGGCCAAGGCGATCTAGCTCATGTAAAATCGTAATTAGATAATTGTTGAAAATAACTTTCCAGTCTTTTTATATATGATCAGACTTTGTTGGATTTTGTGAGCGTTGGACATATCTTAATTGATAACGTTTGAGGATTTCAAAACTGTTTTATGTGGTATTCTTGATTCTTGATTCTTGAATATACGGAAATAACCTGTTTGGGGCAGTCAAAAAGTGTTATAATCTTATTAGTCAAAAGTTGTTTGGGTGCAGTCACTAGAAAACACACAAATCATAGCCAGCTACAAAAACTAACTCCTTTCTTAGATTCATCATCGTTATCACACTCGTCTTCCTTGTCAGATTCAGGCTTCACTTCTGTAGGCTTAGCCTTTGGCTTTGAATCAGCCTTGACAACATTCGAAGCAGCAGCTCCAGCATTTCCTGAAATTGTTTTGAAGTAAAATAACATTGGAGATGTGATAATAATAGTAGCACCCACAATGCATAGAATTGGCAGGAACAACAGCAGGAACCTCTTCTTCTGAGGAGTAGTAATCACCAACCTCGTCCGTGGAAACACAATCAACAATTGAAAAGACATGTAACTTAAACATCTAAAGTATCTGAGATATTCTTTCAGGTCTTTTTATGCCCACAACTACATCTTCCTCAGACATGTAAGCGGCTGAAAAAGCAAATCATAAATTCAGATTTTTCCAAAATGTATCAGTTGTCAGTTTTCGAATACACTTGAGAGGTTTCAAGTTCCCAACTTTTGAAGTATAAGAACAACAAAACACATCTCTCTTACTACATATGCCATTCAAAGGTAATATAATCAAAGACATCGAATAACACAACTATGTGAAGACTCTATGCATGCCTTCCTTGTCTCTTGTTGATCCATTAGAACCGGTGAAAGCACTTCTTTTGTCGCCACGTAAGTTTCTCAATGGTTCAGAATCAAATATTCAAAATGACACCCTCTGTTCCTCCCGGGTTTGAAGGTAGGGTAAGTCACCAGTTTCTTGAGCGGTCCTTAAGCTTATCTGAGAAAAAGAAAAAAAGAAAAATATCCAGTGATCTGAAAACAGAACTGTGACATTAGATATTATTGTGTACAGGTTATGCCTAATGCTTACCCGCTTTCGCTTCCCGCTTCTCCTCGTCTCTGCACTGGTTTCTCCATACAAATCACCGTGTTCAGTCTCATGGTATCCACCATCAACCATTGGTTTCGCATCCGCTTTGCAAACAGGTGCAACAATATTTGGATTACTATGATGGTTCTCTGGTGATGAACAGTCCATGAGGAAGCGTATACCACATCCATTTATTTTACAGCGAGAAATACTAGTGAAATGAAACTCTATAAGCACCTTATCATAGTTTAATTCAGCTAAGGGGAAATTATCTTGGTTCAGAGGGAAACGACTATCAAATATAACCAAATGACTATCCATCTGAGATGTAAAGAAGGCATCTCGACAGTCAGCGGAATCAAAGTGGTTGCTGCGTTTACCACTCAAGCGACAACCTACGTTGATATCAATTACGTATAACTCTGAGGACATGGATTCAGCATCAAGCACGACGCAAGCTCTAAATCCCAAGAATTGTTGAGAGAGAGCGCTCTGAGTCTGATGTAATGACAAAGGGATGGCCAAAGAGCTTCCAGTAGCTTGGTAAGTGAAATACAAAGGCACTTGTCCTCCTGGAAATATGAGATACTTCAAAACTGACTGTTGCTGAACAAGAGCTTCGTCTTCTGTAGATGCTATGCAGTTTTGAAAAGTCAAGCATCTCAAGATACTTCAGTTTAGAGATGTTTGGGGACATACATTTGAGCTTTTTGCATTCCCTCATACGTAGACGTTTAAGCCCGGAAAATTTCTGGATCCACCAAGGAACTTTTTCAATCGCTGTTCGATTCAGATAGAGCTCTGAAATGTTACTTGAAATATCAGGAAACCTCTTCAACCGTGAGCATCTACCAAGATCAAGACGATAGAGAGATTTGAGGTTGATGCCGTTTGGAAGAAGCTCTAGTTTTTCACATCCTTTCATGCCCAAGTCCCACAGTTTATTCAGATATCTGATTGAGGAAGGAAGTTCCACTAAACTCGAGCAACCGTTGAGATAGAGTGTCTCAAGATTGGTGGCCAATGATAGATCTGGGATTTCTTTCAGGTTTTTTGATCCCCACAACTGCATCTCCCTGAGGCATGTAAGCGGCTGAAGAAAAAACAACAAATTATAAATTTAGACATGTCCCAAATGCATCAGTGGTCAGTTTTCGAATACACTTGAGAGATTTCAATCTTGCATTATAATCATATTTCCCCTCAACTTTTGAAGTATAGAACAAAGGTTGCAAAATCTATCCATAGAAAGAACAAGAACACACATCTCTGACCATACATGCCATTCAAAAGGTAATAATATATTATGTCTAATCTTGCTACAAAACTTACTTGAACTCCTTGCCATAACTTTGTGAGCTTGCTGTGTTGCATTCTCAGTACTACGAGATGTCCAGCATGAAAGTTAGAAGGCATACGCCTCATCGGGTAGTCATCCCAACTCAGTAACTTGAGTTTATGGGGAAAATATTTGTCAAAGCCTTGTTGTAGGTGCAATCTGACTTCTTTACTCTGCTTCCCCAATTTCTTGTAAAATTTTAAGAACCTGAGATTAGGCATCCTTTTAAAGGCTTTCTTATGTATGTGCAACTCCTCAATCTCAGACATATCTAACGATATTCCTAAAACCTTTTCGTACCCTGAGAAAAGTTGTAAAGATCAGACTATGTTGTAAGAGTTGTATAACTAGTATCGGTTTAGATATTGAAAGAGCACTCACAGTGTTATCATGAAGTACATCCAAAATATCCATCGAATCCACCAGAAACTCCCGTTCTCAATGGACTGTTTCCGAACAATTTCTCTACCCATTTCTTGTAACATGCTGTGCATCTCTACAGTGTCACACCCAATATGAATGAGGGACTTATCAACTAGGTTTTTAAGCCCAATATTAACACCCAAGTCACTATCTGCAAGTAGCAGCTTGATGTAACCGATGTCCGCACCATTAAAGAAACATGCAATGAGACGAAATATTGCTTGATCATCTTTGTTACTTAACCCATCGTAGCCAACGCTTAATATTTTCTCCACCTTCGCATCCAAACCTTTTCGAAGCCTTGGTAACATATCAATCCAATCCTCTTTGTCCCTCCCTCTCAGATACGAACCCAAAACATTAAGAACCAAAGGAAGATTACCAGAAAGGTTTGCAACTTCAGAAGCAAGCTCTGTGAAACCATCAGGTGGAGAGTTTTGCTTGAAAGCAGATCCACAGAACATCTCTAGAGCTAGTTTATCAGATGGGAGACCCACTTCGTAAATAAGATCAATCCCATAAGCCCTTAGAAATTGCTTATCTTCAGTAACCACAATGATTCTGCTCCCACAACCAAACAAATGAGTTTGACTCGCCAAAGCATCTAACACCACTTGATCATCCAAATCATCGATAAAGATCAGAACTTTCATATGCTTTAGCCTCTCTCCCACAACACCTAAATTAGATATCTTTATGTCTTTTGTACTTAAAATTTCAGACAGAAAATTTCCTTGCAAACGCAGCTTGGCGTTGTAGTTGTCCAGGTTGCCTCCACTATAAATGTTCAAACTTTTGGATACGAAAGCTCTGTCTAAGAAAACGCTACCTTGGAAGTGACGAGAGATCCGACTAAACAGAGCTCTTGCAATGGTAGTCTTTCCAATACCGGAGGTCCCCAGATCCCAACCATGCTCACTTGTTTACATTCCAAGCACAACAACAAACTCATCTTTGTGAATTGTGATATGATCTTCGATGCCAACAAAGTCCTCAAAGTCATCATTTGATGTTGAAGCTGAATTTAGTTTAGCCAAAACATCATTAACTATATCTTCAACCATGGTTGCTTCGTTATCCCTGAAACAAAGAAAGAAACATCATTCACACACATAAAAAAAAAAT
Organism: Camelina hispida; assembly: GCA_023657505.1. NCBI lineage: Eukaryota > Viridiplantae > Streptophyta > Magnoliopsida > Brassicales > Brassicaceae > Camelina > Camelina hispida. Next base: position 15,180,010 of record CP094637.1, on the reverse strand, counting down.
GTCAAGATTCATGAAGTCGTTATCGTACCAGTTCCAAGAATGAAACCCGAGGATATTAGCTACATCACTCAACGCTCTCCGCCATATTTGTATCTCATCCTCTGTTTTGGTTCGGCAAGTGTTCTCAAAGACGTTTCCGAATTCGCTACTCTGTTTCCTAACATGAGAAGGATCCAAACCGTAGAAAACAGGAATCACAATCTGACCAAACTCTTTCTACATTTCACAATCTCCGACAACTCGTTAAGGCACCAGCTAGAAGAGGCGTAGTTTTTGAGAAAACGACAACGGCGATCCTCGAATTCTCATCGCCTGTGTAAGCTCAGGATCGAGCGATTGGCTTCTCTTGATCTCACTGTCTTTGAATACACTAATCATTTTCCGATCAAGCTCTTTCAGAAAGTGGCTGAGGAACGTTACGCGGACGTCTTCTCCGCTGAAGCTCGGGAACACGTCGTACACCCAATTGAGTGACGAAAGAGCCATACTTGTTCGGCGACGGAGCGTAGGGAGCAACCAACAACGAGGGCGAGAGCCAATCTGGCTTCTTCATCCTCGTAGTATCGCCTTTTGACTTTGTATTGAGACTCGTTGAACTTGTCTTTCTGTCAGACGGTGGCTTCAAAACGACGCCGTCGGCTATTGAGACTTACGTTGAACTTGAACATGACGTGACCGTAACCCAATATAAAACAAGTATATGTAATATTATCTATATATTTCATGACTTTATCTTCGGAACCAAAACCGCCGGTTCGTCAGCTGAACCAACTTCAACTTACCCCTAGGATCTTTCTAAACCCTAATTAGGTCTGTTCGTTCACCTTCATCTATGCTAAAGAAGTGTTTAGTGTAATGTCGCGAGTGAATATAATGGGTGAAAGGAAAGCTAAAGGAGTTTGTGTTAAGCGGCATGCAGTAATAATTACTTAAGTGTAAGCGAGGATTTGATAAGCAAATTTCCTGACTCTTTGTTATCTGAGATGATCTCGTATCTTCCGACGACAAAGGATATTGTAAGGACTAGTGTTCTGTCCAAGAGGTGGAAAAGTGTGTGGCTTTTGATTCCCAGGTTGCACTTGGACTCTTCTGAGTTCCCTAATTACAATGCTTTTTGAGTTTTGGACAAGTTCCTAGATTTCTCTAGGGAACACAAGTTGGGATTGCACAGCCTTAGGCTAATTATTCGTTATAAGGATGCAAATGATCATTCTTGTGTCACGCGTTGGAAAGATTTCTTGGCTATGCCTCAACTTAAGCATCTTGATATCGAGTGCTCTTGTGAATCGTGAGTGTTTTCAAGTGACGTCCAAGCCTTAATATATGTGAGAAACTCCTTACTTAAGACTCCATCGGGTTCATCTAGGTAGGTTTGTGGTGGCTCTTCATACCTGTCTCAAGACTATGCGTTTAGATTATTGTTTCTATCCCAATGAGGCGAATCTAGAGTCGCTTATCTCATCTTGCCCTGTTCTGAAGATTTGAGCATTCTCAGAAGGTTCCATGATAATATAACGGGTTTACGAGTGCACTCTCAGACATTAACCAGATTCACTATAAAAATGGTGGGTTTGATAATGATGATGATATCATGATGATGATGACATGATGAGATGATAAAGAAACATAAGGCTTTGATTGAGCCCCTAGACTCAAATATTGAGTTTCGTAGATTATGATATGATTGTAACTTGTAAGACCATAATCAATTCTAGTTCCTTAACCAAGGTCAATATTCTTGGCGATTTTCAACTGGTAAGGATGATGAATTTTGCCCGTAACTTTTTCACCAGTATCTCGATAGCTAGGGATATGAAGATCACTGTCAAGGCTTTCGCGGTAATACCTATATCTAATGCTTTTACATGAATCTTTTGTTCTCAAATATTCTAATACATATAAATCCATGCTCTTGCAGTTCATCAACAAGTTTGTGCCATTATCACAATTTTGCAACTTGTCCTGTTTGGAAATAGAGCTTTATTCATTCTGCCTGAAAAAGCTGCTAACGTTTCGTGAAAGCTTTCGAATCTTAAATCCTTAATCTTGGTAGGTAATAATGACCCTAGAGTTTTACAGTACAGTTTATAAGAAATGCATGTGTAACTGTTATCAAGTAATTTCATATTGATGTTGGTGGTGTGTTACTACCAGGGTTTATATGGTTCCCTGGGAAAAGAATAAGACTTTCATCATCGTTCCAAGTGTTGTTGTCATCGCTTGATTTTGTAGAGGTGAAAAGCAGATACGAGGAAGATGATTTTATTACAATGGAAGTGCAAAGTACTTTGTAGCGAATTCAGTAGTAAGTACTCAAGAAATTCCCCACCGTTTTAAGTGACATTCTTGCATGGCCAAAGCGGTCTACCTCATGTAACATAGTTAAACCGTTAACATGATTCTTTCAGTCTTTATATATCTTCCCTATTCTAATACTATATTTAATATGATCATTTATTTATTATGTTGGATTTTGAATTTTGCTCATTCTATTATATACTACAGATTTGGACCCGTGCTGATCAGGTTTGAAATTCTTTCTTATCTGTATTGTAATTTCAAAATAAAAATATAATTTATAATGTAAACTGAAGAATGATTGTTATTAATATCATTATTTTTTTGTATGAATATAAGAAATGTATTTTGGTAAATGGAGATCTGAATGATTTATATCAATGTTTTTAACCAGGACCGGACCGCTGTTGATCCAACCACAACCCGATAAGTATTTTCGGTCCGGGTAACCTCTAAAACCTAACAAATAAAACCCATAAAAAAACCAGAAAACTCGTTAAAACCCCGTGAACCGTGGTTGAACCGGCGGGTCGGACAGGGATGTCGGTCTCAAATAAAATATTTTGTTTGGTCACACTTTAAACTCAAACCAAATTGAAAATAAATGTGTTATTTATAAAGAATCAGTTAGTTATTATCTAATCATTTAAAAGTTTAATTTTAGTTGTTTTAGTACTTAAGTATGTAAGTGTTGTGATTCATATATTTATAGAAAAGTAGATGTTATATCATAAAATGTAATCAAACTAATAAACTCATTGACCCATAATTTAATCGGTCCGACTTGTTGACCCAGGACCCGAAAGACTTCCGGTTTATCTTCCGTCCGTTTTAAAACATTGGATTATTTATATAAAAGCTTGGAAGGGAATGTTAGGTCAGATTTTATTTTAAATTCTCACAATAAAATCTCGTAAATCAAAAGATTAAGTGTGATAAATTGCCACTTTTATCCTTTTTACGCCTAACATATATTTTTTGGCTACCAACTATATATGGGTAACAATATATGAAATAATTAAATTTTTTTTTGAAAAATTGTATAAAATCATTGGAATATTATCTTTAGAATGATTCTTTGATATATTCTTAAGTGTATTCGTAATTTCATATATCCCACGGATTTCATCTATAATTTTTTTTTTGTAACCAACCTATATTTAATATATTATCTATTTTGTAACCAACTAATAAAAATTATATATTCTACAAAAGAAAGTTGTGTACTTCCTCCTTTTATCATACAAAAAAAGTTATGTACTTTCTTTTTATGATTGAGAGTATATTTTTATCCTTTTAATAATTTGGTTAACGTTGTGGTCTATCAATAAAATCTCAGGAAAATAAATTAGTAATATTGTGATTATAGATCTTTGGAAACAACATGATCTTCCGAAAATAAAATTCGAAATATCCATGAACTATCAATTTGGAATATCTCGTTAAGATTTTCGGTTTACAATAAAATTTTATTTGTTACTAATCTTATTAATAAAGTTGATGACAAAATTACTAATTAACGAGATTGGAATACATGTCAAATATATTGATAGATGTTTACGACATGTCAATTTTTTTTTTAATAAACGTAATAAGACAGCTTATTTATATTTACAGAATTTTACATGTTTATTTTTAAAATCATTTATATTCCTAAATCAAAAAGTAAAACTAACAAAAATCAATATATTTTCCATGTATCTAATTATATTTATTACATGGTTCTCAATAATTTGAACAATGTCTACTCAAAAATTTAAATTCAGTTAAGCATGTAATATTAATCAATAAATAAGAATAACAAAGTTAAAAAGAATAACATAAGTTATTTAACCATAATTTTGTCGGATATAAATTATATTTAATCGCGTGTAATATAATTATTGCTTGTAAGTTGACAAACCTTGAAAACTCAAAAATAAATTTAAAAAATAAAAGCATGATTTTATAAAAATCAGGTTTTTACATGTTTTAAATTTAACAGTTTGGATGTTTATGTAGTTAATATGAATAAACCTGAATAGACAATAGAAAAATAGAAGTTCTTTGTAAATGAATGAAATATTGGTTAATTGATTAAAATTGAACAAAAGTATACTTATAAATTATGAATATAGATAGAATATATTTAGGAATAATTTTGGATTTCTAAAAAATTATTTGTCGGATGTTAAACTGATTTTAACTGATTATTTTTAATATTATTTTAATACAACCAATATGACCCGTATTATCGTCATATTATTTGTGTTATTAAATTTTTTATTATAACTGTAATGCCATGGAGAAGGTGAATTATGGTATTGTGTAACGAATAATATAGATAGTTGGTATTTTTTTTAAAATGAATGTCTAAACGAATGAAATGGTTATTTTAGGATTAATAGATTAAAAAGTTTCAAGATATTATTTGTAATTTCTAAAAAAAATTTTCAAGAATATAAGTAAATTTTTAAATGTTAATATTTAATAATTTACCACATGTATTTTTGTAATGCATATTGTCAATAATATAAGATAATTTGAAATACAAATTATAAATACAGGAATAAATCTTTAGGTTTTTATGAGACATTTCTTTTTATCTTTTATAATTGTTTTGTATTAATAAATACTCATGTTTTAAATGAATATTACATGAAAGGTAAATTAGTCCTTTATACAAGATATACACCAACAAATAAGTCTTAATAAATGTTTGATTGAGTTTTTTTGGCAATAATATTTTGTTAATTTTTATTATATTATTCAAGTTTTTACTAGAATATAGATTTGATATTAATTGGTTTTGATATAGAAAATGGTACGGTATTTAAACTGATTAAGAGAAAATGTGTATTAAAATTAAAATATTGGTCTCTTAATGGAATGATATAATATTTAAATGGTACTTTCTGTCCTATAGAGTTTTTATATCAAAGTAACAAAGATTAATAAAGTAATAAATATTATGTATTTAAAACTTAGTCCAAAAATTTAAAAAAAATATACAAGTTTTAGATAAATAGTCATGTAAATTGTTATATTAATAAATTTATAAATAAACAATTGATTGACGAAAAATATATTAAAACTCTTAATAGTTATTAACCGAAGGGATTTATATGAAATATGCGAGGTTTTATATCAATATTAAAATGTTATAAGTAATAAAATCTAAAAACATGATATGTTAATTCTTACAATACTCATAAATTTTAACTTTTTACACGCGGCAATTAACGCGAGCCTTATCTACTTAATATATAAACTATCAATTTGTAACTATTAATATATGGATTAATCTATAATCTATACTAACTATTTGGAATCATTTATAACTATTTATTAAATTATAAAGTTTACCAAAAACAATAAAAGGGCATGGTATCGTTTTTAAGATTTGGACATATCGCATTGATAATGTTTGAGGATTCCAAATCTGTTTTTTCTTCATCAATCATCGTGAAGCGTTTTCATTTCTACAATAAAACATTGACTTTGACATTTAACGTGTTCTTGATTCGAAGCAGCGCGTCGTTTTGATGCTAAAGACTGGGGCTCTAATTAGACCCTCCTTGCTTTGTGGCTTCAAGCCCAATAAAAAGTTGGGCCAGCTAGTTAAAACCAAAATACAGAATTGAGTTGTCGTTTTAAACGTTCTGAAAACGAGTGACTGACTAAACTCGTTAAAAGACTCCATTGTACTCTCGCAAACGCGTGCCTAGAGAGTAGAGCTTGAGTGAGTGTTGTAACTTCGCTAAAGACTCCACCTCCGTCTCTAATAAACCCATCAGGTCATTACATTTTCTTCGTTGCTTTCTCATCTGTTTCTCAAACTCCTCCTCAGTTATGCGTATTTAGTAATAAGTTAGTATTCTAAGGTTTTCACTGTTTCTGAATCTTCGGTTTTAGTTTCGCCAGCGGATTCAATGGCGGATATGATAAGCAAATTGCCTGATTCTTTGATATCTCAGATACTTTTGTATCTTCCGACGACAAAAGAAGCTGTTAGGACCAGTGTTTTGTCCACTAGGTGGAAAAGTCTCTGGCTTTTCATTCCCAAATTGGATTTGGACTCTTCCTTGTTCCCAGACTACAACACCTTTGTGGGGTTCATGGACAAGTTCGTAGATTTCTCTAGGGAACACAAGTCTTGCTTGCACAAGCTCGAGCTTAGTATTCACAAGGGTGAGAGTGATCAGTCTTGCGTCACGCCGTGGATTGATTTTGTGGCTACGACTAAACTTGAGCAACTTGATGTTGAGTTTGGTCCTGTGAAGCTTGAGTGTTTGGAAGTGATGCCCTTAAGCCTCTTTTTTGTCTGTGACACGCTCTTTTACTTAAGACTCCATCGAGTATTTTTGGGTAAGTCTGAGTCTGTGTCTTTACCTTGCCTCAAGAAGTTGCGTTTAGAACACAATGTATATGCCAATGAGGCTGTGCTAGAGTCACTCATCTCGGGTTGCCCGGTTCTTGAAGATTTGGAGATTGTTCGAAGGGTTGATGATAATGTTGAGGTTGTACGAGTGCGCTCCCAGACATTAACCAGTCTCAGTATAGCACAGGGTGCCAATGATGACGAGGTTGAAGTTTTGGCGGAGAAATTGAGTATGAAAACTTGAGGGTTTTGATTGATGCCCATAGACTCATGTATCTGAATCTCGATGATAATATAGCTGAGTTTGCTGTACTTAGCAGTTTGGATTCCTTAACCAAGGTTGATATTCTTGGCGATTTTTACATGGTGAAGAGTGCTGATGAAGTTGACTTGCGTGATTTTTCACCAGTATCTTGGGAGTTAGAGATATGAAGATTTTATCCACAGCTGATGAGGTATATATGGCTTCGCAATTCACATATGTATGATAAACTTTGCATGATAATATTGCTCACTAATATTCTTATCTCCGTTTTTTTTTTGCTCTGGTGAGTAGCTCATTATGTATCACCCCATATCAGAGTCACTCCAGTTTTGCAACCTGTCTTGTTTGGAAGTAGAGATTCTTTTCTGCAACCTGGTCAATGTACCACAGCTTCTTAAACGCTGTCCGAATCTAAAATCCCTAATCTTGGTAACCACTTTGCACAAACACTAGAGTTTAACTCATCATACAGTCTAAATGTTTGTTTGGTGTTGCCCGACATTCATTCATTCATTCTGAATGTTGTGTGTGTTTTGTTTACAGGATTTACTTTCTTCCTCGGTGGCGGAACAGCCAAGACTTTCGTTCGTGCCTAGGTGTTTGCTATCGTCGCTTGAGTTTGTAGAGATAAGAAGCATGTTCTATGGAAACGCTGTTATAATGGAACTAGCAAGGTACTTTGCAGAGAACTCTGTCATCCTCAAGAGACTTGTTTTTCGTTTGAAAGGTTCCGTTGAAGGAGACAATATCCTTGTCTTAAGGGATCTTCATACATTGCCGACGAGATCTAGCATGTGTAAAATAGAGATTTGTGGACCATGAAGACGACTTTTATGTTTGTCTGTGATCAGAACTTAGATTGCTTTAGAATCAAAAACATGATTTTGATTTTGATTTTTGTTGAAATCTGTTATTATGTTTTCTTTTTGTGAACTTTGATCACAACACTTGGTATGTTTGGGATTCCAAAACTCTTTTACGGTTCAAAAATGTTTTTGGCTCTTTCTATACTTGTCACTTGTCACTTGGAATTGAAATATTGATTTCTGACTGTCTTGACTCGTGGACTCATGTTGAGACACTTTTTTACTTAAGACTCCATCAGGTATTGTTTGGTAGTTTCGAGTCTGTTCCATTACCTCGACTCGAGACCGTGAGTTTAGAGCTCAATGTATATGCCATTGAGTCAGGTCTAGAGTCTCTTAATATAATCTTGCCCTGTTCTTGAATATTTATGCATTGTCAAAAGAGCAGATGATACAGTGTGAAGGTTGTACAAGTGCACTCTCAGACATAGTCCAGTATCTTAGTATAGAAGCTTTCAGACATGGTAATTACGTTGATGGTGTGGTAGAAGTATTTGATTATGAAAACTCGGAGGTTATCATTGATGCCCCATAGACTCAAGTATTTGACTTTCGAAGATGACCTATATGTGTGAGTAAAATCGTAAGCCATTAACCAGGGTTCAATCTTCTTGAATTGTACATGTTGCTGACCATTTAAACGGAGACTTGTAGGTGGATCATACAGTCTTAAGGTTGGACTTGGATTTAGTACTATTTTCATGTCTTTTGTGATTGTCTGATTTGTCCTTGTTTAGTTTAAATATCAACTACACAATTGATATTTACCCTCTTATTATTTAACTTAGTTTTAGTTTTAAGTATATTTTGCTTGATTTTATCTAAAGCAAATATATCGCGGGAAAAATAACAGATAAATCAAAATAATTTTCCTAATGCCTAAGCCCTAGCAGACGAACCTGAGAAGCAGCCAGAGCACCGGTCCTAATTTCTTTCGCGGTAATATATGATCTGTTGAACTCCTTTGAGTTATATGTTCTTCAAATTCGTTTCAAGATTCAATAATTTTGTGTGTTTAAAGTTTTCAATTTGGTATTGTGATATGCAGATCTTGTGTTGTGTGTGTGTGTCTGTAAGTGAAACAAAACAATGAGCGAGAGAGGTCGTAGTAGAGTTGGGGAAGATAGGATAAGCTTCTTACCTGATCATTTGCTGTGTCAGATACTATCTGATCTACCTACTAAGATTGCTGTTAGGACTTGTGTTTTGTCCAAGCGATGGAAAAGTGTCTGGCTTTCGGTTCCTTTGTTGGATTTGGACGTTTCTGAGTCCCCAGCTGGTTACTCTGAATTTGCGAGTGTTGTCCATGGATTTCTTGATATCTCTAGGGAGACACTCATACACAAGCTCAGACTTTTTCTTATGAGAAATCAGCCTGATCAGTCTTACTTGTCGCAGTGGATCCACAACGCAGTTATGCGTAAAGTTCAACATTTGGATGTTGTTATATGCCGTTTGAGTTATATAGGTGAGAAGCTGATGCCCCTTAGCCTTTACACCTGTGAGTCTCTGGTATCCTTGGAAACTCAATAATGTGTCGTTGGCTGATTTCGAGAATGTTTCTCTACCTCGTCTGAAAGTCATGCATTTAGTAGACAACAGGTATGCTAATGATGCTCATTTGGAGAATCTTATCTCATCTTGCCCGGTTCTTGAAGATTTGAAAGTTGTTAGATATGTAGAGAGAGAGTACACCGTTAAGGTTTTACGAGTACGTTCTCAGTCATTAAAGATTCTCAAACTGGTTCTAGATAGTGATGGTTATCGTGCTAGCAAGTATGATGATTTGGAGGTTGCAATTGATGCTCCTCGACTCAGCGATTTGAGTCTTGAAGATCACCAGTCGAAACGTTTCGTTATAAGCAGTTTGAGTTCACTTGCCAAGGTAGATATTGATGTCAGTTTTGATGCGGTGAGAATTGTAGTGAGAAATGTCGCTTTAAAGAGAAGTGTAGTGAGAAACTTCCTCACAAGTCTCTCGAGCGTAACGGACATGACTATGAGTGGAACAACTTTGACGGTATATATATATATGTCAGTGGAAGTAACTGAGTATTTGGATGTCTCTTTTGATTTAAAAAGTTGTCTTTTCTTTGTGTTTGCATCTCCTCTCTCGCTACATGAGTCACGAACCGCTGCCCCAGTTTCCTTACATGATCCAATTCTGTGCTATCTTTTATAACTCTGATTTGGAAAAGCTTCCCAACTTTCTTGAGAGCTTTCCAAATCTCGAATCCCTTGTCTTGGTGATGAATTTTAGCTTATAAACTTTACCTTTTGAGTTACTCACATCATCATGATAAAGATAACTGATTGATATATGTTTTTTTTATGTGCAGGAGCTGGAGGAATATAAGAAGAACAAGCTACTTATTCTCTCATCATCAATTCCAAAATGTTTAAAATCATCCCTGGAGCATGTTGAGATTCGAACACCTATAAGCGGAGCTGAACCGGAAATGAAACTAGTAAAGTACTTCCTCGAGAATTCGGCTGTTCTCAAGAAGTTTACGCTGCAATTGGGTTGCTAGAGAATGGAAAAAGAACCTATCATCTTCATGGAACTTCTGAGATTTAGGAGATGTTCTGCTTCTTGTGAAGTTGATGTTGGACTTGACGGTACTTATCCAAATGTAATACACAAGTTCTTGTAACATCTTGAAGTCCATTGTCCAGCGGATCATATGGCTGATATGGTGCCTATAAGCCTTTACTTATGTGAGACTTTGGTTTCACTGAGACTTCATTTCGTGGCTCTGAGCTGTTTCCAGTTTGTGTCTTTGCCTAATCTCAAGGTGATGCATGTAGAAAGGAATTTATACTATGATGTTGAATCTCTGGAGGACCTTATCTCAGCAAGCCCGGTTCTTGAAGATTATTTAACCGTACTTAGGGTTATAGATGTTACAGCTCTAATTGTATCAAGTACAGATGAACATACCAAGTATTAGAAAATTTCATCTGTTTCTGCTTTTGTTGTTAACAGAACGTGTAAATGGTTAAAGAATCGATAAGCTGGCTTGTTCTAAAATTAAAGGATGAGCTATATGGGCTTTTGCATTCTGTTTTGTAGACGTCCCAATAGCAGCTTTGCTCTTAACAGCTTGTATCTATAGCTTTTATCTTTAAGTCAACTCTCATTGGATTGATACGTTTGGTATGATGCCTTTACTTATGTGAGACTTTGGTTTCATTGAGACTTCAGAACGTCTGGTTGTATTGTTTCGAGTTTGAGTCTTGCCTAATCTCAGGATCTAGAAGAGAATATTCAATTGGGTTTGAAGATCTTGGGTCACTATTCAAACGGAAACAAAAATCAAGTAACGCTTGCAATTTTTTAGTCATCTTTCACATTCCAGCAATATTCAGACTGAAATTACATAGGAAAGTAGAAACTGCAATACTCAAAATAGCTCTTCCAATAGAAAGAGATAAATTCTCAAAATATAAAATTAAAATCCCAAAAGCACACCCTTAATAGTTCATCATCTACTTAAAACCAAAATATCTCTCCTTTGATCCATGTCCTTAGGCTCTACCCTTTCCCTTGCCCTTGTTAGACTTGTTGTTAGAACCACCAAACTGTTTGCCCGAGTTGAATGGCCTGCATACACACAACATTGATTAAATGTCAATCATCACACTGAATGCACTTCAACCCATCATCGAGCTTAAGAGAGATAAAGAAAGAGACAACTTACTTCTTGTTGTTACCACCGGATGATTGACCTCCAGACTTGGGGCTCTGGTTCACAGGAGACTTTCCACCCTTTTTAGCTGGGTGTGGTGTGGCTGTGTGTCCTCCCTTCTTCTTCTCTTCTGTACCAATGTAAGACTTTCATCAGAATACAGTCATGCTGGTTATTCGTCATAATTCTACTAAGATTGCCTAATCTAAATATATCTCAACAACAAGACAACTCTACAGAGACAAAGAAAGAGTTTTAGCATTTTAACCTGTCTTCTGAGGAGTAGCTGCTGGTGCTGCTGCTTGTTTTGCCTTCTTTCCCGAGACAGGTGTTTTGGAAGCAGATTCATTTGGCCTCTTCTTGTTGTTGATTGGCTCAGGCTTTTCAATAAAACATACGAAACAGTTAAGTGAGAAAAAGGACTAAAGCACAGTAAGCAGGGCAATTGTTAGATAGAGAGTATATCTACCTTCTTGGGAGTCTCCTCCTCTTCATCATCCTCAGAATCCTCCTCCTCTTCATCATCTGAGTCATCTTCATCAACATCCATCTACAAAAAAGAAGCATCACCACAAAATTTATCACCAACCTACTCAACTACTCCGGAATGTATGAATGCACATACTACTATCAGATATAGAAAAACACAAATCATAGACAGGTACAAAAAACTCACTCCTTTCTCAGAGTCATCATCGTCATCAGACTCGTCTTCCTCGTTGTCAGAGGAATCCTCATCATCTTCAGATTCAGGCTTCACTTCTTCAAGCTTGGCCTTTGGCTTAGAGTCAGCCTTGACAACATTCGAAGCAGCAGCTACAGCATTTCCTGAAATGTAAAGTACAATAACATTGGAGATGAGATAACAACTTTCTAAAGAAAAGAAAACAAAGAAAATAGTAGGCATCCACAACGCTTACCATTGGCAGGAGCAGGAGCAATGGCAGGAACATTAGCAGGAACCGCTTCATCCTCTTCTTCTGAGGAGTAGTAGTCAGAGTCGTCCTGGTCGATGTTGGGGGATATGTAACCAAGGAAGTGGACGCTTCCTTTGGTACAGTTGTGGGAAAGCTCAAACTCTTTCTCAAAGACAAGATCAAAGCTAATCTGAGGGAACTTGTCTTGAGAAAGGGTTCCAAGAACAAGCTTCTTCTTGTCAACAGTCACAGTCAAGACAATAGATTCTCCCGTTTTCAACTTACCATCAATCGACGCCTAGACACAGAGAGAAACCCAGAATCAATCAAGCTATTTCGTTGCAGCTAACCTAAACAACTTCAAACAACCCTAGCATTTAAGAAATAAAAAATAACCTGAGAGATGTGGATGAGGTGGTCGTCTTCAGGCCTCACCTTGAGAGGTGCTCCTGGCTTCACTTCAGCTCCTGTATTAACAATATACAAAAGAAATCAAACATGAGTCCTTCGTCTCTCAGAAGGTTCATCACTTTGTTTACTTTAGAGAGCCTAAACGAAACCTAAACAAGCTGAAACCTAAACAAGGCTAGCTAACAAACGTAACGAAGTATGAACAGATACATACGATTCCAACAGTTTTAAAATCGAGTAAGAAACTCTAACGAAAGTTAAAAGCGAACACGAAACACACGAATAGATGATAAAGCAAAGCAAAAAAAGAAAACACGAGTTTCTTATGAGACGACCGATCGAATTCTAGAAACGAGAAAACAGGAAACAGTAGAGACGACGGAGATAATAAACAAGGATGAAGAAGACAGATGCTTACCCCAGAACTCCATTGTTGTTGTTGAACGAGGAAGAGAGAAAATGAGCTTTTAGGGTTTTTGAGGAAGCGAAGAAAAAGAGAGAATTGAGAATGAAAGAGGCAGAGAAGAAGAAGAGGTTTTGGGGCCATTATATAATCGAGGAGAGGTTTAAGAAGAGCCTAGGGTTCTTCTTCTTGGGCGGCTCCTCTCTCTACGACGTCGTTTTGGGTTTAATGCGGCGTAAGCAAAATGTAACGCTTCCATTATTTTCGAATATTGCCTGCCTTTACTTGTGATAAAAAATAAAATGGTTAAAATCCAAAATTACTGAATTTAAATATTTCGAGAAGATTCTCATAAATTCATGATTTAAGAAAATAAATATTCATTGATAGTTTTGGTGAAATACAGTATTTATTGGACAATACAACAACAAAAAATATTCAAATGATTTTGTCCACAACCAAAGAAGCAGATGTCTGAAAGGGTACATAAGAGAACTAAAAAGCTACTGGAAGAAGGCTGGAGGAGTCTCCGCAAACATATCACAACATTTTGTATGGATTTGGAGCGACAAAACCGAGCTCATTTCCCCAACCGGTGTTTTCCAGATTCCGGAATCTCTGAGGTCTTCATTGGCGCTGTTGTTGTTTTCAGGAGGAGAAGAAGATGATGCATTGCAAGAGAGTTGTCGTGAGAGAGACATCAACTGAGACTGAGATCTTGAGCTTCCGTTGCTTCTCTGGATACAACTTCGGTTTGATGATGCCTTTGTCATCTTCAGTCCCGGTTTGTTTCTTGGCAATGGAGGGAAATGGATTGAAGCTGATGTGTTTTCTGCTCCGTTGATGATTCCTGGTTTCACTTTTGATGGTTCTGCTCTGTGTTGCTTCCATGCTAGAAACGATCTTTCTAGTCCCGATTGTACCTGCCAAGTTTGTATATATCAATACTAACTTCTTCTAATCAAGACAAACCGAAATCATTATGCCGAAAGATAAGAGAGGAGCATTACCGCGGGAAAGAGGGTACATGAAGCAAAAGACAATGAGGATGAAGAAAAAGGAGAATTCCTTCTTCCCTTGTCTGCAGATCCAAAACTTGATGGCCCAAGATCATTATCATCATCATCATCATCATCGTCTTCATCATCATCATCATCATCATCCTCGTCATCATCATCTTTGTATTTCTCTTCCTGTTTCTTCTCTTGTATCTTCTCTTTGACATTGACAACTTTCTCTTCTTTTTGAACCGGGACAAAATCATCATCTTCATCCTCTTCAGTCAAACCCATTTCAGTTTTTTTTTCCTCTTCTTGTTCTTTCTGCTTCAATTCTTCATCCATATCCTCTATAGCTTCCTCTAAGCAAATTTCAGCCTCTACTAACTCAAGCTCCTTCTGTATCATCTCCTTTCTCTCTTCATTTGCTTTCTTTTTCTCTTCTGTCCATTTCTCTAACCCGTCAATCATCGGCTTCACCGATTTCTCGATTCCAAGTATGAATCTTTTTATCGGATGTTCCTTTTTCACTACCACTTCTTTCCCATAGAACTCGTCGAAACCAAGTGGCAAAAACTCAACTTTTGAAAGATCCACTTCTTCCCCTCCTTCCTCCACAGTAGGTTGCCAAAATAGTCGAATGCCATGCTTTTCATCCTCGACATAGTTGATTATCCGACCTGTTGGCGTATGCAAAATAACAGGGTCCTCCTTTTGAACAAGTTTCGAAGGATCTTCAGGATCAGGTTCAGGTTCTTTGTTCAGTAAGACAAACTCCGGTGTCACCTCCACTGATCAAGAAAAATAAAACACACAGATATGTAATATATTCAATAGAACATCGAAACATGCAATCATGTATGACCAAAATCTGTATGAGTCATTACCATTTTTCCACCAATGTTCAAGCTCAGCGGGCATTGGTAGCCTCAAAGGAGTTTTGTAAAAGGAGTTCAACCACATTTCCCTTTCTTGATCCACCTCATCTACGTAGGTTTCCCAATACTCAGGGACCTACCCAAAAAGACAGATTCTTATGTTAACTTGTGGTCAGAGAACTAACTCGAAAAGCTTTCTAAGAAAATGACCCACTTCATAAAATTGGTTAATGAAACCTGGCGCCATCCAAACATCCTCTTCTTCATAAAAATATGGATGTTGAGGATCACCATATGGGCCCCTCTCTTCCCTAATCACTGCATACATAACAAAAACACTTTGAGCTTCAACTAAATTAACAACAGTACTGTAAAATGATCAGTTCTCTTCCACTTTTCTCATAAGCTGTACACTGCTTGAAAGAAAGGCCAAACATATATTTGAAACAGAATATGATTACTAGAGAGGGTCCTGCACTAAACTAAAGGAATCAGACATGCCCTTAAATATGCCTTGGCTTATACTTAATACACAGAACAAACAGAAGTAGCAATAAGGAAGAGGGGCAATACTTCCGTCAGGTTTGTTTACAAACATTCGAGCCTTAGCTGCGGCCACCTCCGCCAAACCAGAATGCAGCTGAAAATGTTTTCACATCAGTATATTTATCATTCCTTCCTCTTTCTTTGCTGAAAGTTATATGTATCATAGAGAACAGAAAAATGGGTAACTACCGCACAAATATCTACGGTACAGCCATGCTCCTCCTCCAATAGCTCCCCAAAGTAGAATCTACCCTGCATTACCATTAAGATGTGAACTAGTGTCAGAACTATGAATATCCACTAAAGAAAATGCTTCATGGAGGAACAACTTTTACCCAAACCAATAAATAAAATGGTATTTTAGGATTACAAGAAATTATGATGTAAACGACCAAATTTTCTTACTACTTACAAATAGGATGCGTTCATTAACTTCATAGACACCACACCCATGCATTCGACTGTGCTTCCATTGACCAGCATAGCGATATCGACCTTTCTCCCTGGTATGAACACCATATAATACACAATGTATTAATAAGGAGTACAGAGGGAATCAACAATAATGGCATTTTCAGCTTGTTATTTTAGTTCAAGTTATCGCTTAGTCCACCAATATATCTAATGAGGTCAATAAATAAAAAAATAGAAACAAAACACTCAAATCATTGTAGGCAAATAAGCCATCTAGTAATGAACTTATAATTGCAGACTCACGGTTTCTGCCCAAACTCCGTGACCCATTCTTCGTTTTCATAGAAAGGAACTTGGAAATTTCCATCAGTAAGTGCAACACTGTCCTCAACATCCATTTCCAACCACTTTCTGTCTTCTGGACTCATATAATCTCTCTTGATAATCCTTCCTTCTGCACGCATCTTAGCTTCAAGCCTACATAAACAGAAAGAACAGTATCTTATTCAAACGACCATGTCCATATAATCCTATGGGAAGACTAATAGGAACGATAATCGTACTTGGAACCAGGCATGGGCTCAATATCAGGAATATCAACTTCGACAACCCCATGACCATCCATATCATTCTGAAGCCATTCACCCTCATACCTAAAGATTCAAATACATAGCCAAAACAACAAAAACAACTATGTTAGGTCACTGAAAACCAATGTAAAACATTAACAAGGGAAACCAAAAAAAAAAAAACAAGTAAATCTACAAAAACAAAAGTATCACCTCACAAGCCCATCTTCAGCAATATAAACACCTTTGCCTTGAGCCAAGTCATCCCAGACTGTACCTTCGTACCTTTTAGCCAAAAAAAAACACAGAGAAAATAGTGAGATACGAAGCTTCTCAATCAAGATGAAAGTATATAAATCACAAAAGCTACCCAAAACTGATGAAATAGATCTTTAAACTTAGTAGCAAGAAAGTTTCTAATGCCCTATCACTCAACCTACATTGCCATTTCCTTCAATTTCCAGAATTCAATCTCTACTTTAGTGTAAAAAAATTTCAAACTAAACTTCATGAACAGTAAAACCGCAGCTTATAGAACACAACAAACTAAGAAAGTCACTAACTCTAGAGATTGCTTTCAGCTGAATTGGATTCAAAACTTGTAAACCCTAAACCCAAAAATCACAGCTTTAAACACCAAATTCACATAAACAGTCAAAGAGAGAGAGAGAGAAGAAAAGAAAAGGGGGTATTACGAGCTTCCATCAGGGAAAATATAGCTGACCCATTGAAGAAACTCTTCAATCCTATCAAGCTCCTCAACAACACCTTTAGCATTCTCAATATCAAAATGGTTATCCGGAATCGCTGGATAAGGCTTCCTATAAGGAACATAGAAAGGTTGAATCTCAGGATCTCGACCTTCTTCAATCTCATCGTTAACAACATCCCAATCATCTTCATCAGCCCAAACAGGATCCCAACCAGGTTTAGTCATATCCAATGGACCATCAGCCCAAATCTCCCTAAGATCTTCTTCCTTCCACCGTTCTGGGTCTCTAGGGAAATCGAATAGATCCTCGTAGAATGTGTACCTGTCTTCTTCCTCTTCCTCCATACGCTTCACTCGCTTCCCGTCGAGCACTCGAGTGAAGCGGCGGATGTTGGTTTCTGGGTCCGCGTTTGGGTCGGGTGGTATGTCGCTTGGTCGAACGTAGTTGAGGATGCTGTTGTCTTCTTCTTCTTCTTCTCCTTTTGCTTCGTTCTCGGACTCGGAGATGTAGAAGTCGTCACCGGAGGATTGGGATGATGAGTCTGAGTCGGAGTCTGAGCCATTTTCTTCATTCGCATTGGATAATTGTTGACTCGGGTCTTCTTGTTGTTGTTGCTTTGACTCGGTGAGTCCGTCGTTAGCCATGAGGGGAGGAGGGGTGAGGAAGTGGATAGGTGAAGAGTGTTGTTGAGCAGATAAGTGGGTGAAGGTGAAAGGGTGAGGTTTTGGGGGTTTTTTTGTGTAAACGAGTACTGAAACAAAAACATTCGCAGATTATTTTTATTTCTCTCCTATAATTTTGTTTTTTTCAATTTCAGCACTGTAGTTTTGCTTTATTTCTACTAAATCCATTGATCTTTCAGGTTTTTCTTTTCTCCTGTTTTTTCTTGTTGGAATGTGAAGGAAAAAACAATTAAATTTACAGAGTAGGTAAGTACGATGGTAGTTGAGTTTGAGTTTGAGTAATCAATTAAATCCATTTTTTTTTTTGGCTACAAAAGATCAGCTCAAACGAGAGCCAATGGGAAGGAAAATTATTTACAAACAGAACATGATGCGGAGAGGTACGTGCTTGGTGTGCCAAAGAGTCCGCAGTTACATTAGCTTTTCTTGAAATATAAGATAAAGAGAAAGAAGAAAATTCTTCCCTATCCATCGTGATGTCGTCCAAATACGTCGAGAAAGTTGGCCAGTCAGAAGGAGAAGACACCATCTTCACCAGATCTGCACAGTCCGTATAGAAAGCCATGTCCCAGAAATCATGGGCAATCATAATTAAATCCATTGATCTTTCAAGTTTATTTTTCTTCTTGGAATGTGAAAAATCATATATATAATTCTTATTGGAATGTGAAAAATCATATATACTCCCTCCGTTTCAAAATATAGGATGTTTTAACTAAAGCAAGCAGAATAAAAAAAATTTACTTTTAACAAGTTCAACCAATCAAAAACAATAATGCATAATATAAAATACTAAACTAATCTAAAAGTTGCATTGAAACTTGAAAACATCATATATTATGAAACAAAAAAACTGTTTTAAAACATCTTATATTTTGAAACGGAGGGAGTATAAAAGTAAAGTTTTGGTCCCTCCTTATTGGTTGATTTTCATTTAATGCTTTCTATTTTTTAAATTTTTTATTTGTTTTCTAATTGTTTAATTGAAATAAAAAAAAATTTAACTCACACATTTTATTAACTGAAAATAAAATAAGTTATGCATTAATCATATTTCACCACTCAATTTCATTCAAACACAATAATTTATAATTGTAACTCCCATAATTCTAAATGTAACTTCCATCAATTCTCATCATATAAATAAACATTCTCTCATTCTCCCATATTGGCACTCTTTTACTTTCTCATTTTCACATTCTCTCGTTCTCTTCCACTTCTCTCATTCTCTTACACAATACCTCAAATCATTTTTTTGTTTTCACTTTCATATTTTTGTTGTATGGGTTACAAAAAAAAAACATATGAAAATCATTGTAAAAATTTAATATTGTAGACTACATGAAATATATTTTACATTGTTTTTATTTTTAAAGATTCATCTCCAATATCTAATTTGGATTATCATCTTATAAGTAATCATTCTCTCCTCATCTCCCACCAATATTCAAAGGTTTTATATCTCATATGTTTTATAAGAGTTTAATTCTATATTTTAGTTTAGAAAATATTATCTATATTTAAAATTTTTCAATTTTATTTATTTATAAAAAAAATATTTCTTTTATATTTCTTGTATTTCTAATCTATTCATATTTATTTTTTAAATTTCCATAGATAAATTTAATTTCACATATGTTGGTTTTAACAAAAAAAATTAAGTTTATTTGAGAATTGGATATTTCTTTTCCTTTAAACGATCAATGTGTAACATATTATACTTTTGAATCAAATTATGGACCCACCAATACTCACTTTTAAATTAAATGAGTTTTAATTTTAGGTGTTGGAAAAGTATAAAAATTTGTTTGTAACTCTCATAATAATATTATAGTAGTGTTCGCAATGAATTTAATTTAATATAATAGAACATGTTAAAAATGTATTAATATGCATTTAATTGCAACTTTGGTACATAGATTTATGTATTATTTATTAAACGAAAGACATATGTCTCATTATAACCCTCATAGCCTCATATTTCAAATCTCACATAATTTTATAAATTCTACAACATCATTATTTTCCCCTTGATTTAACCAATGATATCTTAACTTAATAAAAATTTCAGTTTATTTGAATAGGATATACATGTAATATATGATATATTATTTAATTATTTGTTCTATATGAAACACTATAATTTCATATAAATCAAAGTCGAGACACAATTAAAGTCTTTAAGATAATAACTTAATAAAGTAGTTGCTGTTTTTTTTTTTTTAGTTTTATGAAAAATGTATTAGTCTAATAATCTATTGTTAGACTAACTTAGTTATATATGTATGAGACACTGCAAACTTACTGTTTATTGTTTTGATTTTTTCTTAATTGAAATATTTTAAATCTCTTTAAGCTATCACAATAATAGTACAAAAAATATATGCATAACGAACACCACAAAATCAATTTTATGAAAATATCACAATGATTTTGAAAAATGACTACAACTACAAAAATATATGGCATATGGCATATAAGATAAAATATGACTTAATTGCTCTAAATATATTATTATCAAAAGAAAATTTGATTTCTTTACTTTATTTAAATTCATACTATGTAGTCTTTAAATGTTGATGTGCACTGAAAAAATAATAACAATAACATGTTAATTTATATTATTTTTTCAAAATAGAATAACGATTATGTAAGAACTCACGCGTAGCTTGAGCTAACACCTAGTAAAGAAGAAAAGGTAATTAATTACAATGGTATTAGATTTTGAGTGCTTAGTGCTTACTGAGAGCCAAAATTAGAGAGAAAACAAAAAAAAATGTATGAAAATAACTTGCACAATGTTAAATTTTCACTATGCTTTGGTTTTAATCATTTCGGCTCCCTAAGTTTAACTATATAATAGAAATGCATCTATTAATTTATGTATGGATGCTGATAAACCCATTGTTTTTAAGTTACTACCTTGTCAATAGAATGGGTAAAACATTTTGGAATTGTATGTAAGGAAAAGCATCAAGAGAACATATTTTGAAGAATGTTGAATCTATTTGAAGTATCGTCATTGATCATCACGATCGTATATGTGTGGCAGTGTGACTAAGGGATTGAATTTGAATTTATCACTGGTCCATGTTTTGAGTGTATATACTGTATCCATATTTTGTTTTTTTTTTGATAAAATGTATCCATATTTTGAGTTATATGGGCCGAACATTACTTCAGAGAACATGGGCTGTTTCAAGTCGATATATTAACTTTGCATGAATCTTAACGAAAGACGTTGTATAAGACTAGAACCAATGCATTTACACTGATACACATTACGTCCAGACGTCCAGTATTTTATATTTACGTAATTGCGTTAAAAGGTCTCAACTACTTTGAGCTCAATATTGAATCCCTTTCACCAACCAATGATTTATAACATATTTTAGGAAATACAATTTATTTAGTATTAGACAAAAACACACACACACAATGACACAATTGATCCAATATCATGGTGGGTTTTAGAATGCCTAAATGTACTTATATTTACTTTGAGCTGATTGGCTTAATTAATTGGCCAATCCCCATATATACGCCACAGATGACCTATCATGAATAGGTTCGTGAATTCTCAAGTGAAGTGGAAAAGGCTGTTTGAAAACAACAACACAAGACCATAATGTGAATAATTTTTTATCATTTTATTTTTGGAACGAGCTTATTCACGTTAAATCAAAGCTCATCACATGATTTACGTGTATATAATAATTTTATGCAGTAGTTAGATAAGCTAGATCTTAAGAGAAATACAGACTAAAGCCAAATATATCTTCAACGATATCACTTGACTTGAAGTTGCCAACTGAAACTAGTTTCACAGTGAGAAAATTCTACTCCTTAAAAATTGATTGATTGAGGTAGGTTTCTATGATGTCGTCTTCACATAATGTTGATTGCCCTTAAAAACACATAAAACAATCGATACTTCATTACAACTTATGTCATTTTCTTGGACCACAAATGTAATATATATATATATATATATATAACATAAAGTTATTGTTCAATCACTAATCAAGAACATATGTAACTTAAACCGGACCTAAAACCAACAAAAAGCTTAACCGGAGTCTAACGAAGTCGGCAAATCCTAAGTACTATACAAGGCTCCCCCACACTCACCAACTACCACAGTGTGCTCGATCTCTCTTTCTCCCACCTACCACCCCACTCCTGATTTCGCCATTTCTCTTAATCAACCCTATTTTAATTATTAATATCAGTAATATGATAATGGAAGTGTTTTAATCATCTTTGTCTGCTGTGATCATGACGAAGGATTAAACATTAATGAAGTTGGTTTCAAATATTATGACGATGGAAATTTTTCATTTATTTTTCGAGTAAGTAATAACTGGAAAAGACGACAAATTGCTGTTTATTATAGAGTACTGAAAAAACTAATTCCTCCATTTGTTTATATAAGTTCGAGTTGTTTTTAAGAAATGATCATTCAAGTTTTGTTTTTCCTATAAGTTCGAGTTGTGTTTGAGAAATGATAATTCAAGTTTAAACATATATATGTATCAAACCTAAATACTACTTAGAACAAAAGACAAAAACAAAATTTCAATCAAACCCCAAAAATAAATACAAGACGAGAGGTTCGGTTGATATGTTAATTCCCGACCACTTCTCTCTCCCACCAAACCCTTTACGGTCAATTGACATAATCGTACCGTCATAATATTTGTCCCACATGAAATATAAATTTAATTACATTTCAGATAGTATATCGTCATTAGTTGTTTAAGAGGTCAAAGAAAAAAATATATATATCGTCATTAGTGTTTATGAGTATAATAAAATGGGCCATGACATGATTCAGATTATCTAGATAACCATCATGTTCGTGATCGTAAATTTTGTGTTTATGACCAAGGCAAGACTATAGTACCACTCTCTTTTGAATTAAGTATTGGTTACTTTTTAGTTGGCAATTTTGTCTTCGCATTAACAAGGTAAACATTAATTAATTAGTATATGGTGGCCGTACTTTATAAATGTACGATATTATAGGACACCACGCAAGATCTAAACACCACTGTGCCAAAAACAACAAATCGTTACTTGTGATTTATTCATATCGCGATTTTGAATCTCAAGGGATTAATCTTATAAGGACATCATATATAGACAGCTAGGGGTTAGTAGTTTTCAGCACATCTAAAACTGTGTTGGCATGCAAAATAGTTCAAACCCTAAAACATAGGTGGGAACACATATATAGTATAAATAGTGAAGTCGTGTTAAACAAATTTAAAAAAAATACTAACACTAAGTTCCGTCGAAATTGTATGCCCAAATATTTGGCAACTCAAACTGAAATATCCTGAAGATAGTTGAGAACTTTCATATATATATATATATATATATATCAATGAAAATTCATGGAAGTTGGCATAGTACACGACCAGATGGATGATGATTATACTTTTGTTTCAAAGCAAGAAACATCAAATCGAACCTGTGTTCACACGGTATGTTTTACTTCTGTACTTTAATTAACTTGTTTTAATTGACTTGTAATCACTAAAATATGTTTAGAATCTGAAAGTCTTTCTTGTTTCGTTGGTTAACGCGGACGGGTGTTTTATAAGAAGATAGCTTCAAATTAATATTGTTTTTAGTTGATTCTGCTACATCCTTTATTAACAAATACCTTTACAAATGTAATATTCAAGACACTAGCTCAATGTTTTTTTGGAAGAAGATGAAAATAAAATGGGAGAGATGATTTACATCTTAAGCATGTAAGTATTATCAAATGATCAATCATCAATTAATGCATGATGGTATTGGACTTGGAAATGTTATATGGTGTGAGACTTCTTCGTATACATTGGTATACTTACTTACTCTTTTACACATTTGGTTCTCTAATATGTATGTGCTTATAAAGCAATGATTAATGATGTATACTAGACATAATTAAAGGCTGAGCTTAGCTTAAGAAAATATCTTCAATTGTAATCTTCGAAACCAAACTACAAATCGGTCTTGTTCCCACAGAGTAGAAGATACATACATATACAACACACAAAATATTTGGTTTGTGATAATAGGAGAGAAATAAAATTAATATTATCTCCCACCATCACATGCAAAACGAGTTCTACAAATTCTAATTTTAACTCCCAAGTATATATATATATAAATTACGATAATTTTATCATAATGTTATTATAAAATTATATATAGGAATAGTGTCATACGTCGTGGCTAGGGGGTGGTGGTAACGTGGACCATGGCGTCATATCCATTGGGTAACTTCCCAGCACCCTGAGGAATGACGTGTACTCCTGCACCTCCGATAGCGCGTTTTGCGCACGCGCCTCCGCCATACTCGCTTCGAAATCCACGTAGAACGTGTACTCGAAATGCTTCGAGGTCCCGACGTTCTCGTCCCCGACGACTCTGACCGGGCAGTTATGGTGCGGCCGCGACTCGATTTTAGTAAGGCTGATGTTTCGAAACGCGAACGCGGAAAGCACTTTGAAGAGAACGCTAGTTCCTTTGTGTTCCTGAGCCGCGAAAACGATGCTCGTTTTGAACGGACGATCCGTGCGGGGGATGATCGGATCACGCGCCAGCATCAGGAAGCGCGTGACGTTCCCTGCGTCGTCTTGGATCCCGTCGGCGAGAATATTGAGCCCGTAGAGCTCAGCCGCTCTTGCGCTCGCTACCGCCGCCGTGTCGTGGAGGTCGTTCGCCGCGATGTATTCCGCCGCCGCGGCTGTGTCGTGAAACGCCTCGATCGCGGCTCTTGGGGTGAGTTTGTTGAGCGATCCTTCCGTCTGCGCCAGAGCTTGAGGATGCGAGATCACTCTCGTGATGCAATCCGTGCGGACTCCGGGGAGAGCGAGGAGACAGTGGTGAACCGGGATCTGAACTTCTCCGACGATGTGGAGACGGTGACGGAGGAGGAGATCGTAATTTCTATGAATCGAACCACCGAGAGAGTTCTCAACAGGTAGAACAGCACGATCGGCGATCCAAAGCTCCACCGCCTGAAACGCGACGTCGAACTGATCACACGGAATAGCTTCAGAGTTCGGGTAAGCTTTTCCGGCGGCCGCTTCGGAATACGCGCCGGGAACTCCTTGATAGGCTACACGGAGAGTAGATCCGTGAGACGGCGCCGGAGACAGATCCGTGATCGTTAACGGTTGAACCAATCCAGGCTTCCCGTTTTTCGACGGAACGATGCTTAGATCGACGGAGCCGTTAGTGTGTCCGTTAACGACGGCGACTTGATCGGCGATGGAGCTTGAATTCTCAGCCGAGACTACTTTGCTGGCTAAGATGGCGCATGAGCTTTGCCAATCAGCTCGACTCGAGCCAACACCGTTAGGGAAACTAAACGACTCAGACCTGTAACCGCAACGAACAGACACGCGCTTTCCATTTACGTGAGAGAAACGCGCGTTCTTAGCCGTTAGATTCGGTTGAATTACGGATTTGAGATCGCACGAGAACACAGGCGAAATGGTTTGCATGATTACAGTTTGTTTTATGGTAGGTAAGAGGAAAAAATATATAAAACGGCGGCGTATTTAAAAGAGTACAGTACAAAAGCTTGTAGTTCAATATCTGAGAGAGAACTTGCAAGCTGAGAGATAATGGTAGACAAGGTAAAGGATTATATACTAAGTATTTGAGGGTAAATCCGTCAAATCCTTCACCTACCACATTTTATTTGTTTTTATTTTTATAATTATATAGTTGTTTTTTTAAAAAAAAATTTGAATATGTTAAAAGCTTTTGCTTTGTTAGGAAAGATAATGGTGAATTGCTTGGTACGTGTTAACCACTGGAGGCCTATAAAGATTTGTTGCTGCTAATTATGAGTAAAGATCATTCGTGATTAAAAATAATGCGATTAGCTAATGACATATGGCGGCTTTGGACTTTCTAGTAACAAAATCGAAATGCCAACGTTCATTCGAGATTTTGTTATGTTTTCAAGTTTCTATTTTAGATCCAAAGTTTTATCCTTAAAATCAAGATTACCTAATAAAGTAACTAAATGAATATATTAAGAGAGATCATTTGTATGATGAATATGTGGATTCGTATCAACCAACCATGTGGTGTGTGATCTATTAGTTAAGTTGTTTTTTTTCTTCTTCTGGTTGAAGGAAGATAAAGATCGAGTTTTATCGCATATGGAATTATTTATCCCCATTTTTGTTTCTATATCTGGCCATTTGTAATGAAACGTGATTTTTTTATTCTTGAGCTTCATGTTTGCATCCCCATGAAAAATAGTAAACATTTTTATATACGTACTAACCCAACAAACTATAAATGAAATTTTCAAATGATATTTAAATATAGTATAGTTTTTTTAAGAGTTTGAAAGAAAACAAACTAGGTGCATAGATCATCATCCATGGTCCATTTCGTTCTTTTTTTGGGGCCAACAATAGCCCATTTCATTTATCTCCCTAAATTTGGATATATTTACATTTTTATATTTTTCTTTTTATCTTACAATTTAGATATATGAATCTCTCGTATAAAATTACTAGTAGAGCATATAGATTTTCTTTATGAACATCATTGAGTCGACAAGATATAATCATACAAATTCACAGTCTTATGCATACAATGGAGGATAGTACAATAATACAATTGGATAGAATGTAAGTTGTCAAAATGGACTGTTAACCACTTTATTAAAGATATTTATATAAAATACTTAATATAATTTGATAATTTAGTTATCTAAATAAATTTTATCTGAAAAATCATATTTTTAATTTTAAAAAAATGTCACTGAGTAACACTTTTAACCTGAAGAGAATTTTACTAACAATATAAACCACCAAATTAGTTTTACTAACATTTTAAAATTTAAACTTGAAAATAATGAAATCGTTATTTTTTTTTATTCTTTAGCTTCATGTTTGCATCCCCATAAAAATGACAGAGCAATAACGTCCGTCAGTATGAAAAACTTAAATTATGTTAGTTTGATTTAAGTATTTGGTCAATTAAATTTTAATTAATATTTTTTTACGATTAGTATATATTTTTTCTAAGACTTCATCTTGTTCGTCTATTCACCATCCAACCATAAAAATCTCGTCCAACTCTATTATCAGCTTCATTATGGTTACTTACACCATTGTATTGAGTTCAAATTAGTTAGTTATTTAATTTATATAGTAAGTCATAGATTACCTGATGTGATCTTTCAAACGAAGGAAATTTAGTTTTATGCTGATGCGGATGAAGACTTTCAATATTTTTGATTTTGGGTATTTTTTAATTCTAATATTATACGTATAATCAAGTGGTTACAACACTACTTTTGCGGTCGATCCCACCATAGTTCTCCATTAAATTGCATTATTCCGCATAGTGGAAATTGCGTATAGATCAAGTCTTATTGATTCAATGACGACAAAAAAGAAAATACTATACACATAAGATGTATAATATCCTTAATATGTTTATCTTTATGCACTAATCACTTTAGTTTTGGCATAGCTAATAGTCGCTCTAACAATAAATTCAAAAATGTGTGGCTTAACATAAAAGGGTGTTTCCTTATAAGCTAGAATACAAGCTTCAGAAACCAACGAAGGAAACCTAGGACACCGGCCCAACCTGAACAACCATAGACACACAAAGAACTAGAGAGACATATCTGTAGGTATTTATGTAATTTAGTGTTTTCTCATATATATGAAAACACATAGACATGCAAAAATTCTAGTGAGACATATTGGTGGATGTAGATTATCCTAGGATTATATATTATCTTTATCCCTAACTCTAGTAGAATGTATATTGATTGCACACCCTACTTCTTTACCAATTGATTTAGCCATTTACCAACTGTACCTTATTCATGAGAAAAAGATATTTTCATGTGATGCTAACAAAAGTTTATGTACTAAAATATAACCAGAAATTATGATGCTAACAAAAAGACCACGTACTAAATATACCAAAATAGTTTATGTATAATAAATTATTAGAATGCAGGATATAAAAAGGACCACTAACAACTTAACAAGTAACAACAGCTCCAATATGCCACGATTATGTAATACTTGTGTCATATGTTTCTTCTCTAGTTAAAGTTAAAGATAGATGTGACCTCAGGTTTCAAAAGTGTGCCCAGCTTCTAATAAATACATATAATTCTGGTTTATTTTTCTTCGTTTTAAAGAAAGAAACACACATATTAATGGTATATAAAAACTAATATTGGTTTAATATGTGACATAATAAAACAATCAACAAGCGATCGTTGGCCGTAAAAAATTTATCGATGGGGTTGTTGAAACCTTTTTAAATTCATATATTTGTAAAGGTTTAATATGGCAAAGTTGGTGAAACCCAAGTGGCACTATCTAACATTGTACCTAAGCATGTTGAATTGATTCTTTCTACATTTCTTTTCATCTCTCTTGACTCTTGATTAACGTTTGAAAATCTTTTTTAACTTTGTTTTCAAATATGATTGGCGAATTTTTTTATTACATTTTTAATAAGACCTAAACCTCGTTCTGAAATCTAAATCCCACCAATTACTGCAATTATTAATCAGCAAAATGGTATGAATATGCGAAAAATACATAACTAAACAGTGACAAAAATATTTTTACAAATTTCCTACAATACCAAAAAAATAGAGAATAAATATGTAAATGTTTGTAGGCTGGATATCTTATTCAATAGAATATTACAAGTATTTATACAGCTAAGGATTCTTCTAGGGTTCTATACAAGAAGTTATTACCTAATCTACTTTACATATATAAGAGATTGTGAAGAGTAGAGAGAATATTTGATTGACTCAATCATTGATATGATTGTTCCTTAATATGCCCCCTCAAGATGGAGGGGCTTTGCGTAACTCCAATCTTGGAAGATAATGTAGTAAATGAAGCCCGAGAGAGTGGCTTGGTCAGTGCGTCAGCCAATTGATCCTTCGTCGAGACGTGAACCACTCGTAATGCACCTGACTGAACCTGATCACGAATGAAATGATAATCCAAAGCAATATGCTTCATTCGAGAATGAAACACCGGGTTAGCGCACAAGTAAGTTGCACCGACGTTGTCACAATATATAGTCGGTGGCGAAGGGAGACGAAGTCCAAGTTCCTGGAGGAGTGAACAAATCCAACGAACCTCCGATGATGTATTCGCGACGGCCCTATATTCTGCCTCGGTGGAGGACCGAGCTACACCCCTCTGTTTCTTAGATGACCATGAAACCGGATTGTGACCAAGATACACAACATATGCATTTGTGGAAACATAATCATCGGAGTCACCAGCCCAATCCGCATCGGAGAATGCATGAAGAGAAAGAGGATTATGACGTTTGAGAAAAATGCCATGAGTGGTTGTCCCACGTAGGTACCGGAGTAAGCGTTTAACCGCTTGCCAATGCACGGTGGTTGGCGAATGCATATAAAGGGAGAGGCGATTGACAGTGAAAGAAATATCCGGACCTGTAAAAGCAAGGTACTGAAGACCTCCGACGATACTTCGATACTCAGTGGGATCAGAAAGACGAACACCAGCATGAAGAGACAGCTTTGTGTTCGTGGCCATGGGTGTCGCAACGGGTTTGGACGTAAGCATGTTCGTACGAGCTAGCAAGTCCAAAATATACTTACGTTGATTTAGATGAAGACCAGAGGCAACACGATGAGCTTCAATCCCAAGGAAGTATGATAAATCTTCATGTTCCTTGACAGAGAATCTAGTAGCTAATGCCGATAGCGTTTGCAGCAACAGAGCGGGACTATTGCCGGTGACAATTATATCATCTACGTAGACCAACATGTAAACAATTTGGCGATCTTGACGTAAGATGAAGAGGGATGTATCGGCCACAGAGTTAACAAACCCAACGTCACGGAGATAGCTGCGTAATTCATGATACCAAGCCCGAGGGGCTTGTTTCAAACCATATATCGCCTTGCGAAGCTTGCAGACATAGTCAGGTCGATCACGATCAACGAAACCCGGTGGTTGGGCCATATATACGTCTTCCGTCAATGTCCCTTGAAGGAAAGCATTGTTAACATCAAGTTGTCGAATGGGCCAGTTGCAATCGACCGCAACTCCGAGAACAACGCGTATCGTCGTCGACTTAACTACCGGACTAAAGGTGTGATCATAATCAAGCCCCGGTTTCTGATTGTAGCCTTTGGCAACCAGACGCGCTTTATAACGATTGACAGAACCATCCGTGTTGTATTTCTTAGTATAGACCCATCGACATCCGACAATGGTGACCGGAGACGTAGGTGGAGGAACCAAGTCCCAAGTGTGATTCCGAATCTGAGCACTGATCTCATCAGTGGAAGCACGACGCCACCGTTCATCTTTTAGAGCTTGTAAGGCAGTCCGTGGTTCAGGATCAAGATCGGAACGAGCATGAGCAAGGAACAAGTATTTTTTTCTTGGTTTGGTGATTCCATTCTTCGAACGAGTCGACATAGGATGCAAATTTGGCGGTGGAGGTGGTGGTAAAGGGTTGACCGGTACTGGTGACGGTGGCGGTGTTGGCGAGGCCGACGAGGGAGAGGAGGTAGACGACGGTGGCGGAGAGCTCGCGGGCGAGGAGAAAGACGACGCTGTGGATTGAGAGATTGTTGGGCTTTTAGTTGGAGAAGGGTTATTTTGGTGGATCGAATTTGTGGAGGTTGATGGACCTGGGCTTTTGTTTGGGGAATTGTTATCGGACCGGGCCGAATTTAGTGGATCAGTGATAGATGGACCTGGGCTTTTGTGTGGGGAATGGTTATTGGACCGGGCCGAATTTAGTGGAGAGGGAGATGACTGAATCGTGGGTTGCGATTCATTTTGACTAGGAGCAGTGGGCTCAGAGGAAGAGGGAGAAGACGTCGAAGAGTGAGAGTTAGGGGAAGAAGGACGCACCTGGGGTGAAATCGACGGCGCCGGAGATGGAGAGGCCGGTGGGAGAGACGAATAAAGTGATGACGGTGGGTGAGGGATCACGCGGGGAGCAATCGAGTGTATGAGCGGAGCTGAGACAGGAGAGACAGTTGCGGAGGAGACAGGCGGTGGCGGAGTGGCAAAGGGAAACTCAGTTTCAAGAAATTGAACATGACGTGAGGTATAAATCCGACCAGTAGACTTGTCGAGGCAGTGATAGGCGCTCTGTGTATATGAATAGCCTAGGAACACACACCTTTTGGATCGAGCATCAAGTTTGTTGTTCGCATATGGTCTTAACCAGGGAAAGCAAGCACAACCAAAAATGCGAAGCCGTGTGAGATTTGGCGGAGCATGAAACAGCTTCTGGTAGGGTGACTGATTCGCTAAGACCGGTGTCGGAAGTCGGTTGATAAGATAGACCGCAGCAGAGAAGGCGTAGGACCAATAGTGTTTAGGCATAGAAGCATGAGACAAAAGCGTTAACCCGGTTTCTACAATGTGACGATGTTTGCGTTCTGAGATCCCATTGTGTTCTGGAGTGTGTGGGGGAGTGGTAAGATGCGCAATCCCATGAGATGATAGGTACCCTCTAAGAGCTATATACTCGCCTCCATTGTCAGAATATAGAGTTTGAATTTTTGTTGAGAAGTGATTTTCGACTAATTCTTTGAAGGTAATGAAGATGGATTGGACATTGGATTTGTTTTTGAGTGGATAGAACCAAGTGTACCGAGTGAAATGATCCACAAATATCACATAGTATTTGAAGTCATCGATGGAATGAATAGGAGAGGTCCATACATCCGAAAAGAGATATTGAAGTGGTTTGGTGGATACAATAGAGGAGGAAGCAAAAGGCAGTTTATGCGATTTATTCATTAGACAATCCGAACAGGAAACCAAAGAAACGGAAGAAGACAATGGTAAAGAGAAGCTGGAAACAACTGTTTTCAAAGTAGAGGAGGAAGGGTGACCGAGACGTGCATGCCACACAGGAAGAGTTGCTCGGGGACTTGGTGATGCGTAGAGTGCAGCGATATGCGACGGTGAAACCGGCCACTCATACAACTCGTTTTTAGTCCTGCCTTGGAGCAACAGGACCCCCGTGCGCAGATCCCTCACCTGAAAAGATGCAGGAAAGAAAGCAACCGACACTTGATTAGAATTGCAGAGACGATACACCTAAATAAGTTTCTTGTGTATATTAGGAACACACAAAACATTAGTCAAAGTAATTGGTTTAGAGTGAGAGGGTAAGATCATGGAACCAGTGTGAGTGATGGGAAGTCCGGAACCATCGCCAATCATAACATCATCATTACCATTGTACGGTTGATGCAGGGAGAGATTCTGAAGATCAGAAGTGATGTGGTGCGTCGCTCCACTGTCCAAAAGCCAAGGATCCGTTCCTGGAGATGAACGGAAAGCAAGGTTTGCCCTCGGTTGCCACAGAGTAAAAGGACTCGGTGGAGTAGAGCCAGAGGACGAGAGACGGTTAAGGAGTTGAGGACAGTATTTTGCGGAATGACCTTGAGTCTGGCAGAACTGACACTGCCCTTGGTAAGGACGGGAACCTCTCTGGGAGTTGTTGTTGTGACGGGTCTTGTTGTTGTTGTTGTAGTTGCTGGAGTTGTGGTGGCTGTTGTTGTGAGTGTTGTTGTTGTTGTGAGAGGGACTAGATCGAGATCCACCAGAGGAACGATGCGTAGCAACATTTGCCGTGACCGGAAGCAGAGACGGAGCACACGCAGAGATCGACAAAAGCTTGGCCTCTCGATTTAGTAGACGCTCGTGAATGTAGGCGAGAGTAGGAGGAGTATCTCGGCTTTCAATCTGATCAATGATAGGTCGATACTCCTCAGGAAGACCTCCCAGAATGTGATCTATCTGTTCCTCATGCTCCATAGGTTTACCGAGATTAGCAAGAACATCAAACCGAGTCGTAAGACCCTGAAAATATTCATCAATCGTACGATCCCCCTTTCGCCAAGCACGCAGTTGATCCTTCACTTGTTGAATATGGCCACGGCTCGGCGTCCCATACGTGGCGATAAGAGTGGACCAGATCTCAGCAGAGGTTGTGGTCCGAGAGAGCAGCGGCTGAACCGTAAGAGAGATTGCCCCTAGAAGAGCACTGTAGAGAAGTTTGTCTTGACGCTGCCATTGCAAACGAGCCGGATTCGGAGACTCAACCGCATTGGTGGTGATGGTGGCAGGAGGACTGGTGGTGGTGCCATCGAGATAGCCCGCAAGACCATGACCATCAACAAGAGCATGGACTTGGAGCTTCCACATAAGAAAATTAGTTTGAGTAAGCTTGGTAACATTGGTCATGTTGACGTGAAGAAGAGCGTTATTGGTAGAGGTCATAGTGTCGGTGATGGTGGGTAAGTTAGCCATGAAGCTAGACACAAGAGAACCAAGAATGGAGAAGAAGAAACTGGAAAATCGAAAAAAAAAAAAAAAAAAAAAATTTATGTATCGTAACCTGCTCTTGATACCATGTAAATGTTTGTAGGCTGGATATCTTATTCAATAGAATATTACAAGTATTTATACAGCTAAGGATTCTTCTAGGGTTCTATACAAGAAGTTATTACCTAATCTACTTTACATATATAAGAGATTGTGAAGAGTAGAGAGAATATTTGATTGACTCAATCATTGATATGATTGTTCCTTAATAAAATAGTTTTTCACAATCAAATTTACTGGTTCTAAAACATTTAAATACAATATATATTAATTAATTTTAATAATTAGTTGGTTTTTCGTCCATAATCATCAATAGATTAAAAACCATCAGTAATTCTGTCAATTCTTCTCTTGTTTTTCTTTTTGTAGTGTATGTTAATATAGCACGATGATCTTAGAGAGCGTAAACAAGAGTTGGTGAGAATCTAGCTAACTTGATCAATGGATAAGAAGAATCCAGCTTTACAAAATAAATATTATAAAAATTAAGCATATAATTAATGTAAATGTGAATCGATCTTAGGGCTTTGATTTTAAGTTTTCAGTAATGCGTTTCTCATACCAATATACCATTAGGTTTAGGGTCGCTTCGGTTTCAAACCAAACAACTCATATTTTCTTTCAACATTTTATTTTGAAGAGTTTACATCTTTCGACATTTCTTTTTCCAAAGTCATTTCTTTTTCCAAAGTCTATAGACTATAATATTTTTTTTCCGCAATATGCCAAACCAAAGAGAACCAAAGTAAGAAAATAAAAATATGAAAACCTTCTGTTAAAAAAGAAGTCATTGTTAATTACTTAATTGGTAAGAGTTTTTCCAAACCTAAACAAATCAAACCGAGACGAGACCAAACCAATTATTACAATTGACTTTTTTTTTTTTTTTTTTTTTTCTGTTGACAAAATTGACTTCATATTTACTAGAAGGTCACGTGTTAAATGTTCACGTACGTACGTTAGTATTGAAGGTTCTACGACTTTGCATTATGAATAAAGTAACAAAGTCCCACTAATACGACACGTGAACCTAATTCAATTGTTTCGTTTGCTTCTCTTTTGGATACTCGAGGAGTCTTCTCTGATGGTATAAGCTTTGTTTCGTAATATGTGGACCGGTAAACTTGTCTACTTACCATTATTGCTACTGACCAGAAAATTGTTGTATTTTTATGGTTGGTCAAGGGGAATTGTGGTTTTTATGTTTTCGTTATTCGTCCTCACCACAAGTGACAAACTCTTTGTTAGGAGTTAGGACTAAGTTAGTGAAAAATCAAAAATGAAATAGACCTGTACGTTTTCATCGACCACAGATCGACAGATATTTATTTGGGTGTCCATCAATGCAAAAAATGACCAATTTTTTTTTCTTTGTTCACCAAACCATCTAAAATTTAGCAACAAAATAATTACGTTTGATAAATATATATATATATATATATAATTTCAAAAAGGTGATCTAACCTAAAATTCATGAAACTAAACTTGCAAATTTTAAAATTAAAAAAAGAGTACCCTAATCTGTAAGACTTTAACAAGTCTTCATGAGTTTGATTTAAATCTTTATGCGAGATATCCCAGTTGTTCTAACATACTTTTCTTTCTTTATTAATGATTTTATTTTATTTTTAACATTTTTGGATTTATAAGTGTTAGTTATTATGGTTTTTTTGCTACATTTCCAAATAATTATAGACATTATTTAGGAATAATTGCAGTGAGAAAATTCAAATAAAAATAAAACTTACATGCCTTGAAGAAAAAAATTTTGCGTTCTGCAGAATTGTGCTATATTTATAATTAAAGAACTTATCATTGGATAATGTAGTATATATAAATAGCATATTATTTGTTAAAATGTATATCTCTTAGAACATGTTGACAGTGATCCTAGGTTATTTTACCTAATCAAAAAATAATAATGTTTATTTTTTTTAATAATTTATGTAAACAATAGGGGTATTTGTTCAAATTAAACTTATTAGATAGGCTCGCTTAAATAAACATGAAAGCAAAAAGTCGGAAATATTGGGCCGACCCTCGAAGGCCCAAAATACTACAAAAAAAAAAAAAAAAAAAAAAAATGATAAAAAAATCGAACTTCCCGCTAAATAGAGAAAATCAACTGAAAAGATCAGATTCTTATTTTCTCGGAAATTAAAAATAAATAAAGAAATTAAAATGATTTCTCTGCCACTCACTAGTCCGATTTCACCCAATCGGAGTCTCCTCCACCAAACCCGCCGGCCAAATTCGACTCGCCGCCGCTTCTGGATCCGATCATCATCGAGCTTACAAGACCAAGGCACCGCGAAGACGACGCCGAAGCGAGTTGTTCTCGTGAGACATGGACAGAGCACGTGGAACGAAGAAGGGAGGATTCAAGGAAGCTCCGATTTCTCCGTTTTGACGAATAAAGGCGAGTCTCAGGCCGATATATCTCGCCAGATGCTCGCCGCAGACTCCTTCGATGTCTGCTTCACCAGGTTCTGCATTTTCCTTAGGTCTATTAAATCGGTTTTGAAATCTAGTGATTTTGGAATCTATAGATCGAACTGAGGTGTTTGGGATCGATTAAATTCGTAAATACTTAGATGATTCAGATTGATTTTGTTATGATTAGTATCCACTGCATTGTTGTGTTCTTGTTCTTAGTATTGGAGATTTTTGTTGGTAAAGCAAATTGGGTGAATTTGTTATACATTTGTGTGTTTAGTCCACTGAAGAGATCAAAGAAAACAGCTGAAGTCATATGGGGAAGTCGAGAGAGTGAGATGATTTTCAATTACGAACTCAGAGAAATTGATCTTTACTCTTTTCAAGTAAGTTTAAGCTGTGTGATGTGATGATGGGGGACTTATAGGGTTGTTCATAGACCAGTCATTGTACTTGTTCTTAACCCTTGTTCTAGGGTGTACTTAAGAAAGAAGGGAAAGAAAAGTTCGGTGAAGCTTTTAGGGAATGGCAAGAAGATCCTGCAAACTTTAGCATTGATGGCCATTATCCAGTAAGAGAGTTATGGTCACGTGCTAGAAGCTGTTGGCCTGGTATTCTTGCTCATGAGAGCAAGTCTGTTCTTGTTGTTGCTCATAATGCTATTAATCAGGCTCTTGTGGCTACTGCAATTGGTACTTGTTCTGTTTCTTCTTCTTTCAGCACATAGCCGAGTTTTCATTTCTCTGTTGAGTTTTTTATTTACGTCTGCGGTCTTTGGTTGATGTGACAGGACTGGGAACAGTATATTTTAGGAGTTTGTTGCAGAGTAATTGCGGTGTAAGCGTACTGGACTTCACACCAAGAGCTGACGGTGGACCGCCTCACGTATGTCTTAATCGACTAAATCAGGTAAACTGTGGAAGGCAAGCTCACCCTTTGTTTTTTTTTTATGGTACATGGAAGCTCTTCTTTAATTAAAAGATATGTCTGGCTTTCACTTAGACTCATAAGTCTTAATCATCTTAGTTGGGTTTAAAATATTAGAGGTAGTCAAAATTCTGCTTACTGTTTTTGTAGTGATAATGCAGACACCTAATTCCCCTCTATCTGGTGGAAGTTCTGGTGGCCGGAAAGCTAGTAAGCGGATCATACTTGTCTGCCATGGTCAGGGGGATAATGAGGTATAGCTGTATGAGTTCCGTACGTAATTCTCTTAATTCATCTTTCTTTCCAGAATTGAAACTCCATGGATGCGTGTGGAAGGTGTTTGGCTCTTTACACTAATTCCTGAGATAAGAAAAGTTGGGAGACTTCGTCAAAATTTTATCTAATTTCTTCGTTTTTCAACTTTCAGGATTCTGCAGTTATTAACCAAGCAGCCACTAATGATCAGTCAATGAACATGCTTGGTGTGATACAGGTAACATACACATGAGTTTTGTGAAGGACAATTGTAAAATAGTTCTCAAAACCTGCTTCTAGTTACTCTTCAAAAATGCTTACTTGTTGTTGTTGCAGTCACAGAAAATCGCAGAGCTTCTTCTTGATCTGAGGGTAAGTTCAATAGTTTGCAGCCCTGATACAGCCTCCATTGAGACTGCTGGAGCAATATCCCGCGTAAGTTTTATTAAATCTCTATCCACTTAGCTTCAATTTTCTTAACAAAGTGAAGACTTGAAGAAATCTGTTTCTTCGGAATCTTGTTTATTTTCTATTTAACGGTTTGAAGAGTTGATAGGTGCAAGAAGCTGCGGGATGTTTGGGTGTAGATAGTGTGCCTCGCTACGTGAAAACGAAACATATGAAAGATCTCAATGTTGAGGGTGTTCTTCACAAATCCAATAAGGTAAAGATTACTTATCCCAATGCAGTAGTTAAGTGAACACTGATTTGATTGTTTGATCCCTCAATTCTGCAGGATAACGATGTGATTGCATCGATCCAAACTGGTTGGCTAAGTCAATTAGACGAAGAAGCAGTTTCAGCTCTATGGAACAGATCCGGGAAAGCATGGGAATCACTCTTAGACGAACTGTCGGACGAGGAGTCAAATCCAGGAGACACCATGGTGGTGGTTGGTCCTCCAATAGCTCACATATCGCTCATAGCACAATGCCTTAACCTCACTAAAGAAGGGCTCGGATTGTTCCACCTAGACGGAGGTAGCATCAGCGTCATAGATTTTCCGGATGGTCCTAGCAGAAAAGGAGTAATCCGTTGCACAAACTACACCGCT
This sequence comes from Camelina hispida, assembly GCA_023657505.1. NCBI lineage: Eukaryota > Viridiplantae > Streptophyta > Magnoliopsida > Brassicales > Brassicaceae > Camelina > Camelina hispida. Next base: position 15,141,906 of record CP094637.1, on the reverse strand, counting down.
CATCTTGGAAGGTGGTGCATCCCCATCACAAGACCCGCCTGAAGAAGCTTGTCTTTAAACCCGATAAAATCACAGTAATGTTATTTTTAGCAAAAAAAAAATGCATGAAATATAGTTTGGCATCCTATAACATCATCTGCCAGCTGTGTCCAGAGTATTTGCAAATACATCATGATAGAGTTCAAGAAAATCAAAATCCAATTCCAATCATAGATAAACCCAACATATACGATTTGACAGTTAGACGGCCTTGGCAATGCAAGGAGATCTCTGAAGTAAAACCAAACTTGGTTTTTGCATGGAATTGCTCAAGTGCACAACAAGTTTCTTAAGAACTACCGAGTTTTTTACAAAGTACCTTGCCACATTAGTTTCAGCTGTCCTTTCCCTGAATCTGCCTTTTATCTCTACAAACTCGAGGGATGACAACAAACACTGCGGCACGTACGAGATACTTATTGGATCCTGATACGCATTACAATGAGTTAAATCCTACAAAATACATAAAAGATTAATAAATTAAAAGATGAGTTAATTTAACACATTTCTTATTAAGTCAAAACTCTAGGTTAGTGCAAGTTATCGCCAAGACGATGGATGTTAGATTCGGACAGCTTTCAAGAAAGGTTGACAAAATTCTCAAACAGGACAGGTTGTGAGAAAACTCTGCTTCCAAACAGGACAGGTTGCAAAACTGGGGCATTGGTTGTACTTGTAAGTAGGCAGATATTAACTACTTGCATAAAAAAGAAAGAAGGTTATGGGGTTAGCTAAATTTCGTGAAACAGACTGGTGTAAACTAAATAAATATATTATAGACACATACCTCCATAATTCTCTCAGAAGATCATGATATCCCTATTGGTGATACCAGTGAAAAAATTACGGACAACTTGTTGCTGTGATAAGTCGAGTCAATCAGAAGGATACGAACGTCTACTACAGGAGTCAACAAAACTGACCTTAACTAAGGAACCAGTATTGCTTATGGTTTTACTCTTTGATATATCATTTTCGAAATACAGATACTTGAGTCTAGGGGCATCAATCCAAAGCCCTGTTTCTTCTTTAGAATAACTATGCACTGCCACAACAGTCTCACCAATATAAAAGCCTACACTGAGACTGGTTAGTGTCTGAGAGTGAACTCGTAAAACTTTTACATTATCATGTACCTTTCTAAAAATGCTCAAATCTTCAAGAACAGAGCAAGATGAGATAAGCGACTCTAGAACCTCCTCATTGGCATATGTATTTTGTTCTAAGCGCATAGTTTTCAGACGAGGTAATGAAATAGACTCAAACCTACCAAATGATACCCGATGAAGTCTTAGGTTAAGAAGTGTCTCACATATATAAAGGCTTATATGAATCACTTCAAAACTCTTAGGCTCCACAAGAAAACACTTAACATCAAGATGCTTAAGTTAACGTTGACACAAAGTTTATATATCCAACGTGTGACGCAAGACTGATCATACTCACCCTTGTGAATCCTTAGCTTGAGCTTGTGCAAGCATGACTTGTGTTCCCTAGAGAAATTTAGGAACTTGTCCGTAAAAGCCACAAAGGCATTGTGATCTAGGAACTCTTTAGAGTCCAAATCCAACTCGGGAATCAAAAGCCAGAGACTTTTCCTCCTATTGGACAAAACACTAGTCCTAATAGCCTCTTTTGTCGGGAGATACAAGAGTATCTGAGTTATCAAAGCGTCGGGTAATTTGCTTATCAAATCCTCTCTTGCACTTGAGAAACCTTGGGACGGTGACGGTTTCACGGATCTTCTTTTCGCTTTCTTTTCCTCCGTCAAAACTAAATTTGGATTTAGTTAGCAATGAAGTGAATCAAATCACTATTATGGGTTTCAGGTTATGAGTGACGTGCGCATCTCTCAGAGAGAGAAAAAAAAAACAAATGAGAGAGTGCTTTATGCCAATGTTTTTAAAACCGGATTTGAAGCAGAAGTCTTCCGTGTCACTGGGTCAACCGGTCGGACCGGTTGAACCACGAGTCAATTAGTTTATTGGTTTATTTATATTTTTTGAATATAACATCTATTTTTCTATAAATATATAAACAAAATATACATAATTAAGTAATAAACAACTAAAATTAATCTTTTAAATGATTAGATAAAATAACTCAGTGATTTTTTTATAAATAACAACATTTATTTATAATATGGGCTTGAGTTTGAAGTGTGATAAAAATAGAACTTTTTAATTTGATACTGACTCGTTGGTCCGACCAGCCGGTTCAACCACTGATTCACGGGTTTTTTTGCGGGGTTTTCCGGATTTTTGTGGGTTTTTATTTGTCCAGTTTTTAGAGGTAATCTGGATCAGAATATCTACCGGGTCTTAGACCGGTCCAACTGGCCGATCCGGTCCAGGTTTCAAAACATTGGTTTATGCCAATTGGCTTATTTCTCTCCTCTCGTTGTCTTAGGTCAGATCAACTTAATTGAAAATTTTCGATCTTTTTATTTGGGCCTTTTGGGTCCAGTAACTCGATTGCTGTATTAATTAGGAGTTTTTAGCTGAGAAGTCCCTAAAAGATTTCTGACAAGCTCAAAAATCCCTCTCTTTTTTGGAATTTCTTTTTGATTTTTTTTTTTAAAAATCGAAAGTGGTGTTTTACATTATTGTCTAAAGGAAACTAAGATATTTACAAAAATACATGGATAGTATCCACCCAACCAAACGAAATCGGATCTAAGACCCGAAAATCGGAAAACTGAATCGGTATCTTTTAAAAAACAAAAAACTGTAAAATTGATGTTTAAACCCGCTCTTTCTTGTCACTCTTCTCTTTCTTCGGGAAACTCGAATCAATTTGGGTGAAAGTAAGTAGAACTAGGGTTTTCTTGTTTTCTTTCAATCAACCAAAAATCGAGTAAGAAGATGGTGAAAACAATGGGGGGGGTCGTGTGAGGAGGAGTGATCGTTTGAAAAAAAGAAGATCTCACAAGGAGATGGTGGTTCGAAAGCAAAATCAGATTCGCCGGAAGCAGGTGTGTCGGGTTTGAGTGTGACAACAATAGGAGGAGAGAGAGCTTTGAGTATGGTGGCAGAAGAAAGTTAAACTCGAGTTTCGGAGGAACCCAATCCGGTGGTTGAAGGAGAAAATGCGAACGAAGGAGAGAAAGCAAAATCTGGTACTCCGGAATCAAGTAATCGAGAAGAAGATGATGAAGAGGAGATAACGAGAGATCTACTTCTGTGGAATCAAGCGATGGAGAAGAAGAAGGAAACAACGAAGGGGAAGAAGGAAACGATGAAGGGGAAGAAGAAAACGATGAAGGAGAAGAAGGTAAAGAAGGGGAAGAAAAATACGATGAAGGGGAAGAAGAAAACGATGAAGGAGAAGAAGGTGAAGAAGGGAAAGAAAAAGACGATGAAGGAGAAGAAGAAGAAGAAGAAGATAAGGAGGGAAGTTCGAACTCGGCAGTTAACTCGAGAAGGAGTACAAGCGAAAGTGAGAGGGAGCACGAGGAGCACAACGATGCAAGTGTAAGTACAACTAATCTATGTCATTTGGAGGAATTTGAAATCGATCTAGTAGAACTAGTAGAACTGGTGCAACTATTGGCTGTAGAACTAGTAGAACTGGTAGAACTATTGGGTGTAGAACTAGTAGAACTGGTACAACTAGTTGTTGTGTAACTGGTATAACTCATGTAAAACTGATATTGTTGCAGGAATCGGAGGAGGAAACAGAAGCGATGCAACCTTTAGGAATGCACTTCAATCCTAGTCAGTACAACAAGAAATTCAAGCTATCGACAAGGTGTCATATTTTTGAAACTTTGACAATGCTTGAAGGATTAGAGCATCCACTGACTAGTTTTGAGAGGGATTGGTTTGAGAAACATCCACAATTCAAGCACATCTTCCACATGCCAAGGGACCCAAACCACAAGCTTATGGGAATGTGGTTGCTCTTTCTTCGAACGGCATAAATTTTTAAAAAGAAGGAAGCATGGTTTGTTGTGAATGGTGTTCCAATCCGTTATGGTCTGAGAGAACACGCGTTGATGTCGGGATTTGATTGTCGGTGCTATCCACTTGATTACAAGGAAGCTGGCAGTGACAAGTTTCGAAGGAAGTATTTTTTACGAAAAAAAAAAGTTAGACTTTAAGATATGAGGGAAAAGCTAATGGTAATGCAACCAGGTTGTACTCGTGATAGGTTGAAGATGGCGGTTCTCTACTTTTTAGGAAGCATCATTGTAGGCCTCACAAAAGACTCGGGGAAAGATGCTACGGGTATCGATGATTTTGTTGTAAGAGCAGCGAATGATCTAGATTTTTGTGTGTCTTTTTCTTGGGGGCAATTATCACTTGATAACATGCTAAAAGAGATTTCTCATACAATGAGGCATTTTAATGGGGTCGTGCATAAAGAGGGTGCGTTATGGCCTGTTCCAGGTTTATGTATTCCATTGGAGGTTAGTTAGTTTAAAATTTGAAGTCTTTTCATTGTTGATATTTCTTATAAGTGAAGCTGATTTTAGTTTTTCTTTTTGTGTTGTGTAGTTTTTACTATTTGAGACAGTTCTAATTTGGGGAACACACTTACATTGACCAAATTCTGAGGCGGATGAAAGTTGTCCTAGGATGTGTAGGAAATTTAAGAATACCGGTTAGAAAGGTTTTCCTCTAAAGGATATAGGTGACACACTTGGTACAACAACGGTTAGTTATCCTAACAACTGAAATTATTTATCATTTGAATAAATTAGTTTGTAATGTATCTAAAGTAGGTCGTTTACACATGCAATTGCTAGTGTGATCCCTCATATTGATGAAGAAATTCCTCTTCTCAATTTAATCATGGAAGAAGCTGAGGAAGACGTTATCCATGATGTCGTTGTTGCCAGTTGGATGTGGCGCCTTCGTAGAGGACTACCTGTACTTTTTGAGGAGATGTACACAACATATGTGGCTTATCGGTCAGGACAAAACGATGCGAATGAGGAAATAGACGCCAATGAACAACCGAGATAAGATACTATTGAGTTGGTGGATCTTCTAAGCACCATGAAGCAAGATATGAAAACCCAGTTCGATAACATTTTGGCGAAGATTGATGGGCTTGAAAAAAGGATCGAACCGTTGGAAGTATATGTGAAAAAGCAAGAGAAATCAAAGGTAATACTACATAATACTATAGTAATACTTGGTAATACTAGAAGGTGTTAACAATATTTGGTTTCATGTCAAGCGCCTGTAGATGATGAGCAACCGAGTACTTCGCAAGCAGGAGGAAGAGGGACGAAGAGAAAAAGGTCTAAGAAGTAGTAAAACTATGTTATTTTCTGTGATTTGTCATCGTAGTACTAGTAAAACTATGTAAAACTTTGTTATTTTCTTGGATTTGCGATTGGTATTTCTAGTAAAACTATGTAAAACGATGTTATTTTCTTAAGGATTTGCGATTGGTATTACTAGTAAAACTATGTAAAACTACGTTATTTTCTTGGATTTGTCGTTTGTATTTTTGGTAAAACTATACAAAGCTAGAGAATTCATAGAAAATATCGAACATGATTCAACAAGAGAATTCATATAAAAGATAAGAAATTGATTCAACAAGTTTTAAACCAACGTAGAAGATCGACTCAGATAATATCAATCATAACACAATTTATCGAGGAGATCGACTCGACTGGAAAGACATGCCACCACCTCCCTTAGTTTGGCAATCTCGTCACTCTTCTCCTGATGCTGCATCTGCAAATTATAGATCTGAGTATTATGGGGTTCGGATTCCCTCAATCTCTCCCAATGGTTATCAACATCCTTCCTTAAGCTTTTTGTTTCTTCTTCAATTGCATCAGCTCAAATTTTCCGCCTGTGCAATCCATCATCCTGCAAAATATATCAAAGAACAGACATCATACTCAGATCTCCCAATTGTATTTAATTTAATTTAATTTACCTTATACTTAACGCAAGTAAACCATCACTTTTTTGCTGTTTCTGTTGGAGAGATCTCTTCGACGATTCGTTCGCTACACGGGCATATTCAAGGCATGCCCAAATCACCATCGGCTATGGCTTGTTGCAACGCTTCTAACTTCCTCACCCTCTTCTGATCAGCATAGTATGGGTCGGCCTCAAATTGTTTCATAGTTTGAGAAGAGAGAAATTATAGATCTAGAATTCGACTTTCAAGATGGGAGAAGAGAAGACTTTCAGTTTCGAAGAAAATGAATGAATGGATGAGAATGAGGAGAGAGAAGGCAATGGATGAGAGTGACTGAGTTGAGAAAAATCTTCGGGGCTGTGGTGAAGAAAGAAAAAAGGAAATTCTGGCCACGTGTAGATAACATCGCAACATTTTGTAGCTTTCTTCTGGGCTACCTTTCAAATCAGCAACAGCTTGAATTTTCCCTCTCAACGCCGTGGAATATGATATATCAACACCTAATTTTGTATTGACAAGATCCATGATAATTTTTGGAGGTGGAGTTTCCATTTGCACTGGATAATCACCATGTAAAAGAGAAGCAACTAATTGTGGAGTGTCTTGTCTCTTACTGTTGCTTGAACTTTGACTAGCCCGAGAGCATGTATGCATCTTGTTGTGCCTTCTAATCGAGAAGATATCTGTATCTCGAATTCTACCAGCTCGTAAACCCCAGTTACATCATTTTTTAGGAGATTTGAGCACATAACGCACCTTGTCCAACTTTACTATTTCAAAATTAAAACAGTTAGCGAATGAAGCTCTATCCACCACTTCTTGCAATGCCTTCTTGTTTGGAAATTCATGAAGTTTAGTCAGACCCAAACCATCATCCCATGGTTCAATATACTTACACGGTTCTACAACAGGGCGTGGCTCAGTATATTCATCACCTTCATCACGTGATACAGCTTCACCCTCTTTATTAGAATCACCCTCTACAGCCTTTTCTTTGCCTACGTAGACAACAATGGCGTTAGGTCCGATTTCACCATCCTTTGCATGTTGGTTTTCAAAGTTTATACCAACAGAACTTTGGTCCATTATGGGCATTGTGGTCATTGTGGGCACTATGGGCACTATGAGAACTTGCTCAAGCTGAGGCTCGGAAGGGATGACATTCACAAACAACATACATCTTTGCTTCTCATAATTAACAAAGTCTAGATAAACATTAACATCCTCATCATCATTAAGCTCACAATGCTCCAATGTTTCTACCAGTAGTGGCTTGTAGCTCAGCTGCAACTGAATGTTACTTTCAACAAACCCAAGCTTCTTGTATATCCTTGCTCTTAACACCAACAATGTTATATTCCTCTTGAACATTATACTATACATGCAACCTTCAAATTTAAAATGTAGGCTGGCGTTCTCATATATTGTATCCTGCCAAACCAACCAATATTAAAAAATCTAAATTAGTACTACTACTAGATTTACTAGTTGTACTACATGAATCAATATTACTAGTTTTACTAAATATACCAGTATTACCAGTTTCACCACCTTCTCTCTCTCCTCCTATCAAAATCGAATTGAATGGTAAACGAGTTCTAATCTCCTTAATTCACTGAAATCGAAAGCCAAATCCCTTTCTTATCTAATAGATAGCTCAATCGACCCAGAAACCTTTGTAAAACACCCAATGTGCTAAGCTTTCTTCGATCTAAATCCAATTGAATTTCTAAATTTACAAATCAAAAACAAATTCAACCAAAAGCCACTCTAATGTGAAGTAACACACCTGCATTTTGAAGAACAACTTGATTCAACTCGAGTTGTTGAAGAACGACAGCAGTAAGAGCTCCAACGACGGAAGAATCGCCGGCGGCTGGGTTGAGAGGTGAGTAACAAGGTCGAGTTTCTCGGGTCAAAAGAGCAGCTGGGTTTGTTTTTGCTTTTATTTAAAAAATTTAATCTAAATCAATGAAACTAGAAGGGTAAAATCGTCTCACCACCTCTTATTAAAAAAGGTGGGGGTATGAAGAATAGAGAGGGTTATCCCTCATTAATTAGGTTACTCTTCTCATCATGTTTACTTGCTGATTACTTCACTCAAACAAAACCCTAATAAATACTCCATCCGTTTCAAAATATAAGATGTTTTAAGTAAAAACATGCAGATTAAGAAATGTCGACTTTTAAAAGAGTTCAACCAATCATATACAAGAATACATAATCTAATAAAAAATCAATCTAAAAGTTGCATAGAAACTTGAAACATTTTATATTATGAAACAAAAATACTTTCCAAAACATCTTATATTATGAGAAGGAAGGAATTTTTTTTTTTTTTGGGCCGGAGACCATTTTGACTTCTCTGGTTCGAGGACAACAAATTGTCCGTTACTCAGAGATTTTTTTAATATATACTAGATTTTAACCGCGGTACACCGCATGCATATAATTTTTATTATTATTTATATTTTATACTGTATTTTTTTTTGTTAAATATTGGATATTTTGCAAATAGAGGAATACCTAAATTTCCCAACCATTTGTAAGGCTAAATGTTTATATTATTTTTTTAACCCGTAATATACTCCATGACCATTTGTTTGTTATTTTTTAGTGTTTGAGATTCTATTTTGATTTTTATTTATTATAAAAAATAAAGGATCTAAATACTTAGTAAGTCATTGTACGCTATGATTAAGTCACGTTTTTCCTAATGATTTAATTCTTTTACACAATCTTAGTCAAATAAACTTAATTTTTATATGTCAAATATTCTAATATTAATAGTGTTGACTATTGATCAAGAGAATAAGCTTAAGGCAGCCATGGCCGTCCGTACGTCCGTACGGTCGCACAAGTAAACCAATAAGGCCGAGTCACTCTAGTGTTGGTATGGAGAATGAGGAGGCCTTCTCCCTTTAGGCCCATGAGAAGAAGGATCTAGAATCCCCTTTGTAGCCGTTAGAAAGGAAGGCACAAGTGGAGTCACATGTTTGGTAAGACTCGCATGGGTCACTATCAACCTTGGGATCGGCTCTCTCTCTCTCCACCTATCCCTATCGTGTAGTAGGTCAATTTGTAAGGGGTGTAGCCCTAGTAACTTCTTTTCTATATATAGGTCTTAGTATTCCTTGTATTAACTACACTTATGGAATGAGAAGTAAAATATCTCTTTTCTCTATTCTCTTTGTCTACCGATCTCATTCTTCTTACCTAACCTTATCTCCTAATCTCTCTTAATTCTACTTTACTTATTCTAAAAACAACATGGTATCAGAGCATGTTCTTCGATTCTTTACAGCTTAAACTCATCATTCTCCTCATTTCTCTACTCTAATCTCTTTTATTCTCACTCGCACTTCGTTTATTCTCCGGGTAAAAGCTTTACCCATCGGTCCATAGAAATCCGACCATGGAAAACGCCAAGCCCATCGTTTCACCGGTTGTCCTAAAGGGGACAAACTACTTGCTGTGGACAAGAACCACAAGAACCGCCCTTGGAGGTCGTGGCCTTTGGAGTCATGTCGAGTCCGACTATGTCCCAAAGCAAAACCCCAAAGGAAAAGATGCTTCCGAGGCGGAAGCGGAGGAAGAGAGCGAGAGGAAGGCCAAATGGTTCCAAGAAGACCAAGTTGTCCTATCTGTTCTCCAAAACTCTCTGGACACGCCCATCCTTGAGGCCTACTCATATTGCGAGACGGCCAAGGAACTGTGGGAAACACTTAAAGGCGTGTATGGTAATGTCTCTAACATGACTAGAGTCTTTGAGGTCAAGAAGGCCATTAACGACCTTAACCAAGATGATGTGGAGTTCACTAAGCATCTTGGTAAGTTTCGTGCACTATGGTCCGAGCTTGATATGTTGCGGCCAAGTACACTTGATGCGAGTGTACTAAACGAAAGGAAGGAGCAAGACAAAATCTTTGGACTCCTCCTTACCTTGAACCCATCCTTCAATGACCTCTTGAAACACATCCTAAGGGCAGAGAAGCTTCCCTCCTTTGAAGATATTTGCTCCCAAATTCAGAAAGAACAAGGATCTCTTGATTTGTTTAGCGGTAAGGGGGAGCTTGCTACGGCCAACAAAGGAGTGTACAAGCAAGAAGAGAGGAAAGTGTGGGTATGCGACCACTGCAAGAAGCGAGGTCACCTGAAAGACAAGTGCTGGATCCTCCATCCTCATCTCAAGCCGGCCAAGTTCAAAGCCAACCTCTCAAAGGAAGCGGTTAGCGACAAGGGAGCCGGATCATCAAAGCAGGGAGATGAGGTGGCCATGACTGCAGCCTATGGAGATGTGGTGAGGAAATCAGACCTTGAGGCTCTCATTCGCTCCATTGCCTCACTCAAGGAGTCTGGTATCTCTTTCTTTACCTCTAAGCCTAGTAAATCGCTTGTTATTGACTCGGGGGCTTCACATCATATGATTAGCAACCCTAGGTTAATTGACAATATAAAACCGGCTTTAGGGAATGTTGTTATTGCTAATGGAGATCAAATACCAGTAAAAGGGATAGGGGACTTGAAACTGTTTGATAAAATCTCAAAAGCTTTCTTTATGCCTACTTTTACCTCCAATCTTCTATCGGTTAAGAGGGCCACAAATGATTTGAATTGTTATGCAATTTTTGGTCCTAACAGTGTTCATTTTCAGGATATTGAGACTGGAAAGGTTCTTGGAGAAGGGCAAGGGAGTGGAGATCTCTATGTCCTAGAGAAAACCGATCCAAATTTATCTTCTATTAAGTCTTGTTTTGTTGTTGATTCAAATATGGTGTGGCATGCTAGGCTAGGCCACCCTCATTCGCGTGCTTTAGGACTAATGTTTCCTAATATCTCTTTTGATAATTCTACTTGTGAACCTTGTATTCTTGGAAAACATTGCAAGTCTATCTTTCCTAAGTCAACTACTATTTATGAAAATTGTTTTGATTTAGTTCACTCTGATGTTTGGACATCACCATGCCTATCTAGAGATAATAACAAGTATTTTGTGACTTTTATTGATGAAAAATCAAAATATACTTGGATTACTTTATTGCCTTCTAAAGATAGAGTGTTTGATGCCTTTGTTAATTTTCAAAATTATGTGACTAATCATTTCAATGCAAAACTTAAGGTACTTAGGTCTGATAATGGTGGAGAATACACAAGTTGCAAGTTCAAAGAACATCTCTCCAAGCATGGCATTCTCCATCAAACTAGTTGTCCCTACACGCCACAACAAAATGGTGTGGCCGAGAGAAAGAACCGGCATCTCATGGAAGTGGCGCGGGCAATCATGTTCCATTCTAGTGTTCCCAAACGATATTGGGGTGATGCTGTGATGACTGCGTGCTATCTCATCAACCGGACACCGACCAGAGTTCTTCATGATTTATCTCCATTTGAAGTACTAAACAAATTTAAACCATCTCTTGACCACTTACGCGTTTTTGGGTGTGTTTGTTTTGTGTTAGTACCAGGAGAACAAAGGAGTAAGCTGGATGCCAAGAGCACAAAGTGCATGTTCATCGGCTACTCTACCACACAAAAGGGGTACAAGTGTTATGACCCGGCCACAAGTCGACTATATGTCTCTCGCGATGTCCGGTTCCTAGAGAATGTGGGCTACTATGACAAGAAGGACTGGAACAACCTTAAAGACCTCTCTCACTCACCTAATGACCGAGCTTCAAGTCTAAGGTTCCTTCTTGACCACCTTGGCAACCCGTCTCCGCCAACGGATACCGTACGGCCAATACTAAGACAAACTCCTACTACCGAAGGTGGGCCTGGCCAAGGAGATACGACTAACAATGCTTCAGCCCAAGATAGTGTGTCCCGTGAGTCTGGCCTACCCGTGGCCGGTGTCCCTGTTCCTGGCCCTACACCGGACACACATACTCCGGCAGCAGCTTCTACCGACGAAAACGAGGAGACGGTCCCTACGGATGGTACGTCCACTGAGATGCCTTGTGTGGACCCACCTCCTGCACCTGTCCTGCGTCGGAGCACCAGACTACGATCTGATCCCTCCACTTGGAAGAACAAGCGTGTGTACTACAACAGTCAAGCCGTCGCACATCCTATTCAGTCCGTTTGTTCCCTTGAGCTGTTACCTGCTGATCACCAAGCTTTCTTCGGCCAAGTTGACACCCATTGGATCCCGCAGACATATGACGAAGCCAAGGAGCATCAGGTTTGGTTAGATGCGGTCAAAGATGAAACCGGCGCCATGATCCGGAATCATACGTGGGACGAATCGGACCTCCCTCAAGGCAAGCGGGCAGTGAGCTCCAAATGGGTGTTCACCATAAAGTATTTGAGCACTGGTGACATTGAACGGCATAAAGCACGGTTGGTGGCCCGTGGCTTTACCCAAACCTATGGTGCGGACTACACGGACACCTTTGCACCCGTGGCCAAGCTCCATACGGTTCGGGTTGTGTTGTCCCTTGCTGTCAACCTCTCATGGGACTTATGGCAGATGGATGTGAAGAACGCCTTTCTTCAAGGTGAACTTGATGAAGAAGTGTACATGACGCCTCCTCCCGGCCTTGAAGACATGGTCACACCCGGAAAGGTCTTAAGGCTGCGTAAGGCCATATATGGCCTTAAACAGTCTCCACGAGCTTGGTACCACAAACTAAGCTCTACTCTTAAGACTTATGGTTTTCAACGATCGGAGGCTGACCATACACTCTTCACGCGTCGCACCTCTATCGGTTGGGTGGTGGTGCTCATATACGTTGACGACATCATTGTGACTGGTGATGATAAGGTGGCCATTCAAGAGACCAAGGACTCACTCAAGGCGGCATTTGACATCAAGGACCTTGGGGAACTTAAATACTTCCTTGGTATTGAAATTTGTCGCTCGCCGGAAGGACTCTTCCTCTCACAACGCAAGTACACTCTTGACTTGTTAGAGGAGACTGGCAAGCTTGGTGTGTCTCCGGCTGCTACGCCTCTTGATGAAGACTACCAGCTCAAGCGAAAGGGGGAGAGCTTACGGGCAAAAGAAGGCCGACCTAAGGAACCAATGGACGAGCCATTCTTAGACGTCACACGCTATCGCCGGCTTGTAGGTAAGCTCATATACCTTACTATTACACGACCTGACATATCTTATGCTGTGAATCAGGTTAGCCAACATATGAAGGCACCAAGCAAGTACCAATGGAGTCAAGTCGAGAGGATCCTAAGCTATCTCAAGGGCAGTCCGGGTCAAGGAATTTGGATGGGTAAGAATGACAACACCGAGATCGTTGGCTATTGTGATGCGGATTACAATGGAGACACGCTAGATAGAAGATCCACCACCGGGTACTGCACGTTCGTTGGAGGCAACTTGGTTACATGGAGATCAAAGAAACAAAAGGTGGTCTCATGCTCTAGCGCCGAGGCTGAGTATAGGGCTATGCGGAAGCTCACTAACGAGATGACATGGCTGAAGGGTCTACTCAAAGACTTAGGCATTGAGACAAAGGAGCCAATGACCATGCACTGTGACAATGAAGCGGCCATCCACATTGCCACAAACTCGGTCTTTCATGAGAGGACCAAGCACATAGAAAGCGATTGCCACAAGGTGAGAGAAAAGATTGAAGAAGGAGTGGTGTTACCATGCCACACAAGGAGTCAAGATCAGCTAGCTGACATTTTCACAAAGTCTGCAAGCCCCAAGGTTTGTGATCACATCTATAGCAAACTTGGGCTTGTAGACATTACACGGCCATGATCAAGCTTCTCTAATCCGTGGACAGCACACTCTTTTTCCCTTGACTTGGTTTTGTCCCATGAGGTTTTCTAAGTCAAGGTTTTTAATGAGGTGCTGCTTCACGGGTTCCAAGCTTAGCCATTTCATTAGGCTAAGCTTGAGGGGGAGTATTGATCAAGAGAATAAGCTTAAGGCAGCCATGGCCGTCCGTACGTCCGTACGGTCGCACAAGTAAACCAATAAGGCCGAGTCACTCTAGTGTTGGTATGGAGAATGAGGAGGCCTTCTCCCTTTAGGCCCATGAGAAGAAGGATCTAGAATCCCCTTTGTAGCCGTTAGAAAGGAAGGCACAAGTGGAGTCACATGTTTGGTAAGACTCGCATGGGTCACTATCAACCTTGGGATCGGCTCTCTCTCTCTCCACCTATCCCTATCGTGTAGTAGGTCAATTTGTAAGGGGTGTAGCCCTAGTAACTTCTTTTCTATATATAGGTCTTAGTATTCCTTGTATTAACTACACTTATGGAATGAGAAGTAAAATATCTCTTTTCTCTATTCTCTTTGTCTACCGATCTCATTCTTCTTACCTAACCTTATCTCCTAATCTCTCTTAATTCTACTTTACTTATTCTAAAAACAACATTGACAAATAAAAAATTGAGGGTTTAACCCGTGTTATCACAAACTTAATTATATTTTACTAATTTCGACATGTCCTCTTTATAACCCATCTACTATATAACCATATTATATAGTATTTTTTTTAAAAATATTATATATTCATAGTATTTTAAAATTTTATTAAGTTTATATATATATATATATATCAATTAAAATATTTAAATAAATGTGAATCGAAGTTCTTCTTACGTTAAGAATCAAAACTACATGTTTTAGAAAACAAAATACTCAAATTGTTATTTTTTTGTTTGCAAAGGATTCAGAGATAGAATATCTTGAATACACAATAGAAAGTATGGTTAAATATATCATAATATATGTTTCCATATTGATTATGCTGTTTTTTTAGTTAAAATGATATGTAAAATATTTGGGAAACAAAATCTGAAGTAATGCTATTTTTGAAAATTTTTTAGGGATTAAATTTGTAAATAATTTTTTTAATAAGTATAATAAATAAAAGGGTAAAACCCAAAATGTACTTAAAAAATGTATATATAGATTTCCAATTACACTGTACATACACAGTATTATTTTCTTGATAAATCTCAAAACATTTATGTATATGTATTTTGTGGAATAACAAAATATCTGTTTTAATTTTCCAAAATTTTGCAGTGTAGTTTTGTATCTTCTATTTATTTATTCTGATTAAATTTTAACTTATTTGAAAGCAAAAGAAACGGATTAAAATTTTTACTTAATACGCACTTATGTAAGAAATCATGCATAAACTTCCAAGTTCTATCCAAACCAGATTCTTTAACATCGCAAACCGTAAACAAAACAAATCAAACCAAAACATACATAACCAAACAACTCAAACCTCGTTTCCATTAATTAAGAAACAAAGTTCGATATATATGATCATCACAAGATTCACGGTGCTACAACAACGGAGGATTTGACGGCGGCGACCGGGAAATCCAAGAGCACGATCTTGTCGATGACGGCAGTGAAAGCGGCTGAGAATTCAACGTGAAGAGGATGGCTCGTGAATGCAACGTAACCATCTTTGTCATCAAAGGTCATCGAGAATGCGTGTGTGAATCCTTGTCTAAGCATCTCGTGACTCTCTTTATCTTCTCCCCTAATTAATAATCAAATTAATCGTACGGTTCATTAGTTAATAGATCCAGAAAAAATATTAAAAACAAAAAAAATTAACAAATGACAAACCATTCAAAAGATTTGACAGTATCAATCTGAGAGACAAGGTTCTCCAAGCCTTTCAAGATCTCATCAACCTTTGTATCTTCCTTAAACTTCACAACCACCAAATGCTTAAACCCTGAAGTTGCCATTCCTTCTTCGTTAATTACTTTTTAGCTGCACTTACTTTTACATATACACACACTCATGTTGAAGCATTTCTTATATAGAGGTGGAGATTCCTATGTGTATGTGTGCACATGTGAACATGTACGTGTGAATGCACACGTGTGTGTGTCTGTACACATGTGTGTGAACAATAATGCTTTTTTGCTGTGCTTGATTTCAATGTACAATCTTCTGTCTGCTTCTGACATTACCTATATGACTCTTTGTCTCTGAATTTAAACATATTTTTTCTTTGTATGGCTTTCATTTGTTTTTGACAACTTGCATGTTTTGTCAGGTTATAATTTGTATTTCGAATTTCTAGTCCGAATTTTTAGGTTACGAATACTTTTTGACGTTAAGTGGGTTTGGATGTCTGTGTTCTCATCTCATTCACCAAATGAAGATAACTTGTGTAGCTGTGATGCATAGCCGCACTAGCTAGCTAGGGCGTACCACACGAAATCGAGTACGGTCGGAGATTTTTTTAAGTGAGAACAACATAAACAAAGTAACATGACTAGTCTAGAAAAACCAATTCCTATAACTTTGTTTATGTTGGGAGATTTGTTTCAGTTGTTTTTAGTAGGTAGAATATTAGTGGAATATAATATAACTTCATCAGCCATATTTTAATATTTTCATATTTTGAGCACCTTGTTTTAACCGCATTAACATACCAACCGAACTTATAGAATTTGGGCTAACTGAAGAGTTCAACGAGTTTATCTCATAAGAAAATACTGACGCTAATGGGTTAGAGCATAATTATTGGGAGGATGTTATAAGGGCATCTTTATAGGAGAAACTATTTTTGGTGTTCTTAGAGTAAATATATTATGAAAATAATGTAAGATTAGTAGTTAAGATCTTTTGTTAAAAAGTTAGTTATTGGGAGAACTTGTTTAAGATCATAAGATTTAATATATAATATTTTTAAACATATTACAATTATAAAAACTTATAAAATAACATTTAAATTGCAAACTTATAAAACTTTTACTAAAATTCAAAATACAATACTAAACTTTTATGAAACAAAAAAAACATTAAAGATAAAAAAAGACAAAAAAACATATTATTTAATTAAAGCACACAAATATTTTATTTAATTAATACATAGTTTCATGTCCAAATTTTAATTTGTGAAAAATTGTTTGCAAAAGATTGTATCCATTCACAGCTTGCCACGTCAGCTTAGAACTGAACCAAGATCAGTTTTACATCAAGAACTGATCTTAGTGTTCTTATGCCACTATTCATTATATTTATAATTTTAATGGGCTAAGAACACCCCCATGTTCTCCCTATAAAGATGGCCTAAGGGGGGTTCTTAAATATTTTATGAATTAATTGTGTATTGTTTTGAATATAAGAACCCATGATCTCTTAGATAAAATTTTATCTTCCATTGGTAGGTTCTAATTTTGGGTCTCTTATTTTTGAAAATATATTTTTTTTTTTAAATTTAAATTTTTTAAATAGAATAGAAGTAGTATAAATATGTAAACATTTAAGATTTTATAAAATTAGAAAATATTACATTTTAATTATTTTTTTTGACAAAGTTATTGCATTATAATCCTTTGTAGTATATATTTGAAACAATCAAACTGCCTTAAATGTATTCCTATTCTTTGCACAAAACAAAGATAATTACTGGACATACTTATAAATTGAAAGATTTTGTAACAAATGGACAAATTTTTCCTTGATTGAAACTGTTCTCACATCTAATATCAAAATCTTTAAATACAACCAACTAAACCATAAATGGAAAACCAAAAGTACAAACTAACACAACCAAATTTGAGAGCAGTCCCGAAAATGGTCGTCGATCAGCTAAGCTCAAATATAATCAAAACACTGATCTCTAATATCCCCTGCACCATTTTAGAGAACTTCACGTTAGTCAAACCGTTTTGGAATCCAGTCACAACAAGACAACAATTTAAGGTCAACATGATCAGCAAGTAGAAGTTGTTTTATAATTTAAGACTTTTAAACAAGACATGTCCCTTTATCCTATACTATCCTCAGTTATTAATAAATGAGGGCTGGATAAAGAACCTACATGTAAAAAGAATCTTGGAACCGGATCAATCAAGATGGTAAATAAACACAAGTTACTCATTGATATATAACATGGATTCTTGGACAATACTATTATAACTCAGTTACATATTCAATGATGTAGTTGCACAACCTGAAATCATACAGCTGCATAAAAACCAACCTAGAACTAACGGTTCGGTTCAAGGAGGAAACAAATTTCAGCACTTTGTTTGAGTTCAGATATAACAACAACAACATAGTAGAAGCCTGATGAAATAATCTCAAACATGATCCATATAAAAGCAACTAGTTTTTAGGTAAGCCCATCATCATAAGACTCTCTGAACTAAACTCAAATCCGTCGCTAGTTTAAGAAAAACCATATCTCACATATCAAATCTTCAATCTTTTCAATAAAAAATTGGAGAAAAACATACTCGCTAGTGATGAAGCTGATGAACTCAGAGACGCATTCCTGAACATACTCGCTAGTGATGAAGTCAAGAACACAAATAGTTACAAAATCAGTGATATTGAAAGAGATATTGTTTTGACAAAATCAATTATATAACATATCCATTTTCAGACTTTATCTAAAGTTAACCAAAACGTCTCATCATTAGCTTACACAAATAGCAACACCAAAAACAACTAATCAGAAGATCTTCTGTTGAATCAAGTTAGTAACTTTAATTAGCATATCGGCGAGACATGAAGGCTGATGTTCATATATTTTACCATGTTTTCCCTTAGTTTATTCACATCTTTTGCATCTTTTTCTATCCATTTTCACCACTTTTGTGTAGCTTTAGGATTAATCATGCATTAGAGTGTAGTTGCATTGCATTTGCATCTTTTCATGCATAAACAGGTGATTTTGGAGCTTAAGGAGCATGGAAGCAATGGAGAAGAGATGTGAAGCAGTCATGAGGAGGAAACAAGGAAGTTAAGGCTGAAGAACCAAGGTCCGGAGTCCAGCTCGACCAAGCACTCGACCGAGTGGGAGATGGACTCGACCGAGTGGAGTTGCACCAGGGAAGCCAGCTCGACCTGTCACTCGACCGAGCACTGGTCGAGTTGACCGATCCGTTGACCACTTTGACTTTTCCTATTTTTAGGGCTTCCACCTTCCCCACTATATAAGGCCTTGTACTGCAGCCACCAGAATCTAGTTTTTAATATCTAGATCTTTTAGTCCAACTTTTCAGAAACCTAGTTTTTACCTTTTTAGGAATTTTATTCCTTTTACCTTTTTATTTTCTTTTTAGATTTTGTTCTTAAAAAAAGAAGAAATTCTTCATACTTGTTGGTTTAATAACTTTCTGGGTATTAAGAATATGAGTTTGATTTCTTCTTTAAAGTTGTAGATCTTTATCTTATCTATCTAATAATGCAAGTTTCAATAATTTCTGGGTTTATGATTTGTTTGATCATGTCTTGCTGTGAGTAGTCATCTTAGGATCTTGAGGATGGTTAGGATGGATTGATCTTGTGGTATATCTGATTTGATCAAGCTTGATTGTTGTAGATCTCTCTAGGCTAGATGTTCTTAATGCTGATTCTATATCTGAGAGGGTAGGATCTGATCTTAAGCTTTTTAGCATCACACCAATGTTTAAGAAGCATAGATAAGGCTAGATCTAGAGCTTACCATTAGGCTTGCTAAGAGATTAGAGGTCTTGTTTGGTTTGAGATGTATTGCTTAATGCCTGCTTGTGTAGATTCTTTTCATTGTGAGAGCAAGTCTAGGATTGCATAGGTTTGATTGTTTCTTGACCATGAGAGTGGGAGAAACTTGTCTTAGATTAGTATGTCTAGAGGTCAGCTCAAAGTTTGCTTGAGATTTGTTGATCAAGTTAGATTACCACAATGATCAGTTCATCCCATGAATCCATCCTCAGGAACCTTCTTTGTTTATTGAATTCTTAGTTTAAATATCACCGTTTGCTTGTTGTTTGATTTGATTTAGCATTGCTCTGTTTTTCTTGTCTTGCTCTGTTTCCACGTTTTTGCCCAACTCGACCACCCACTCGACCTACACTCGGTCGAGTGCTGATCGAGCTGATCCCCAAATTTCTTGTTTATGTTTTGTGTTTGTCTTGCTTCATTCCAGTTTGATTTCCATTGCATTCACTTAGCATCTAGTTCATTACTTGTCTTGCATTAGTTCATATCTAGAGTTTACAGTTTCTGTTTCTGTTCTTAGATCATAATCATTCTGTTTTATTTGCATCTAGTTCTTAGTTCTTGTAGTTTATTTTCAGATTTTATCATTATCATCATAGGATTGTTAGTGACAAACAATCATCACACTTGGCTTGACTTAGATTCATATACACATCTTGATTGTTCACAAGCACTCAGACTGGATTGACACCTCTTATACTGCAACTGCATAAGGGGAATTGAAACACCCATCATCATTCCATATCATACACTTTCACACACACTCACCATTTCACCACCAAAATAACATGTTTCAAAGGCCAAATCTTTTCAAATTCAGCATAACCAGAGATTAAGAAGAAAACATCTACTAATCATATGGATCATATCGGAACACCAAGAACCCTAATGAACTAACAAACATCAAATAACCCTAAATTGCAATCCAAAATCAAAGAACACTAATCATAAAACACTAATCATAAAACACTAATCGGGATTGATTCAATCACTAGTTGTATTGAGAAACTTACCCTCTGATTCCAATTGATTCAATCTCTTCCGATTGAGTGGACTCCAAATTCAAATCTTTGTCTTTTTGGGACTTCAATCGCATCTCCTCCGACCGCGACACAAAAATTTTATCGCGACTCAAAGAGAGAAAGGAAGAAAGAAAGAAAGAGAGAAAAAGAGAAACAAAAAAAAGTATCACGACACAATTTTTTTTTTTTTCTATTTTACTTTCGCCCAACCAAACAAAGACACGTGGCGTCTCTTAAATCCAAAGAGAGTCTATTATATAAGGGGATCTCTTCTGTTTTTTCTTTCTTTCTGATTTATTTTTTCTCCAAAATACACTATAAACCCCACTAACAACCCCCTAATATACTACCGATAAACTTGCTCTTATATGCCTAGGTGAACTAGCTATAATCGTATCACAAAAATTTCATTGTAGTTGAATTATTTTATTGTCATAACCAAAAATAATATAATTTTATCCAACTTTTTTCAATTACTTTAAATTTATATTTTATATAATAAAAGAAGGTTTTTTCTAACTTTGCCTAACTATGTGACATTTGGCACTCTACTTTGTGACACATGTCATTTTTATTACTTTTAAATTTAACAATCTATTTTTTTTATTAGACTTTATTTTATTTGTATCTGGTGTATAGTTTGTTAAAAAAAATTTGTTGTATAGTTTGCTTTTTGATTTTTTTTCCAACATTGTAACAAATATATCTTTCTTCCATTTTTAAGTTTTAACATCTAATATATTATAATAAAATCATACAACATAGAACCTTATAAAACTGATCACCCCAACTAAAAAATATAAACATATTCAAACTAAATAAAAATAGAAAATGGTTTCATACTTTTAAAGTAAAAACTGAAACCAAATTAATTTATGATAGACTAATTTAAAAAATATATAAAATTTTCTAATATATGTATTCAATAATCATATATAATGTATTAAAGACACAACTCAACTTTGTATTTAATAGTATCATATAAGTTACAGTTTGACTGTCTTTAAAACATATATGTACTAACAAAAAATTGGTATCATAACATAATTGTTTTATCTCCCCCATGAAATAACAGAAAACAATAGTTTCAAAATATAATTTATAGCTAATTGTACTATTTATTTTTAAATGATTAGAAATAGAGACAATTTATATAAGAAAGAAATATCTACATTAAACTTGACACACTTTTATTTTCATGAATTTTAATAAAAAAAAAATTAGTCAGATTTAGAGTATAAATTTGTTTTGTGATATTGTTTTAATAAATTATTTTAAAATTGACTTATCATTCTATAAAATTATTTGTTGTTAACTATTATTCTTAGACATGAAAATAAAATTAATATATAGGACAATATAATTTATCTATCAAAGTAATTAAGTAAGGTCTTACACTTTTTTCTAGAATACTTATCAGTTTTTTTTTTCCAAAAAAAACCAAACTATAAATAAAAAAATTTATCTTAATTATTTAACAAACAGACCAAATTTAATTAACTTTGCTGTAACTAATTGTCCTATTACTATATGATAGACTAATTCAAAATACCTCACATTATATAAAAACTCACATTATATTCAATAATCATATATAAAAACTCACATTATATTAAATAATTATATATATTTTACTAAAGATACAACTCAAATTTTTATTTAATAGTAATTTATAAGTTACAGTTTAATTGTCTTTAAAACATATACATGTACTAAAAAACATAATCGTATCATAACATAATTGCTTTATCACCTTACGATATAACAGAAAACAATAATTTCAAAACTTAATTTATTGTTAATTATACTATATATTTTTAAATGATTAGAAATAGAGACAATATATAGAAAATAAAAAATATTTTAAATTTTACATACTTTTCTTTTCAAGAATTTTTATAAAAACTGGTTAAACTTATAGTATAAGATATTTGTTTTGTGATATCGTTTTAATAAGTTATTTTAAAATTGACTTATCATATATAAAATTATATTATGTTAACTATTAATTTTAGATGATGACAATAAAATTAATATATAGGACAACATAAAATTATCTATCAAAATAATTAAGTAGATCTTACGCTTACCTTTCTAGACTACTTATCAGTTTTTTATTATCAAAAAAAAAAAAAATTAAAATTTTTTAATAATATAATTTATCTTAACTATTTAAAGAAAATAACATATTTAATTAGCTTTGCTATAAGTAATGGTCTTATTATTATAATAAGTTAGTAACATACTGTTTAAATAATTTCAACAATACATTGTAATCAAAAATATTTAGTAATATGTACTTTAACTTTCCTCTTTTTCATGACCCTTCTATGAAAAACTATATAACATATATAAATTATAAAATTGTAGTTGAACCGTATTATTATGAATATTATTTTTTAAGACATATATTAACAATTACATGTGTATGTTTCATATATAATTAAATAACTACTTCATTTTATATTTTAAGTTAATAATACATACATACAATACGCATCGAGTGGACTACTTTCTAGTATTCTCGTACTAATGTATCTATGCCACATTCTATGTACCAATTAGAAATACAATTATAGTAGCATCATGTCTAATACATAAAATATTCTTGGATATATTCGATAGTACTTTCAACCTAAGTTTCACAGTGAATTACAATAAAATTTTTTTTTACAGAAGTAATATTTTTCTAAACACTAAAAATATTCGTCAGCGAGGTTAGTTTCTCGTTTGAGGTTACCAAGACATCATATTTCCTTTATTAAAAAACTTTTGATTTTCCCAACCGAATAATCTTACCATTAGTAAGAAAAACAATAGACCGTTAATAACTACTTAACGTCTCTCATCGATAATGACAAAAAAATTAACGCGTGATAAGGTTGGTTCAATCGTTCTCTATGGCCATGTATTGATTTTTTTATTTGGAAACATAATTATGAAAGATTTAATGGCGACATAAATATTGGTCACGGAGGTGTTTTAATTTATTTTATGGTGATGTCGAGAAATGATTCCGTCAAGTACTCTCAAGTCTTAATTCTTAAGTCTCATTTGAGAATGTCCTACAACAAGGCGTACCCACGAGAACTGAAAATAACCACACATAGATTTTTTCTTTTCTTTTGTAATATTCTCCGTATACATGCATGTATTCGATCAAACCTCGAATATATCAGTTGTGAAAAGAAAGAAGGTATTCATAATGGCAAGCCGGCCGATATTGTTATAGAAAAACAATAATAATTTATAAGATCAAAGCTTGAAATAAAAGAACACCTTTCTTATTGATTTAGAAAACTTCTCAAAAACTAAATCTCTCAAGTCACATAGAACACCTCTCTATTGATCCTTACATATATATATAGTGAATTAGACAACTCCTAATTTTAATAGGATTATAACAAAAAGCCTTATCTAAATAAGTTTCTCCTTATCTAAATCTTGTTTGTGTATCCTTGACCCTTATCTCCTTAAGTTCCCTCTTAAGAGATAACTTCTATCACAAGTTGGAATTATCCAACATTCTCCCCCTTAATTCCAACATGAACTTTGGGAAGCTTGATCTCTTCAACTCCAAGTAAACTCTTCATTTCCTTGAACTTAATCCGTCCTAGAGGCTTTGTAAGAATGTCGGCCTTCAGTTCTTCTCCTGGCACATGATCAACTTCAATTTATCATTCTCTACACATTCTCGAATGAAATGGTACTTGGCAAGCATGTGTTTTGTTTTCCCGTGAAAGACTGGGTTCTTGGTTAAAGCTATGGCTGCCTTATTATCAACTCTAAGCAGGATCTTCTCTCCTTGTAAGCTTAGTATCTCACTCAGCAACTCTTTCAGCCAGATAGCTTGTTTGGCAGCCTCTGTAGCGGCCATGAATTCTGCTTCACACGATGAAAGTGCCACAGTCGGTTGTTTCTGTGTTGTCCAAGTAATAGGTGACGATCCGTAGTAAAACACGTGACCTGTGGTACTCCTCCCATCATCAATATCAATGTTGTGATTGCTGTCACTATACCCAGTAATTTTCCTCGATCCATCTTTCCTGAAAAACAAACCATAGCTTGTTGTTCCTCTTAAGTACCTTAGAACATGTTTAATAGCCTGTCCGTGAGAAACTCTTGGACTCTGCATATAACGGCTAAGGACACCAACAACAAAGGACAAATTCAGTCTTGTGTGGAGAAGGTATCTCAAACACCTAATGGTTCTTCTATACCTTGTAGCATCTATTTCTTTCTCTTTCTCTGCTTTTGACAAACTCTGTCCCGGCTCCATCGGTTCATGAGTCGAATTGCAGGAACCCATCCTTGCACCAATAAGAATCCCTTGAGCGTATGCTTCTTGCTTGATTCTTATTCCATCTCTTCCTTGAAAGACTTCTATGCCAAGGTAATATGTTAGCTTCCCCAAATCAGACATCTCAAATCTCCTTGACATGTCTTCTTTAAACTGCTTAATGATCTTGAGTGAAGTTCCTGTTACAAATAGATCATCAACGTAGATGGCTACAATCAAGAACTCATTCTTCTCTTTCTTGCAATAAACTGTTGGTTCCTTCACACACTTCTTGAAACTCATCTCTTTAAGAACTTGATCAAGTTTTAAGTTCCAAGCTCTAGGAGCTTGACGCAGTCCGTATAAAGCTTTACGAAGCTTATATACTCGATCTCTTCTCCCTTCTTCTCGAACCCCTCAGGTTGAGTAACATAGACCAATTCCTTTAATTCACCATTGAGAAAAGCTGTCTTTACATCTAGGTGGTGAATCTCCCAACCTCTCGTTGCTGCAAGTGCTATTAGTAGCCTTATAGTTTTGACTCTTTCTACCGGAGCAAACACTTCATCGAAATCTATACCTTGTTGTTGCACATATCCTTTTGCAACCAACCTCGCCTTGTGCTTATTCACCGAACCATCAGCTTTTCTTTTGAGTTTAAAGATCCACCTAACTCCTATAGGTTTCACTCCGACTGGTTTGTCCACAAGCTCCCATGTATTGTTCCTTATGATCGAATCTATTTCAGCCTTCATAGCATCGATCCATTCTTTAATCCTTCCAGCTTCAAGGTAGTTTTCTGGTTCTCCATCTATCGTCAAGAACAAACTGCAGCTTTCTGCTTCTGCAAATAAGACATAGTCACTGAGATGTCTTGGTTTTGTTACTACACGACCAGACCTGGTTACCAAAGGTTGTGCTACGGCAGCCTGTTGTTGTACTACTGCAGCTTGTGGTTCTTGAACTTGGTTCTCAACAATCTCGTCATCCTCATTGTCTTCTTCTTCCTCTTGATTACCATGATTAGCATCTTGGTCTGCATTTTGTTGGTTGTTTTCTTGACCATTGTCATGTCCACCACCATCTTCTATAAAACCTTCTTGAAAAAGCCTAAACATACCAGGTTTTCCATCATCTGACTTGTTTCTCGTAGATGACCAATCCCAAGTCTTGCTTTCATCAAAAATCACGTCTCTGCTGACAACTACTCTCTCAGCAATAGGATCATAGAGTCTATAGGCCTTAGAACCTGGTTCTGTTCCAAGGTTAATCACTCTCCTCGATCTATCATCCAGCTTCTTCAACTGTGGTCCATTGATCTTTGCGTATGCGACACAACCGAACACTCTCAAGTGTTCTATGTTTGGTTTCTTGGACATGAAACATTCATAAGGAGTTTGACCATTTAGTGCTTTTGTAGGAACTCGATTAATGAGGTAAGTTGAGTGCCGTACAGCTTCTCCCCACATATCATTCGGAATCAACATCCCCTTCATCAAAATTCTTGTCATCTCCATCAAAGTGTGGTTCCTTCTCTCAACCACACCATTCTGTTGCGGCGTATACGGCCCTGTTAGGTGTCTGGCTACACCAATTTCCTCACAGAAACGATTGAACTCTCCTGAGGTAAACTCTCCTCCTCTATCAGTTCTGAAAGTTTTGATGGCTAAACCACTCTGTTTCTCAACAAACTCCTTGAAGCGTTTAAAACGATCAAACGCTTCACTTTTTTCCCTAAGCAACATTGTCCACATATACCTAGAGAAATCGTTAATTAAGACAAAGACGTAGCGGTTGTTAGCCGGTGTTGAATGTGAAATCGGACCACACAAGTCTCCATGTACCAGTTCCAAAGGCTGTGATGCACGGAAACTTGCTTTTCCCGGGAACGATCCTCTTGTCTGCTTCCCAGCTAAGCAGACCTCTCACATACCCTGCTCGTGTATAGTGCTTGGTGTACCTTCAACCATATCCTTCTGTACCATGTTCTTCATAACATTGAAACTGACATGTCCTAACCGAGCATGCCAACGCCGTGTAGCCTCATCACTGTCGATCTGTAGACACATCGGTAAACTAATCTCCATCCGGGTCTTGTATAAGCGATTTGGTGATCTGATAACTCTTACAAGCAGCCGTCCACATGGGTCTAGAAGTGTTAGAAAATCCTTCTTCATGTTCACCTCACACCCTCCTTCTGTTGCTTGTCCTAAACTCAATATGTTGTGTTTGAGATCAGGTATATAATAAATCTCTTTGAGTGCTCGTATTTCTCCTGTTTTGCAAACAAAGTTAATAGTTCCCTTCCCAACAATGTCAACATATGTGCCATCACCAAACCTCACTTTTCTTAATCCTTTCATCCAAACTGCAAAAGAATTCTCTGTTTCTGACATGTGATTACTTGCTCCATTATCTAGATACCAAACACTTGCATTGCCTTTGTTGATATCTTAGTTCTCCGGAATCACCTTGTCTTCATTGAGGAAAACAACTTCGTGCATATAGAGTCCATCTGCTTCTTGTGTCTCATTTAGGTTTGACTCTTGATTATGATTCTGTATCGGCTTGTTGGTGCAAGTCGTCGCATAGTGTCCAGGTTTGTCGCATCTCCAACAGATTACTTTGGATAAATCCTTCTTCTGTTGTTTTTGATTCTCTTCCGTGGTTTCTCCTCCTTTGTTTTGGCTGTTGAATCTCCCTCGACCCCTGCCTTTACCGAAACCACCTCTGCCAGAGTTACCTCTACCGTAGTTGCCTCTGCCTCTGGATCCTCCTCTAAAACCTCCATATCCTCCACGATTATTAGAGGTGTTAGTAAACATCAGCTTGCCTTGGTCTTCGACTGTCTTTACTTCGCCAATTCGTTCTTCATAAGCCTTTAACCTCCCAACTATGTCTACAAACGGTGTTGTGTTTAAGTCGAGGACTTGCTCTAGGGAGGCTACCATGTGTATAAATTTTTCTCTAGGTAAGCCTGTTAGAAACTTCTTTACCAACTTTGGTTCTTCAATGGTCGCTCCCAAAGAAGCTGATTGCGATAAAAGCTCTGAAATCTTGCCTGCAAAGTCATCCACCGAATCTGTTTCACTCATCTTCAAACGTTCTAGTTCTGCTAACAAGGTTTGAAGTCTTGCCTCCTTAACACGCTCCGCTCCTTGGTGATGTGATCGCATGGCTCCCCAAAGAGATTTGGCTGAATCTTGCTCTCCTATTTGCAAGATAAGTGACTCTGGAACAGACTGAAACAAAAGTGCAGTCGCAATATCGTTCTTCTTTTCATCTGTGGATCCAGGTTCAATAACATCCCATACCTCGCTGACTCGAAGTATGATCTTCATCCTCATCGAAAAAACTGTGTAGTTGGTCGGTGTGAGTAACGGACATTGGATCGATGGTGCTCCAAGATCCTTCGTTCGTAATAGTGGATTTGCTTCAGCCGCCATGCTTTTTTGTAACTCTTCTCCACCAGTTTTAGTTCAGAAGCACAACCTTGCTCTGATACCAAATATAAGATCAAAGACTTGAAATAAAAGAACACCTTTCTTATTGATTTAGAAAACTTCTCAAAAACTAAATCTCTCAAGTCACATAGAACACCTCTCTATTGACCCTTATATATAGTGAATTAGACAACTCCTAATTCTAATAGGATTATAACACAAAGCCTTATCTAAATAAGGTTCTCCTTATCTAAATCTTGTTTGTGTATCCTTGACCCTTATCTCCTTAAGCTCCCTCTTAAGCGATAACTTCTATCATAAGTTGGAATTATCCAACATAATTAAGAACATCCGTCAATTTTGGCCCGTGGGATTCATCAGAAGAAGAAAAAGATGCGTAAATTTGATTTTAACCAAGACTGATGTTGTTGACAGGAAAATAAAAACGAAACCACACCAAAGTGGAATCTGTTAACTTTGTTAATTTCTCTTACTCCATATATATAAAGGATTTGAATATTATAATTACTCAAACTTAATAAAGGTATAAATTGTTGGATACAATCCAAGTCCTACATCTCAAGTTTGAAAGAACTATCATTAATATATAAAGGGTTAGGGTTAATCTACTAATTGCCAATTGGTTTTTAGTTAGAAGCCCAAGATAAGCCCAAATTTAACATGGTATCAGAACCAAAGTTAAAATTTTGGTGGACCTAGAAAAGTGGATACGGACATGCCTTTTGTTAACCAGAGTAATGGGGGCCCAAGAAGGGATTTATTGTCGGTCCAAGTGGGATCGGTTCGAGATGGAGTTATCATCTTGAGGAGGCGTGTTAATATCTCACATGTGGTCCTTGGATTGAAGGAGAGATTGTTGGATACAATCCAAGTCCCACATCTGAAGTTTGAAAGAACTATCATTAATATATAAAGGGTTAGGGTCAGAGCCGGCCCTGAGTATTTATGGGCCGCAAGTGAAAAAGTTAAAAAAATTAATAATAATAAATAATAATAAAAAATTGGTTGAAAAACAAGGGAATAGAAGAGACCGAGCTTCGAACTCGGGTGCAAAACACTAGTAACCGACTACTTTTACCAGCAGACTAAAGAAACTTTGAAAGAAAAAAGGCCGATTGATTACTATATTCTCTAACGGCCGTAAGCACCTGCTTGTATTCTTGACCGACTCTGGTTAGGGTTAATCTACTAATTACCAATTAGTTTTTAGTTAGAAACGCAAAATAAATCCAATTTAACATAAATATATATATATATATATATATATATATATTTTTTGGAACAAGATCTGAGAAAAATCGTCGGGAACCCAATGGAAAGAGAAACATGGTGCATGGATGTGTGTCAGCTCAACATCTTTTTGGCACCCCCTTTCACGATAAAGTTTGATTTAGCCATACCATTTCTTTCCTTTTTTTTTTTGCTGGGATCATTCTTGCGGTCTTTCTTCTTCTAAACTCAAGTCACATGAAACTTGGACCCATCAATTTTATTTTCTTCATTATTTCCCTCTTAAAAGATATGATTATAGTAGCATGTGGCCATGCTCTTAAATCAATTCCCACTGAAAATGACATCGTATCGACCCCCTTGCCTAACATTATTATTGGTACTTTTTCGAGAAACAAAAATATGGAGGAGGTTTCAAATGCAATGTATGATTATAAAATTTTATCCTTGTTAAAATACATTTTTTATGCTTGAGATTTGTCACATTTTATCCCAAAATCTTGTCCACTCTGTTATTTAATAGACCTACGTGTAGGTTTTACCTCAAGAAAATGTAAAGGTATAGAGAACGACAATCACTAAAATACTTGGAAACGCGCCAAGTAAACGCTTTTATTCAAACTTATAAAACTTCTCTTTACAAGTTATGAATCTAAGCCTACTCTCTTGTCTATCTAACACAACACCCTGTGTAGATCTAAAAGAGTAACACACTCACCTTCAAAGCTCTTTTTGTTTTGCTAGAAGGTTTACAAATCTCTCTCTCTTATCTCTCGAGTGCTAACTCTTTTTGCGGCCAGCCCTCGTCCTTTTAAACCCTTCACAAATGATCTCTAACCTAGATCTTTGTGAATCCCTAACTAAAAGGAAATATTCCTTATCCTAAGAAATATACTCCCTAATCCTCTCGATCAAATATACTCTCAATCTTCTCGTGTATATCTTGATCTTCTTATTCCTTTCTTCTCACGCTTCTTATCACGGCGTCCACAATCTTTTTCCACGTCAGCTCACACGCCACGTCAGCATAACAGCACTCTGAGACACTTCGCAAGCTCCTGTCATCTTCAGAGCTCTGATGCACTTACAATCTCCCCCTTTTTGACTGAATCTTGCCATACAAGCAACAGCAGCATCAACCTGAAAACGCACAGATAATACAGCCAAGACAAAACACAACCGCACTAGCAAAGAACTTCAGTAATCAACACAAGACGGTTAACCGAAACAGACTTGTTAAAAAAAAAAAATTGTTCAAGACCAACAAAGACCCAAAATAAAACAAGTCTCAAGTTTTCAAGTTTTAAACAGGGGAGAACCATAACCAAAACACAGATTAAAACAGTGAACAATAATAACAACTGCTCCCCCATAGCTTAAACTCCCCCTCAGGCCTCTGAATCAGACTCATCTCCCCCTGCTTGTTTGGCACAGTTTAGTCAAAAATACCAAGAAACTGAATCAGAAAAACTGGAGTGAACACCAACGTGAGAAACTACTTACCAGCGTCCAAGGCATCTTGCAGGATCTTGATTGCCAACCGGATGGCTTTGCGCTCTGCAGACGATCCTTTTGAGGAAGCAGGTACAACAGGGACAGATGATGTCTTCTTCCCCTTAGCCTTCTTTACGTCTTGTTGCTGAAGGCTCGGCACAAGACGCTGGGCTACAAGGAGCTGATGAATAAGGCTTGGAAAGGGCAGACGGAACCCTGACTGAGCTTGCAGACCCAACTGTATGATCTGTTCATAGATCATCCTTCCGAAATCAAACGGAATGCAGTGCATGATCATGTAGATCACCATGGCTCTGTTCGCAGAAATGTACCCTGTATTCACTGTGGGAGACCAGTTGCTACAGCAAATCTTATTCAGATCCTTGATCACAGGGTCCTTGATTGCCGTTGATACAAGCTGCTTGCACGTCTTCACTTGACCATCAGATAGAAATAGCGCAAGATCCTCCTCCAGGATTGCAGCTGTCTGTAGCTTTTGCTCACGAACATCAACGGATTGAAGGCCAAACAAGGCATTGATGCGGCTTGGGGAAAACTCGTACATCCAGTCGCGGACAAGCACATCAACAGAGTTCCCTTCAACCTTAACTGAAGGAAGATTCGCCCAAAACTCATAGACAACCTCAGAATCATAGGGTACAATTTGGGTGACTGTTTTCAACAGACCAGCTTGATCAAGCAGCTCCCTAGTAGAAACACCTACTCCCTGAGTATAGCAAACCTCAGCAGCAATGGTTCGAGAGGTGAAGTAACTATACCGTCGCGCAGCCTCAGCAGATATAAACCGTTTTGTGTCGAAGTCCTTTGACGATGCACCACGTGAGGAGGACACACCCTTGTCCTTACGACGAGACGGACGCTTGGATTCACGACCATCTGTATCCGCAGCTGATTGTCTCTTACGGAGACGAGACGAGATTCCCTGATTCGACACCGTGGGAATAGGACCATCACCAGTGAGATCGACGACTGGAGATCGAGACGTCACCTCTCTCGGCGGAGAAGACGAAGAGTCGCAGGTTTCTTGGTTCTTGTGTGAAAGCGAGGGAACTTGGTCCATCCGGGGCGGTGATGCAGCAACGGACTCCTCCTGAGGCTGATAAACCACCATGGCAGTCGCGGGATCAATCGGAGCATGTGGAGTGGGCGGAGGCAACGAGGACGGCGGGGTGTGAAGTTCCTCATCTGAGCTGGAATCATAGTGGAAACCACTAAAGATGGACTTCATCGTTGATAGAGCGTTGATCGAATAGAGAGGACAGAATTTGTGCAGAAGATTAAGCGACACAGGATTGAAATCGCAAGGGTGATGAGGAAAACGCCAAAACCCTAGCTGCCCTTTTTATACACCGCCGAGAGTCTCACTGGGCTGCAAACAGAACTCGGCCCAACCTATTAAAGATTTCCTGAAATCACTTAATTAAGCATTAGTGTACACTGCCTCTATTTCCTCATTTGACTGCATTCAATTGATAATTCAATCAATCACAATTAATATTAATCCATTCATAAAACTCATTCTTCCTCTTTCTAAATCCGGGTTAACAGATTCATGAACCTAACACAAGATACACACAGCCACTAACGACAGAATCTGAGGGACCCTGAACGAGAATTAAACACACATGAGCATTAAATATATATATTTTTTTTTATATTAAGAAAAATAAAATCAGTGCAGATGACAGAACACTAACCAGACCTTTGTTGTATCAGCCACTTGTTCAGAACCTTCACCAGAAACTATCACAACCTTTTGAATTGTCGAAGATCAGGAAACTGTTGCATATGGGTAGTCTTTCACACTGGCATGCCTTTAGTCATCAGTCCATCCCAACATGTTAAGGCAGCTGGAGTTCATCTCTTTGAAGAGCACAACATATATATATATTTTTTTCTTTTTTTTATATTACTCCAAACAGCCTTCTGATGACTGCTTCCGCATTTTGGGCTTCAGTGACATCATTTGATTGTGTCAGCCACTGATTTGAAACTCATCATTTCTTAGGTCATTAAAACCTTCGAATGACTGTACATGTCTCTTCACAGCTCTTTGACCTCCTTAATCATGACAATGTTTAACAGGATGGACAGACCGGCATGACAGGCAGCTATTTCCCACATTCTTTCAGATATTGATCTTCTATATATTCCAGGATTTCTATGATCTGTTCTAGCTCCAGTTCCTGCCTTAGACCAACACAACTCAGAGAAATAGTTAGAGTTCACAAACACCAATAGACTTCCTCAGATTTATGAATCTGTTGAAATCC
The DNA here is from genome assembly GCA_023657505.1 of Camelina hispida. Lineage (NCBI taxonomy): Eukaryota > Viridiplantae > Streptophyta > Magnoliopsida > Brassicales > Brassicaceae > Camelina > Camelina hispida. Next base: position 15,108,748 of record CP094637.1, on the reverse strand, counting down.
AGAGGCTTAGTAAACAAATCAGCCAATTGAAAATCAGTGCTCACATGGTCTATCTCAATCAGTTTCGCCTCAACAAGTTCACGAACAAAGTGGTGTCTAATATCTATGTGTTTTGTTCTAGAATGCTGGACAGGATTCTTGGAAATGTTTATGGCACTCAAATTATCACAATGAACTAACAGGGTGTCAGAAACCATACCATAGTCAGAGGACATTTGACGCATCCACAGGAGCTGTGTACAACAGCTGCCCAAGGCAATGTATTCTGCTTCAGCGGTTGACAGTGAGACACTGTTCTGCTTCTTGCTGTGCCATGAAATTAGATTGTTGCCCATAAAGAAGCACCCTCCACTTGTGCTTCGGCGATCATCAACAGAACCAGCCCAATCAGCATCACAGTACCCGCTCAGACTGGTGTTGGTATCCTTAGTGAAGAAAATCCCAAAGTTCACTGTTCCCTTGACGTACTTGATGATCTTCTTGACTGCTAGCAAGTGCGACATCTTAGGCTTGGCCTGGTATCGTGCGCAAATCCCAACTGACAGACAAATGTCAGGTCTACTAGCTGTCAGGTAGAGCAAACTCCCAATCATACCTCTGTATAGTCGTTCATCCACATCCTCTCCTTCCTCATCTTTTGAAAGCTTGTCATTGACTCCCATAGGTACCTTAGCTTCTTTATTCTTCCCTAAACCAAACCGCTGTACCAATTCTTTGGCATAGGTGCTTTGAGACACAAAAATCCCATCAGCTGATTGTTTCACTTGCAGACCTAGAAAGTATTTCAGCTCTCCCACCATACTCATCTCAAACTCCTGTGACATGTTTTTCACAAACCTTTGCACCAGAGATTGACAGGTAGATCCAAAAATAATGTCGTCTACATAGATCTGAACAAACATCAAGGCATTGTTGCTGTTGAGAACAAATAGTGTCTTGTCTACACTTCCACGAACATATCCTTGATCCAGAAGAAACGTAGTTAACCTCTCATACCATGCTCTTGGAGCCTGCTTGAGACCATATAGTGCTTTCTTCAGGCGATATACATGCTCAGGATGTTGTGGATTCTCAAAACCTTTAGGTTGTTCTACAAACACTTCTTCTTGTAAAATCCCATTCAGAAATGCACTCTTAACATCCATCTGATGTAGTGTAAACTTAAGAGCACATGACATGCCAAACATGAACCTGATGGATTCCAGCCTTGCCACCGGAGCAAAGGTTTCATCAAAGTCAACTCCTTCGACTTGAGAGTAACCTTGAGCCACAAGTCTTGCTTTATTTCTTACAATGCATCCACTGGCATCACTCTTATTCTTGAATATCCACTTTGTTCCCACTATGTTGACATTAGCTGGCCGTTTAGTGAGCTCCCACACACTGCTGCGCTCAAATTGTTCCAGCTCATCTTGCATTGCAGCAACCCAGAACTCATCGCGAAGAGCCTCCTTGTGATTCTTAGGTTCCATAGTAGAAACAAAACAGGCAAACTGAACTATCTCAGAGTCCTGCGAGACTGTGTCTGGAATTACAGGCTTCTGTTTCCTTCCAGCCAACTGAGCAAAGTCAATCTGCTTGCCCCTGGTAACTCTTCCCCCCTGAATCGCACCGATGACATCATCTGAGGAGTGATTCCGATGAACCTGAGAAGTTGGAGGAAGCTCCTCTGTAGACGGGCCAGGGCTGGTGTGATCACTAGCACTCCCAGATGCTTGCTCAGTCTTCTCACCATCAGTTACCAGATCCTTGTCAGAAAGAACAGGCACCATATCAATCCGTTGAAACGAAGTATCATCAAAGACTACATTGACTGTTTCCTGAACTGTTCTTGTGCGTTTGTTGTAGACACGGAAAGCAGTGCTGTGTCCGGAGTAGCCAAGAAAGATCCCTTCATCACTCTTTGAGTCAAACTTGCCCAACTGATCCTTGTCATTCAGGATGTAGCATAGGCAGCCAAACACATGAAAATAGCTTACAGTTGGTGGTTTACCTTTCCATAACTCATAGGGAGTCTTGGTGGTTCCTGGTCGGACATACACACGATTGATAATGTAACACGCAGTGTTAACAGCTTCATCCCAAAACCGATGTGGCACTTGATTCCCATGCAACATAGCTCTTGCCATTTCTTGCAATGTCCTGTTCTTCCGTTCAACTACACCATTTTGCTCAGGGGTTCTCGGAGCAGAGTACTGATGAACAATGCCCTGATTTCCACAGAATTGATCAAACTTGTCATTCTGGAATTCTCCTCCGTGATCACTCCTAATAGCTTGGATGGAACATTTTTCACTTTTAATTTGCAGGGCAAGAATACGAAAGCATTCAAGAGTATCACCCTTCTCACGAAGAAAACGCACCCAGGTGTAACGCGTAAAATCATCCACCATGACAAAGATGAACCGACGCCCAGAAATACTCTGAACTTGAATCGGACCCATTAGATCCATATGTACCAACTGAAGTGCATGGCTAGTACGAACATCTGTCACAGGTCCATGAGACGTCTTGACTTGCTTGCCTTTGTTGCAAGGGCCACATATAAAATGTGAATCACCTTGTAGCTTAGGAATTCCACGCACAATCTCTTGATTTGCCAATTTCATCATCGTGCGAATGTTGAGATGTCCAAGCTTATGGTGCCACAGCTCTGTATCTAACTCAGCAGTTGTATTAAGGCAGTGTATTGGTGATTTCCACATGTAGCAGTTGTTACCAGATCTTCTGCCTCTAAGTTGTACTGACCCTTGTTGATCCACAGCCTTGCACCCTTTCTTGGTGAATGTGACGTCCAGACCTTCATCACACAGCTGGCTGATACTTATCAGATTTGCCTTCAACCCTTCCACCAAGAAGACATCCTTAAGACGTGGTTGAGAGTCTTCACCAGTTGTGCCTTTCCCTCGGATTGTGCCCTTTCCACCATCACCAAAGGTAACTCTTCCTCCAGCGACACCTTCTAGATGTGATAGATTATCACGAGCACCAGTCATATGTCTGGAATATCCACTGTCAAAATACCACTTGGCTTGATCAATCTCTGTTTTTTCCGCTTTGAAGGCCACATGGCAGTAGAGATCTTCTTTCCTGACATACCCCTGTGTGCTTCTTCTTACAGCTGGGTAGAACTCACCAAGTTGCCTACGGTTAGACACACGATTCTGATACTGATAACATTGGGCTTTGTAGTGAGATAGATGCCCACAGTACCAACATCCTCTTCTTCTGCTACGCTGAACAGATCTCTGAATTGACTCCCTCAGCCTACTAATATCATATGGCGGTCTAGTGTTTATCTCAGGGAAAACCACCATCCTTGGGTTTCTCAGATTTGGATTCACAGGAACCTGATCACACGTTCTAGTTGTTTGAGACAACTTCCTCTCCTTCAGCTCGGATTTAGACTCCACTCCTTTGACGAATTGAGTGGCTTGATTGGTGTTGGTTCCTTGATAGCCCAGTCCCCATTTTAGGTTGCTGGACCTTCCAGAACTGAGAAGTGTATCCAGATCTTTGGTTCCTATATTCAGCATCCTGATATTCTTCAGCTGTTCATCTAACTGCTTCTCAAGCCGCAGAGTCTGTGCCTTCTCTTCACTTAATTCTTTGGAGATCGTTTCAACCTGAAGTTGCAAAGCATCTCTCTCTGCCGTCAGCTGTGTGGTGTCTTGTGTCTTCTGAACCACCGTCTTGATGAGAAGCTCTATCTGATCTTCTACTGACAAATCTGCCTCTTCTTCATCTGAATCAGAATTTACTTTTTCTTTTTCATCCTTGATTTCTAGCACCACATCATCTTCTTCATCTTCCTCAATGACACCCAGCAGTGCAAGGAAGCTGTTAAGAACTTCTCCTTTGCTGACCTCTTCATCCGAGTCACTCTCGCTCCAAGTGATGTAGGATTTTTGCTTGTTTTCACGTGACGGACAATCAAACTTGGTATGACCGTAGCCCTTACATTCATAGCATTGCAACGAATTTTTCCGTTTGTTGTTTGGACATTCAGACTTGTAATGCCCAAAACCCTCACATTCAGCACACTGTCGTTCTTGCTTGTCACCTTTCCTGATCTCCTTATCAGTATCAGATTTCAGAACTGATGATGTTCCCTTCTGTTGACCTCTTTCCATCTTGCGAAAGTATTTTCTAACCAGCAAGCCCACCTTTTCTTCATCTGCAATTCCCTGGGACTCTGCAATCTTCTGCTCCTGAATGGCTTTAAGAGCAAATGATTTCTCATTTATCTTCTCTTTCTTCTTCAGCTGTATCTCAAACGCCTGCATCATCCCAACCACTTGATTGTACTTGAGCTCATCAGAATTCAGTGACACATCAATAGCAGATCTGTGTGGTTGAAACTTATCTGGCAAACTCCTGAGGAATTTCTTCACCAGCTTCTTATCCTTGTAACGTTTGCCCAGAACTATAGCTTCTTGTGCGATACCACTCAGACGACTGCTGTAATCGGCAACTGACTCAGTTTCTGTCATGTGCAAGTTCTCAAAATCTGAAGCAAGATTGTCCAGCCTTGTGCGTTTGACCCTACTTGTGCCTTCGAACGTAACCACCAGAATGTCCCATGCTTCCTTGGCAGCTTCACATCCTTGAACTTGATTGAAAATGTCCCTAGGCAGCGATTTGAAGATAACTGACAGAGCCTGTGAGTTATGTTTGGATTCCGCTTTTTCTTCGGTTGTCCATTTCTTCCTGTGCTTAGGCACCAAGTCTCCCTTCTCATTTTTTTTGTCGGGTGAGACCAACCATCTTCCACAGCAAACCACGCTTCCATGTCGATGCTTGAGATGGCCTGCTTGATTGACACTTTCCAAAAACCAAAGCACTCAGGATCGAGTTTCAATGGTGATTGAACCGCAATCAGATCCAGTGATTTCTCCATACCCTTGCCGCAAGATCTCACCTGTTGAAAAAGGATATCAGAACTTTTTATCAGGTGCTTGCTCTGATACCAATTGTAAAGGTATAGAGAACGACAATCACTAAAATACTTGGAAACGCGCCAAGTAAACGCTTTTATTCAAACTTATAAAACTTCTCTTTACAAGTTATGAATCTAAGCCTACTCTCTTGTCTATCTAACACAACACCCTGTGTAGATCTAAAAGAGTAACACACTCACCTTCAAAGCTCTTTTTGTTTTGCTAGAAGGTTTACAAATCTCTCTCTCTTATCTCTCGAGTGCTAACTCTTTTTGCGGCCAGCCCTCGTCCTTTTAAACCCTTCACAAATGATCTCTAACCTAGATCTTTGTGAATCCCTAACTAAAAGGAAATATTCCTTATCCTAAGAAATATACTCCCTAATCCTCTCGATCAAATATACTCTCAATCTTCTCGTGTATATCTTGATCTTCTTATTCCTTTCTTCTCACGCTTCTTATCACGGCGTCCATAATCTTTTTCCACGTCAGCTCACACGCCACGTCAGCATAACAGCACTCTGAGACACTTCGCAAGCTCCTGTCATCTTCAGAGCTCTGATGCACTTACAGAAAAGAGCTTAGGTGAGAGTTGTGAAATGTCAACAAATGAATTTGGAAAGATCCTTCGCTATGTGAAGAGACGATTGTTACATCAAGAGGGAATAGTCAAAGGATTAGAGGAGAAACTATCAAGAGGTAATCCAAACTGGGGCAGATTATTGGGAAGTGATCAGTCGAAACAGTTGATTGACAAATCAAAAATAAAATTAAAAATCTGGATCAGAATTATGATTCTTTCTTGATCGATTGATCATATATATAGCCTATATATATAATAGGATTGCTGGACTGATCAGAGTGTTCGATGCCTATGTCTTCGTTGTCAAATATGTATACTAGGAGTTATTATTCTTTGTTATTAAAACAAAACAATGACTAACTCTTATCTTCTGTTGGGCTTTTACTTATTTCCATTTGTAATGTGACACCTATCCTTTCCAGCCCATATAAGAAAAATCATTAAAATACAATACGTTTTGCTAAGTAGAACCTCTATAAATTAATAATGTTGGCACCAAAACATATTATTAATTTATAGTGATATTAATTTATTTATAAATTATAATTATTATTTTATAGTATAAATTAATAATTATTAAATTAATAATTATTAATCTATAGATATATTTTTAATTGTTTACAATAATTTTAGCAAAATAAGATTAAACTTTCGGATTTTGTAAATTATATAGTTTATAAATTGAACTTGTAATATTTAGAAAACATTATTGACAATAAATTACAAATACTATAGACAAATTGACTTATACCCATGACATACATAAATTTAAATTTACGAATAATAATATCAATTGTCTTATTTTAATAATCTGTCAAATTATCAAATTGTAAATAATGCATATCTAAAAATTGAAATGTTTAAAACTTTAACTATTTTATGATATGTTAGAAGATATCATTATAGTTTGAAAATACAACATTACAATTGTTCTATAGAAATGAGCTTTAGGAGAAAAATACATTACTATATCAGTTATATATATATATATATATATATATATATATATATATATGTAAATTTACATGATTATTAATTTATGCTATTATTGGGACCATATTTTACAAGGAGATTTCAAAAATTTTATTATCTTATTATCTTATCAAATTTTGTTAATTTTTACATTAGCCCGACTTGGGACCAGCAAAATTTATTAATTTATAGTGTTTATTAATTTATAGAGTATCAATTTATAGAGGTTTTACTGTACTTTGATTTATGGAGCTGGCAATTCCATATTTGGCATGAAACTCTTTTTTCTTGATTACCAAAAAGTTGGAGGACTTTAACCTATAATTTCCCCAAGGATCTTGTCAAAACTACTATAATTTATAGGCCAATCCGTCCCATCACCAATGGAGTTCAACGTCATCACAATAACTTTTGAAAACTAAAATACTTAGCCGAGAAAAAAGAACAAATCCAATATCATATTCATACACTGCGAAACAAGATAACAAGAAATTTTAATAGTGATGTATCTTTAACTTATATTATTTGTTGCTGTCAAGAAAAAAAAAACTTGTATTATTTGTTAAATTTTGATAGATTAGATAAATAGTATATTCCTCTTTTATGCTTTAGTAATGATAAAAATGATATCCGGTTCCAAATCCGTATAAATTCGATTATGATTCCAAACCCGTGTACCTAATTCAATATAATAGGAAAATAAAAATATCTCAAAACTTAAATCCTCTATGATACATTAATTCTTTGTAAAACAGTAGTGTTTTTTTTGGGTTGAATGTAATTTTACATTCTTTCAAAAAATAAAAATGCTATCTGAGTTTTTTTTCTTCTAAGTATTTTGATTATTAAACCGTATTTTGATTTATTTATTATATGATAGCCTAGATTTTGTTTCTAACGTAGTTACGTAAAGGTCATGTAATATTTGAACATATTATGACTTAAATTTTCAGTCATCAGATTCTAACTAAATTGACTAATTAAATAGAACTAAAATTTTTTAGTTTGGAAATATTCAGACGCCAGCTTGATAAATGAAGTTTTGTTTCTTGTAGAAGATTAGTCTATAACAGAAATCCAAAATTAGGTGGTTGAAAAAGGCAACTCGATCGTGTGGTTTTTCTGCAAGTCTCTATAAAGGTTGTTTAAGGGCATCTCTAACCCATTTCTTCATTTTTTACTCTATTTTGGAGATGGTTTTACTCCAACCTATTTTTTCATATTTGACTCCAAAAATAGAATATTTTTAGAATATTTTTCTTATCTCTTATTATTAATTTATATAATGTTCTTTTATTTATTAAATTACAGATTTGACCCAATTATTTTATTTTAGCAAAAAATAAAAATTTTAGCATGTTATTTATATTTAAAATTTATTATTGAACAACATTACATTACACAACATTCATTAATTATTACTCTTTGTTGTATTAAGTATTTTTAATCTTCAGTTTAAGTCATATTATGTGTTTTAAATTTTATTGGTAGTAATATTTTTTGTACTTTTGTTTATATTGTCTATTTTCTAGGTTATATATGTTAATTTTTGAATTTTAAAATTATTATTTATATGTTTAAGTAGAAAATAATAATATTTAACTGTATATATTTAGATATAAAATATAAATCTATATAAATTTAAGAGACTGATTTGCAAATAAAAAAACTCAACTCCAAAATGGAGAAATGAATTAAAAGTCTCCAAATATAGAAACAAATATAGAAATCTCCATTTTGGAGATGGGTAGGGTTGGAGAAGGTTTTTCTCCAAAATGAAGTTTAGAAGTAGAAATGGAGATGGGTTGGAAATGAAGTTTAGAAGTAGAAATGGAGATGGGTTGGAGTTGGTCTAAGCAAACCGTAGTCCACTAATTTTCTCTAGTTTAGGGTTCAATCAACCTGAGCTTTGCATTTGCCAAGATTGACTATAAATAACGACTGATGCATGATAACAAAACTCAAAGCACTTTAAAAGCCTTTATCTAGTTTAAAATTGCTCAACTTAGGGCATCTCCAACCCATATCTCCATTTTTTTCTTCAAAATGGAGTAACTCTATTTTGGAGTTGGGTTTTACTCCAACCCTACTCTATTTTGGAGAAAAAAATAGAGATCTCCAAATTGTAGTGTAAAGAAAAAAAAGAGGTCTCCAAATATAGAGAAAAAAATGAAGATCTCTATTTTGGAGATGAAAATGGAGATGGGTTGGAGCAAAATTGACTCCAAACTCCATTATAGAGATGAAAATGGAGATGGGTTGGAGTTGGTCTTAGTCTAATAATGTTCGTGTCAAAAAGCGATAAATTGTGTATCTTGTCTTGAAGTTGTTGCTAATATGTTTTTTTTCTTCTATATAGAACGTCCTTAAAGCAATAAAGCTTGTCTTTTATGTATATAAATGTGTTTAAAAAAATCTAACTTGGGGTTGGTATTGTAAGCCACCTAATGGAGTTGGGTTCAAATGAGTCCACCAATGTTTCCACAACAAGTCCAAGCCCAACAACAGTCAAAGAAGAAGATTAAAATAATAAAGAGACAACTCAAAAGCAGAGTACGGAGAAGACGACGAAACCTTTGTCTAACGTTCAACGTTCTGCAAACCAACACCGATGACTCACCATGACAGCTTGATCAATTGTCTAACCTATTCTAGATTGTTCTATGATGTCTATATAAGAGAGATGTAAATCAACATTGTAATTATTGAGAAAAGTAAAGCTTTTACCAAATCTCTTTCAAGTATTTTATGGTATCAGAGCCATCAAACCTTAACAGGTGAATCAATGGCGAATGTGTATCCGTTTCCAGAAAACGTTCATGTCACCAGCTCCGTTACTCTCAAGCTGAATGACACCAACTACCTTCTGTGGAAGACACAGTTCGAGTCACTCTTGTCCAGTCAAAAGCTTATCGGCTTTGTCAATGGAGCCGTCAATGCTCCAGCTCAGACTCGCCTCGTCGTCAATGGCGAAGTCGACAACGAAGTCCCAAATCCTCAGTACGAGTCGTGGTTCTGCACAGATCAACTTGTGCGGTCTTGGTTGTTTGGTACTCTGTCCGAAGAAGTCCTTGGTCATGTGCACAATCTGCAAACCTCTCGTGAGATCTGGTTGTCTCTTGCAGAAAATTTCAACAAAAGCAGTGTTGCTCGAGAGTTCTCTCTTCGTCGTAGCCTCCAGCTTCTTCTCAAGAAAGATAAGTCCCTATCTACCTACTATCGCGAGTTCAAGAACATTTGTGACTCTCTTAGCTCCATTGGAAAGCCTGTTGACGAGTCTATGAAGATTTTTGGTTTTCTTAATGGCTTGGGGAGAGAGTATGATCCGATAGCCACAGTCATACAAAGCTCTCTGACAAAGCTTCCTGCTCCAACGTTCAATGATGTGGTTACTGAAGTTCAGAGCTTTGACTGCAAACTGCAATCCTATGAAGATGCCACTGCAGTCACTCCTCATCTTGCCTTCAACACGGAGAAGACGAATCCGTGTGATCCTCAGTTTGCATCAAGAGGTCGTGGTCGCGGTTATGGACAAAACAGAGGAAGGGGAGGTTACTCTACAAGAGGACGAGGATTCATACAACACCAGTCCTCCTCACCATCCTCTGGTCAGCGTCCAGTGTGTCAGATTTGCGGTCGTACCGGTCACACTGCTCTTAAGTGCTACAACCGCTTCGATAACAACTACCAAGCTGAGGCAGCTCAAGCTTTCTCATCCCTTCGAGTCTCTGATGACAACGAATGGCATTCTGATTCTGGAGCAACAGCACATGTGACACCCTCGACGGACAAACTGCACTCTGCAACACCCTACGAAGGTAATGACACAGTTATGGTAGGAGATGGAACATTTATTCCAATCACTCATGTTGGTTCTGCAAACATCACTTCCTCTAAAGGTACAATTCCCTTAAAAGATGTTTTGGTCTGTCCTGAGATACAAAAGTCTCTTCTCTCAGTGTCAAAATTATGTGATGACTATCCATGTGGGGTTTATTTTGATACTGATAAGGTCTGCATAATTGATTTACCAACACAGAAAGTGGTGCTACGGGGTCCTCGTAAGAATGGGCTCTTTGTGCTGGAGAACCAGGAGTTTGTTGCTTTCTACTCAAATCGTCAGTGTGCTACAACAGAGGAACTGTGGCATCACCGACTTGGACACACAAGCACTGCAGTTCTCCAGCAACTTCTACACAACAAGGCAATTCAGTTCAATAAGAGCAGCACCACTTCCATTTGTGAACCTTGTCAGATGGGAAAGAGTTCAAGACTTCCTTTTTTTGTTTCTGATTCTCGAGTTTTACACCCATTAGATCGAATACATTGTGATATATGGGGTCCGGCTCCAGTTGTATCCACTCAAGGGTTTAAATACTATGTGGTCTTTGTTGATGACTTCTCAAGGTTTTCTTGGTTATATCCTTTGCGCAATAAATCAGAGTTCACATCAGTGTTTGTTGCCTTCCAAAAGTTAGTTGAAAATCAATTCAATACAAAAATAAAGGTGTTTCAAAGTGATGGAGGTGGAGAGTTCACTAGTAACAAGTTTAAAGCACATCTGATAGAGCATGGTATCCATCACAGATTGTCTTGTCCTTATACCCCTCAACAGAACGACTTAGCAGAGAGGAAGCATCGCCACCTTGTTGAGCTCGGCTTATGTATGTTGTATCACAGTCATACGCCTTTGAATTTTTGGGTAGAAGCATTCAACACTGCTAATCACATCATCAATATCCTGCCTTCGAGTGTGTTGGAGAATTTGAGTCCTCACGAAGTCTTACTCGGTCAGAAGCCTGATTATTCATCTCTCAGAGTTTTTGGATCAGCTTGTTATCCATGCCTTAGACCAATCACAAGCAACAAATTCGATCCTCGCTCTCTGCAATGTGTTTTTCTCGGGTACAGTAGTCAGTATAAGGGCTATAGATGTTTGTTTCCACCCACAGGCAAAGTTTACATATCACGGCATGTCATCTTTGATGAACATGACTTACCATTCAAAGCTAAGTATCAGTCTCTAGTACCGAAGTATGACACACCAATTCTTCAGGCCTGGCAGAAACTTCAAAGCTCACCAACCACACCAACAGCTTTGACTCCTGTCCCAACTCAGTTGCTACCAAGACCGATTCCACATATTGCAGAACCAGAACCAGAAGATAATACACCTGAAGATGTTAATGTTCCTGAAGACGAAGATGAAACAGGGGAGGCTCAACAGGCTGACAATCCTGTTGATATTATAACAAATTCTCATCCCATGACAACAAGATCCAAAGCTGGTATCCAAAAGCCTAATACAAGGTATGCTCTTGTTGCCTCCAAATTTACAAATGAGGAACCTAAAACAATTGTTGCTGCCATGAAACATCCTGGTTAGAATGAAGCTGTTCTAGAAGAAATAAGGCGGATCAATCTCTTGCGCACATGGTCTTTAGTTCCTCCAACAGAAGATATGAATGTTTTAAATTCCAAATGGGTGTTCAAGACCAAATATAACCCTGATGGCACGATTGATAAACTCAAAGCTCGACTTGTTGCCAAGGGGTTTGGACAGGAAGAAGGGGTTGACTACCTAGAGACATTCAGCCCTGTGGTTAGAACAGCAACAATCCGTCTAATTCTTGATGTAGCAACTTCGAGGAATTGGCCAATCAAGCAGCTTGATGTCTCCAACGCGTTTCTACATGGTGAGTTGCAAGAGCCAGTTTATATGTTTCAACCCTCAGGTTTTGTTGATGAAAATAAGCCACATCATGTCTGTCGTCTCACCAAAGCTCTCTACGGCTTAAAACAAGCTCCGAGAGCTTGGTTTGACACTTTCAGCAGCTTTCTTCTTGAGTATGGCTTTCACTGCAGTACCGCTGATCCGTCTTTGTTTGTGTGTTGGATTGACGACAAAATGTTGGTTCTACTTCTTTATGTTGACGATATCCTGCTGACTGGAAGTGATCAAGCTCTTCTAGACGATCTGCTACAAGCTCTGAATAGTCGGTTCTCAATGAAAGATCTTGGTCCTCCCAAATATTTCTTGGGGATTGAGATAGAGACATACGCAGATGGTCTCTTTCTTCATCAGAAAGCTTATGCTTCTGATATTCTTCATCAAGCCTCTATGAGTGGTTGCAACCCTATGCCAACACCGCTTCCTGAACAGTTGGACAAGATCAACTCTGAACCTTTCTGCGATCCAACGTATTTTAGAAGTCTTGCTGGAAAACTGCAATATCTGACCATCACAAGACCAGATATACAATTTGCAGTAAACTTTGTGTGTCAGAGGATGCACAAACCAACCAATTCTGACTTCAGTCTGCTCAAAAGGATCTTAAGATATATGAAAGGCACACTTGACATGGGGCTACCAATTAAGAAGAATAAAGAGTTCACCTTGTCTACTTACTGTGATAGCGATCATGCAGGCTGCAAAAAGACAAGACGATCCACTGGTGGCTTTTGTGTTCTTCTGGGCTCAAATCTAATCTCTTGGTCAGCAAAAAGACAGCCCACAGTTTCAAGTTCATCAACCGAAGCAGAGTACCGAGCCCTTACAGCTACAGCAAGAGAGATTACTTGGATTTCTTCACTACTTCGAGACATTGGTATTCCACAGTATGGACCTACACAAGTCTACTGTGACGACCTGTCTGCAGTCTACCTAACAGCAAATCCGGCTCTCCATAATAGAACCAAGCACTTTGACACAGATTATCACTACATTAGAGAACGTGTTGCTCTTGGACTCATTGAAACACATCACATCTATGCAGAAGACCAACTTGCAGACGTGTTCACGAAGTCTCTCCCTCGTAAGTCTTTTGCTCTGTTAAGGACCAATCTTGGCGTGTGTGTTCCTCCCACTCCAAGATTGCGGAGGAGTGTAAGCCACCTAATGGAGTTGGGCTCAAATGAGTCCACCAATGTTTCCACAACAAGTCCAAGCCCAACAACAGTCAAAGAAGAAGATAAGAAGAATAAAGAGACAGCTCAAAAGCAGAGTACGGAGAAGACGACGAAACCTTTGTCTAACGTTCAACGTTCTGCAAACCAACACCGATGACTCACCATGACAGCTTGATCAATTGTCTAACCTATTCTAGATTGTTCTATGATGTCTATATAAGAGAGATGTAAATCAACATTGTAATTATTGAGAAAAGTAAAGCTTTTACCAAATCTCTTTCAAGTCTTTTAGGTATTTGGTAATCTATCAGGTTTAGTAGATAAGCCTTAATTATTGTGTTAGCAATGAATGTATGAGCTGGCTATCCAAAAATGTAAGATCGGGAGCAAGCACCAATGCACGATGGATGTTTTTTTTTTTCCTTACTAGGAAATATACGTACGTCAAAAAAAATATCAACTTTGACGAAAAGCTGGTAGCAAGAATCCAAAGATAAATATCTTGAATTTAAAAGTCCATAAGGAGTTAATATAAGGATAAGTCCTGTTGGATTATGCAAAATGGATAAATTTGGTTGAAGTCGTCGTGAGAATAAAGAAGACATGGAAGCTACGTTCCAACTACTTGTTCATTTAATTAGCTAATAAATATAACTAGACAAAATGTTCTCTCCATTATTGTCATGGAAGTCATGTTCACATTTACATTTACTCTCAATACATAAAAGTAAAATAATGTGACTTGACCCATAGCTTAGCTTGACTTATACATATGTGACCCCTTTCTCAATATAGTATACCTAAACAATTTCCAACAAAAACAAATTGCTAATAACAAGAACAAAATACATGTGGGTAACGAGTTTCACAGATCAGATCAAAGTCACATGCCATGCCGAAGTAATAAATACTATTAGTATAATTCTTTCATGGAGATATCAGGTGACATTATTCACGCGGAGAAGAATATATAGGGTAATAATTAATTGATGGGTAAAAGAACTTACCATTCTAAAAAACTTCGTGATTTATTGGACCTACGGTTTCATTGTTTGATCCGGTAAGTTTTACCATGGATGAATAATTGAATACAGCAGTCTGATCAGGACATTTTGTATAAGATTCAAGTTTTACTATATTTCAATTATTAAATAACATTTGGACCGAGTAGCCAAACAAATTAATCTCATAGCATAGTTGACCAGTTGCTGTTAGTATATAAATATACTAGTAATTATCCCGTGCTACGCACGGGTTTAGTATGTATTTTTTTTGCGTTTAAGTTAATCTGCAGATTCTTGTATTTTCTTTGTATTGGTTGGTGTTTTTTTTTTGGTTTTGTGTTACTTGAGTTTCCATTTTTTTCATTTTATTTTTCATTTTAGAGTCTATTTTGGAGATGTTGATTTTGTCGCAGTAGTCAACATTTACCTCTATATAACAAATTAATTTATTTAATAGTGTTGTTTTATTCAATAAGGAAGTAATATTATTCATGATAATTTTTTTATTACAAAATGTAGTTAATCTTAGAGTAATTCTCTTCTACAATTTGGGCATGTTGTATTGCGACGTAACCAAGTTGTTATACATTCATGGTGATATTTGTGATTGCATAGTAGAATGTTTATATTTGTTTCCCCCTTTAGATCTTCGAGACATATTGAGCATTTCCCATCTTCTTCTTCTGTCACTTGTGTTTGTGAATTTTCTAACTCTCCTATTACCACTTCCACATCTAGCCTTCTGGCTGCGTTTGGGTTGTTATCTTCGATTTCGAGGAAAACTTCTATGTGTTGTGTAGTTTCTACTCCAAGTAATAAAATAGCTGAGTGTATAAAATCTGTCAAATTATTGGTTAAAGTACCTGATGTTGCTTCGTCAATATCATGGAATGTGAGGTAGAAGTTGGTGATCTCTTCGAACTGATTATTAGTTGGATGTAGTATTTGCTCATTGGTGAAGGGGATGGTGTAGGTGATGTTGTTTTCTCCTCGGTGTGGTCTTGTGAATTTGAGATGGAGGTTGTTTCCTGGATGTGTTTGTGTAGGAATTAGAGTGTAATACATTGCATACAGTATATAATCCATTGGATTTGTGTTTGTTATAGTGTGGCAATGTGTTTTTCCGTAAGTGTTTTCGATGTTTGTGCTGCTACTTTTTATACTCATACATTGTGCATGTCTATCATTTCCTTCACCCGATTTGTTATTTATTTCTGCTTTAATTTCCGTATTGAATTTTGTTGTTACCGTTGTGTGTTTTTTTAAAGGATTGGTTTGTTTGTAACAGCATTGTTCTTTAATGCCATTATTGTGTAGGTTTAATTGTTGACCTGATTCTTGGGATTTTTGTGTGTTATTTGTACGATTTCTTAGATGCATACAACGTCTTTATTTGGTCCGTGGTTTGTTTTTAATTTTTTTGGTTTTCGACTGGGATTTGACTTCTAAGCGTTGTTTTTTATTTTGGATTCTGAGATAGCCGCTTTCATAATTATTGACTAAAAGATTTTACATTATTATTTTATTGAGTAGTAAATGTGTGAAACTTGGTTTTAATAGTACAGATTGTGTATAGTCTCTATTTATTGGTCCATTGTCGGTTTCTCTATAATTTGTCACAAAGGCTTTGGCGACAAATATGGCTAATGGTTCGGAGCTTAAACTAAGTTTTCATACATCAGGGGTGAAGCACTGTTTCTTTGATGGTGATGACGATGGTGATAAGGTTGGTGGAGACTCTATGTTCACGGCTTGGTTGAATTTGAATAGGGACAATTCACTTGCGAGGAGACTCACATATGGGGATATTCCAAGTTTTTTTACTTGGAACAGGAAAGAGAAGCGGTTTATGCCTAGGAAGAGAGGATTTCAGAGAGGGATGATTGGTCATGTTCATAGTAACAAAGGGGAACTGTATTTTTTGAGAATCCTTTTAGATGTTGTGAGGGGGCCTACATGTGCTGAAGATTTGAGAAAATATGAAGGTGTTGTTTATGAGACATATAAAGAAGCCTGTGCGTCACGTGGAATCATTGATTAATGTTTTTGTTTTGTTTGTATTTGAAGTTCATGTTTGTATGAGAATACATGTGCTGCCTTTTATATTTTACACAATAATAATATTATGCTTTGGTTTTTTTTTTTTCCCTTTTGCATTGTCTGCATCCTATATTATAAGACAATTAATCCAATATCAGAAGGCCCTTACTATGAATAGTGTTTTGTTATACGTAATTTATCTTTGAATTGTATCCATGGTGTGTTTGTTTTTAATTTTTGAACATCGGTGTGTGTGTGTTGTATTTTATTTGGTTTTTAATTAGAGATACTGATGTGCTGCGTGTGTATTATGTGTGTACGCCTAAGTTTAAATTCGTATTTTTTTGGGGTTGTTCATGCGGGGTTTTGTTTTGTTTTTTTTTTTTTTTCCAGTTCTCTATTTTGTTGGGTTGATAAACTCATAATATAAGTTTTATTTGTTTGGTTGGGTGGCTCTGTGTTTTTGTGTCCGACGTAGTTCTGTCTCAGACTGCCAGGGTGGTGAAGCATATTTGGTTTGGTGGGAGTCTGTGTTGTCGTTGTTATTACCATACCGGTTGTAGAGTCCCTGTTTTTTTATCGGCCCATAGTTGTTGAGGCCCAGTATTTATGTCATTTTCCACGTGTCGTGTCCCCCTTTATTAGTATTTCTGGCGGTGGTCGGTTGTTGTGTGTTTCGGACATCTCCATCACTGTGTTAATTGAGAGGCTTTGATTGTTTCCCTTTAATTCGTTTTGTTTCCCTGTTTGGGGGTCGTATGCCATGTACGCGTTTTAGGTGCCTCATTACCGGCCATCTATGTGTTTCAAAATTTGCTAGAGGTCTATTTGATTTCTCCTATTGTTTCCCTTTAGTCTGGTTGTGTGTTGGTGATCTAGCTATTATCAGGGTTTATGGTGTGGTGGATCGAAATTAAGTCACGAGTTTCGTAAAAGTTGTTTTTGTGCTGCTTTGTTGTTGGCAAATATGTTTGGGGGTGTTTACTTGAAGATCCTTATGTCCTCTACTCTTGTTCCTCACATTTGCCTATTCCGTTCAGCGATTGAGGCTTTTTTGAGTCTAATATTCCACTACCATCTCTTAATTTGGTTGGGTTTTTGGTAATTCAGTTTCTGTTGTTCGTTTTCAGCGCATAGTTTTTATTGGTTACTTTGTTGGATTTTCTGTTTTTAGTTCGCATCTCTTATTTCAAATGCGTCGCCTTTTGTTTTTTACTCATTGTTTCTCTATGTCTCTATTTGTGGTGTGTGCTAACTGTGCTTTGTGGTTCTTGTACTTTTGAACAAACAGCTTTGTTAACCCAGTTCACGGCTGCCACCGCTACATCTGGGGAGAGTCTGCCCTCTCAACATCCACTAAAGGTTACCGGAAAACACCTCCAGTGTGGTTTACACGGTAATATCTTGCCTATTGACTACAGACAAACAAATTTATTATTTTGTATTGATTTGCGGGAACCATCTATTAAACCTCGGAGAGCCTGAAAATAACTCTCTTTGTATTCTCATCTCTTTGTCGTTTAGGATTATTGGTAATCCCATATGATTCTTCTTAAATGGGCATAATCTATCTGTACTGCTGCATCCTCCTCCTTTTAGTGTTGTACCTGTTATCTGTGTTTCTCCCCAAAGGAAAACGAAACAATGGCATATGCAGAGTATATAATGGGAAGTTTGTATATGAAAGTAATATGAGTATAAGGATACTTTGGTTGTTGCCCATGTGAAAAAGGATACTTTAATGAATGATGCCTCCTTTGATCGTCAATGCCCTGTAGAGGTGAATATTTGAAAACATGTCAGAGCTTGGTTGTTTAAGTTAATGTTCTAATTTACGTTTGGTTGTTTAGTCATACCTGTGGTTATGTTGAGTTGTAGAGGTTGTTGAAGACCTCTCTGTAAACAATATTTTTGACTGTATGTTCGTCATGGTTTTCCTTCTCCACATTTAGTATTTTTAGCCCTCCCTCTGATGTGACTCTAGATAGTGCCACATACAATTGCCCGTGTGTGAAAACTGCTTTAGGGAGATATAAGCCCACCTTTTTCAGACTCTGACCTTGGCTTTTATTGATTGTCATTGCGTAGCTTACCCGCAAGGGAAATTGTCGTCGCTTTAATTTGAACGGCCATTTGGAATTTGCTGGAGAGAGTATAATACGCGGGATAACAACCTTGTTCCCTGCACGTGTCCCAGTCAGGATCTCTGCCTCTATGACTCTTTCCCCCATGTGTGTAACAATTAGTCTGGTACCATTGCAAAGACCCTCTTTCTGATTCATATTTCTCAGCAGCATAACTGGAGATCCTACTTTAATGGTTAGGTTGTGATCTGGTAATCCCGGAAATTTTAGTGTGTTCAAAAACTCCACTGGATATAGCAGTTGATCTTTCTCAGATGAGTCTCCTTCCATTTCAATTGTATCTGAACTTAAGTATTCCTTTGAATCCCCAGGTACTTGTTCAAGCATCATCATGTTCAGATCATGTACTGTCTCATTCTTTGGCGCTAATATGGCTCTTTTAGTGAGGTATTTTGGCTTGTTGTATTTGGTTGCAAAATCTGGGTAAACGTCAGCAGCAAGTTTGAGTAGTGGGCTTTCTCCTAATGGAACCATCAAGTTGGCAGGTATTTTGATGCTGTCTGTGTCTGCGTAAGTATCTTCCATCGTTTCAATTGACGGTGCATTTCCGTCCCCAACTTGAAGTATCCACTTTGCAAATTTTTTCTCATCATCTTTCAGTCTCATGTTCTGAGATAATGTGTAGATAATGCAGGCATCCCATAGATTGGAGCGATTGATTGCAGCTGACACTGTGTCTTGTCTACTTCCTTCATTTATCACAGGTAGTATTTGCCTGAAATCGCCACCTAGCAAAAGCGTCTTCCCACCAAATGGTTTATCGATTGCTGATGGATCTTCTTTAGATAAGATGTCGCGCATTGTTCGATCGAAGGCTTCAAATGCCAATCTATGAGTCATGGGTGCTTCGTCCCAAATTATTAAATCAGCCTGTTTCAACAGTTCTGCTATCATGGATCTTGGTTTTATGTCACACACTGAATGCTCCTCTAAGGTAATTGGGATTTTGAATCTTGAGTGGGCTGTTCTACCTCCGGGAAGAAGCAACGCTGCAATGCCTGAAGATGCAACTGGTACTACAATCTTTTGTTGTGATCTTAACTTTGATATGATGGTTGTGTATAAATATGTTTTGCCTGTTCCTCCATGTCCATATAAGAAGAATAGGTTTCCTTTACCAGATTCTATTGAATCTAATACTCCGTTGTATACCATTCTCTGCTCCTCATTCAGACTGTGGAATAGTCTTTCATGTTCTCTTCTCTCTGTTTCTGGGTTGTAGCTCATTTCCTCATTAATGAAAGTGTTTTTCATATCAGTCAACAACTCCTTATTTGGCAAAGGCATGTCTGCGTATTCCAACAGTGATCTATCATGTTGATGCATGATCTTCTCCATCTCAATCAAAGTGTAACTCTTTAGTTGATCTTCTGTGAGATATAAATGTGGCATGTTTAAAACTTTACGTTGGTTGTACTCTACGTCTTCAGCTAGAGACTTCCAGCAATGGTTCCATAATTTTGATGGACTACTGACGTGGCAGAAAATTATTAGTGTAACAAAGAGATCACGCAATTGGCTAGCTGAACCCCATTGTGCTGTTTCCTCTAATGCTTCTATCCATTCTTTATCTCCATCTAGCAACCCTCTTGCACAACATGTTTCCTTGTATGTTTGATAAGTAACTCCTGCAAATGTCTTGATCTCACTAAAGCTGGTTACGCCTTTGACTTTGAACAGTAACATTCTCAAGTAGTATAGTTCTCCGACTGTTGGATGTATGTTCACTAACCTGCCGATGGTAAAACCTTGCTTCCTTTTCGTCCAAATTTTGGTAGTGGTATGCCATACAAATTGAGTTGGGAACTGGACATAAGTCAAAAGCCGTGCCTCCTCGTCAGTTTTATTCATCTCCATCCACTCTGTTAACATTGTTCTTTCAACACCGTCACGTGAAATAACGCTGTCGAGACTTTGCATAGCGTTGTATATAAGAGATTGCTGGTCGGGGAGATGCAATGTTAGACGTTGAACAGCAGGTACGCTATAGTGAATATCAAAGGAAAAGATACGCCACATTGCCTCACATGCTGATATATATCGGCATTCCTGATAATTCTTTATCTCATCAACATAATTTGCAGCGGCCTTGGTTTTAACCGTAGAACATGAAGCCGTCTCTACGACAATTGTTGCCCTGTCCACCCCTTTGGTGACATATTTGAATAAATACTTTATCGCTTCTGTCTTACAACACCATTCGACATTCACATGCGCCTGATACTTTTTAAGGAGGGGAAGGTTGTGCGGCACAACGTAACGATTATCCAGTATTGATTTCCCTTTTGTTATTTTCTTCGAATCGTCATGCCTGCGGCGATACGTAACAAATCCATTGTCTCCAAACGATGTTTCTTGTGAGTATGATCTTGGGAATTCTTTAGTGCACACTCCATTCTTTGTACATGCTAAATTAGGATTATCTTTCCCACATGGACCATGCATCATAAACTGTTCCACCATCATATAACCTTCTGGGTCTTGTTTTTCATCTGGGATCTCGGCAGAGATGATTTTATCTATGTCTGCGGCAGTTGGATCCCTCATACTTTTTTCTAACCAAACCAAGATATGTGCATGTGGTAGCCCGCGCTTTTGAAACTCTATGGTGTATATAACTGCATCCCATAAATTGTATTAGTAGATGTATTTCATTCATATTTTATGCATTACACAATATACAGTAAAACTTCTTTAAATTAATACTATATAAATATAGAATCACTATTAATTAATTAATTTTGCATGTCTGGGTCAGTATTTGTAAAAATCAATTTTCTAAAAGATAATATGTTTTTTTTTTTTTAATTCCCTTGTAAAAAATGGTTTCAAACTTACAATAATATCATAAATTAATAATCATGGTATTTTACACATATGTAATAAGATTGTATGTTTTATATTTTGTGTTTTCCCAAGAGCTCAAATATTATTAATCGTTACGTTGTATATACAAATTATAAAAATATAAAATACTCTATAACATGTTATAAAAATACCTAATTATTGGGTTACAATTTCAAATATCTAGATATGTTGCATTATCACTTTGATAGTTTTACAGACAATTTTAATTTGTTAATTGATATTATTGTCGCTAAATTTGAATATATGTATGTCATCTATGAGATATTGTTTATATTTTTTTTAATTTAAGGTCAATAATGTTTTGATAAAATTACATATTGAATTCTTAAATCCTTTAATTTTTAACATTCGAGAGTTTTTTTTTTTTTTTTTTGGTTAACCTGTCTCAGCTAATAATAATTAATTTAAATTACTAAAATATATAACTAATGTTCTATTATTATTAATTAACACTATAAAATATTAAATATTAGTATGACTTTTAATTTATAAAATGTCCTGTTCCGAACATGATTAATTTATAGAGGTTTTATTGTATATTTTACCTGATTTTGCTTTTCCGAAGAAGACTCCGTCCCAAATATCAGCTACCAATTCTTCTAACTTCATTTTGAATACACGACATTCGATATCTGGTCTATCGCTGGCTGTGCTGTTTCCGGAGATTTCCAGATGGTCCTTTATCTCATCCCAGTTAGGGTTTGCCGTTATGGTAATGAATAGATCTGGGTTGCCAAATGATCTGCATATACCCATTGCGTCTTGGTAGTTTTGAGCCATATATCTTGGTCCTCCCGTGAACGAAGACGGTAAGATTATGCGTTTACCCAAATTGCTTGCATCACTATCACCTTTGTCAATTGCATCACAGATGTTGTGGTAAAGTTCTGCCCTCAAGGTTTTCTGATTTCTCGCGTGCCAACCCAAGCGTTCTTGTTCGATTGCAATATATGCATCCACGACATATTGTTGAAGGAGACGGCCTGATCTTATCAAAGTCGTACCTTCTGACAGTCTTGTTTGAATTTGATAAGAATAGAACTCAAGCATGGTCACAAATTCCCTCTTTATAGCCTTCTCCCCTGGTAGGAGGGGTATTTGCTCATGATAACCATCTTCACCATAGGGGAACAATAATGGGTACTGTAGTGACATGAACTTTGGGTGGAGCTCGCTCACCCTTTGCAGATTGTTGGACTTGTACTGTACAATGACATCACGTTTTCCAATTGTCAAAGAGAGGTCACCAATAATGAGTCCTGCAATTTCATCAGCTGTTGGTAGGTCATACTGTTTCCCACGTTCTCGTTGCCCCACTAATCGAATCGACATTTCTGTTGGGTCTGCCTCTTCATGTTGATCTCTTGCCATTCTGTAAATTTTTGCAAGCTCGTTGGTGTCGTCCAGCATCTCTAGCAACCCGCAGATTATTCTTTCGTCAGGTGGGGTTAATGATTTCCCATTCGTTAGAGCTTTGATTCTGTTTTGCACCTCATTCGTCGTATCAAAAATGTATAACTGTAGAAACTTGGGGGACTCTCCATCAAGCGGCAAAAGGGACCCAAGTCTATGGTAATTTTGTCCATGAACTCTGTAGCAATATGGCCCAGGTTTTGTATTGATCGATTCATCTACTTTAGCCCCCATTGACGTAAACGCGAAAAGAGAGTTAAACGTCCTTATATGTTGGAGGAAATTGGCATCTTTAAGAAGTTTATCCAAATATATTGGAGTTTCTTTCATCTTGGGTAGTGATACACGGCCCGCATGACAGCAAATGGAGAAGCTCAATTTGGTTATGTCTTTGGTTTTCCTTTGGCTCTCTGCTTGCCACATCAAAGCATCGCAATACCGACAATTAACCAACGCATTCCCAACAGGGTGTGTGCGATGACGTTTCCCTATGTTAATTTGCTAGTGTTGGTGAGTTTAGATATAAAATATAGAGTCACTCAATTAGAATAATATATATTAGACATTTTTGGGAATTACAATTTAATATCTAACCTTTCTTCTCGGTTATGGTACATCTGTCTGCTGTTGTACGTTTACCAAGTGTTTGGCCATCTAGTGGTGGTGTTTTTTGTTTTATACCTGTTTTAAACAGTATGTGAACATGTTAACAGTTAGCCAGGAGGGAAGGACGCACAATGAACTGAGGTGAATTTTGCTCTTACATTGAGGTTGGTTTTGTTGACGGCTTAATCTCCGCGCTTCTATACGTTTATCTCTGTTTTCTTTCCTATGTTCTGTAGTTGATGTGGTCGCCTCATCTAGATTTTGGAAAATGTTAGTAGTGTAGTGAATGAGGTATTCATTTCTTTAAGGTCGAGTCAATTTTATCATAACCAGAACATATAGTGAATGCAGGATGTAGAACCTGAACATGTTGTGATAGCAGGAGAAGGGTAAGGAGGATGTAGCCTTTGAAATTTCCTTGGATGCTTTGACAGTATTTGTCTTCGTTTCTTCCTATTTGTTTCGATGTCTTGACAATATATGAAATTATAAAAATATTTAAATATAAACGTGCTTGTGGATTTGTGTTTCGTGATTGACGTATTAGTTTGTATATTTTGGGAATTTATATATAGAATACAAACCTGTTGGGCTGGGGATCTGTATGCCTCCAGTGTTTCTTTTTTGGGCAGTAAATAAGTTTGAGATCATTTCTGTGAATTTCGTGAGAAAAAGCTTAGTGAAAGAGAAAAGTGAATTATGAGTGGGTATAGTTTTGTTAGTAATGGTTATGTTGGGAAGCTTTGACGTAGAGAATGTGACAAAAAGGAAAGTTCTATCGTGTTTTTAATTTTCTAGTCTAACGCTTTTATTATATACATTAATTTGCCAAGGGAGGAAAATATGGGTGTTTGAATTTGTAAGGAGTGAGTTTTTGGATTTTAAATGATTCTCATATTAGTAACGATTCCCTAAACTTTGTCCACGAAGCATTTATAAGTTTAAAGCGGTTACGATATGGGGTTTTTTTTTTTTTTTTTTTTTTGGCCTTCTCCCTGGGATTGACTCCAAATAATTGTTCATTTGCAAAATTTGAGGTTACTGATATACATGGTGTAATTACATTCATTAGGTTATGTGATATTTATAAAATGGGTAATTTCTGGTAATTTTGTTACAATCCTCGGTTACAGATGGTTTGGATTGCCATTATGTGTCATAATTTCATAGTTTATAGTTCTAGCAATGATTATAATCTGGGGGGGTCGTTGTTGGTAAGTGAGAGTAGTATAAATGGTTTTGCCCAAATGTAAACTAATAAAGTAAAAATAGGTAGGTTTGAACTGTGTTAAGAGGTACTAAATGGGTTTAATTAAACATGGGTAAAGGTAAATGAAAGTTTGGGGAAACATGGGTGAATAAAAAATAAAACGACTTCAGCAGTTGAAGCAATGATGGGTACAGATGTCTCCTCCTGACCATCTTAGTGTTGACGCAGTACTATTGTTAAAAAAACTGCAGCGGTGCTCGCAACAAACGTCACAGATGTCTTCTCGTCACCGTCTGAGTGTTCTACAAATTAAAATAAATAAGGTCTCAGATAGTTTAAAGGTTGGCCTCAGCTGAAGGGAAAACAACAACGTAATGTACTCACATGTTTGGATGGTGTCTATTCGTACTCAGAGCCAGAATCAGATAAGATGATTTGTTTTTTGCGTCTGCTAACATGTGGGGTCGTTGTAACTTTTGGAGTTTCTGTTTCCCACGGTTCCCTATAACACGAAGAAAACAGGCTTGGTGACAATTTGTTTAAGTAACTCTTATAGTCTTTTGTAACTCACTCTTTAAGATAAGAAATTTGGATTGTTTTAAAATATTAACCTGGGGTTTTTTTCAATTTCCGGGATTACCGACAGCAAACCTTCTTCAGCTTCGTGTCTCCTTTCACTGTCTTCGTTGTCTTCTTTCACTTCCTCTTCCCCTTCTTGTTTGTTCAAGGTCGTGACATCTTCAATATCGGATAACACAATTAGTGATTTACCAATCTTAACCTTTGTGGTGCCTTGTACTTTGGGACCCGTTTTTGGGTTACATGTCCTGTGAGATGAGGATGAGTTAAATGCAACCAATAACCAAGTTTATAAGTGAGACAATGAAGTTAGTTTAGAATCAACCTGCCAAATGTTTGTTCGTTGGATAAACCATCTGCATATTTCCTGGAAAGTGAAGTCGTGGTTGAGGTGAGAATAATTAGATGACCACATGACATGTTAATTGAAGCAAAGCTGGGAAAAACCTGTTAGGGCGCCGATCCCTGACTGGCCTTGCAGAAGCCGGAGAATCAGCCTCACATTTAGGAGGTACGGAGACTGATTTCCTGCCGCAGGAATAGTTGAAATGTTGTCAAGCATTCATAAGCCGTATTAATCTTTTAGGAGCATTTTCTTGGTAATTTACCTGCTAGAGCGGGTTTTTTTAGTAGAGGGCTCAGCTTCATCTGTGTTTCTGAGGATAGACCCATCTCCAATCGCCTATTGTACTTTCCAAGTTTAGATTTAGGAATTATAAAGACCTTAAACCAGTTTAATAAGTGAGTCCTTACATGTATCTTGGAAACGTATGGTGGACTTTTCCATTCTGGCTCCGCTCTGATACTTTCATCTTCAGATCCAGATGAGACCATTAGATCTTTTCTTACTTTAGCCGGTTGGTTGCTAATACCATCGGAATCAGTTTTCCTGTTTTTTTTCCTGCCACTATAATCCATAAAGCCTAACTAAACCGTACTTTACCATTATGAAACTAACCATTTCTTTTTTAAAAAGAGGTTACCTTTTGGTCTTTTGTTTCTCCGCAGTCCTGAGACACGGCTCATCGTCGGCTTTGATAGACCTAGTGAGGCAAGGTATGTTTTTAAAACCAACTTAAACATTAATTGAACATATAACAGAAAACACTTCACAGTACCTGTTAGATGTACGTTTCTTGGATGCTTTTCTTCCAGATGTCGCAGACGGCTCGCCTTGGCATTCTAGATTTGGAAGTTCCCCAGTTGTAGGAGGCTAGATTAATATTTACAGATGGCCGAACGGAAATTGTGTGAGCGTCAGGGGAATGGACTACTCACATTTTAAAAAGTTGAAAGAAAAACAGGGAAATAATACAGAAAATAAAGTAATACATCTAACGGAGAGTGTCCATGTTCTTCTTTGATGGATGTGACGGTGAACGTCTGGTAGGTGGCTTTGAAATTGTAGTCAGACACTTTGACATTGAAATAAAAAGTCTTCCCTATTAATGTTTTAATGGCGTCAGGCACATTTTTGGCAGGCTCGTCACTGATCAGCTGCAAATGATATAGTGAGAAGTTGTAAGCATTAGGCAGGGAATAAAATAGAGAAAAGGGTTATTTGGCTTCAGCCTATACAATGCAACCTTTTCGTCAGCCAGGTCAGAAGCAGTTTTCTTCAATAACTTGGTCGCCTCTTGATTGAGAATGACAAAGTTTGTTGTGTTGTGGCCATCGTCGACAATAAGTTGAATTCGGTACCTACATGGAAACATGTGAGTGGTCCAAAAAAAGTTGCAAGACGATATAAGCATAGGCAACTTACTGTAATATTCCGACAGCTTGGTTTGGAGGGCATCTCAGACATGATATGGTGGAACCAGATGTGTTCATTTTAAGATTGCAGCCTGTGCATGAAATGTAATTCCAACCATTGCGTAATACAATATCAACCACTTTCACTTTACACCAAAAACTCTTTTCCTACAAAGCAACAAAAACATTGAGTTTAAGAACCAAATACTCTAACTAAACCATAATATATATAGAAAATATTACCTTGCCCCCTTGTTCTTTGACGTAAGTCTCAACATCTTCAATCATGTATAAAGCATCAGGGTCGAAATGATTGCTTCCGTCTATAATTGGTGGGACTATGCTTTCTTTGAAATGGTTGCTGAGGTGAGAAGGGGGGTGTTTAAAAACCACAATGTGTTAAGTTTCAGAAAACTGGCATAAGAGGTGGTATATTTTAGAAAGAAGAGACGAAGACCTTTCACAAAATTTCTGACAGACTGTATTGTCAGAGTTAAGCAAAATCTGGCTGGAGGATGTACCATTCAAATACACGTAACCTGAGTAGATGGAAAGAACAGTCAATACCCATGTAGGAAAACACTAATGACCAACTCAGATCTCAGGAAAAAGTGTAGGGTTTTTTGTAATTAAGAGTGAGAAGCACTTACGCCCAACTTTCCGTGGGTTAACATGGGTTGCAATGACCACAACTGTTTCATCTTTTAGGGCCAAAAGTTTGGAATGAGCATCAACCGCAAGTTCTCCCCAAAGAGATATATATACGTTGTCACCACTACAACAGATGCAGGAATGGGTAACAGTTAAGAGACTTATAAAGAGAAGAGCATAAATGAATTGTAGAAGGAAATAAAAATGTAAACATAAGCAATACCTTTCTAAAATGCAAGTGAGTATTAGATTCAAAGTTGTCTTTGAAGGGTTGTGCTGGTCTTTCTTTTCAGATGTTCGTGACGAGGATATTTGGCCAACAACATCTGGTGGGTGGGGAAATGTAGGTATGAATCATACATTGAAGAAGAAGGTAAAAGACTGCAAAATATGATATTACCTGGAAGCTCCTCACCCTTGTCTACCATGTCAAGCAAGTCAGTAAAAGTGGCGAATCTAAAATAATCATAACCAATAGAGCATTGTCGTTTCTTGACACTATCCAAAGAAGTTTGGTCCGTCAAAACGATTCTCCACTTGTGATTGGTGCGACGATAATGGGTGGAGGATGGGAGAACATCGAATTCATTGATGCAATACAATTGGCCTTTCACCAATTGATCTTTAAACTTAGCCAAGCGATTAGGAAGGACTGAAGCTTGTATAGCATCATCCTGAAACAAAGGTGAAAGAAAGCCGTTTAAATGGAGAGAAATAACGACATGGACAATTTTAGAGATAACGTACATTCTCATCAAGAAGGAGACATTCAAGACTTAGTAAGATATTATTTCTTCGAAAGTCTCGAACTTCCCAAATATGGATGATCCGAACAACAATTTTTTTGGGACAATGGTTGTGTGTTTCGTTGGAGATTGAATCTAGAGTAGAGTAGGGAGCAAGTGTTTTAGTTTTGCCCATGGTGTAACAGACAATGTTGGTGTCGGGAAATTTTGTGATTTATAAAAAAACTTGAAGCAATGTTTTAGGGAGAGAAATCAGGGATTATAATCAAATGTTAATGACCCTAAAATAAGAGGCTTTTGTTTTTTTTTATTACGTTATCAAAACGTAAGAGGAAAACGCATGATTTTCTTTTAATGGGATTTTGAGATCTCCTTAAAGATTGTAATAAGTAAGGGAAATAATTCAATGGCAGTCCTTACCATTTAAAAATACTTAAAAAGTATACTAATTTATGGGGAGGATGTTATGGACTTTTAGAATTTTATTATCGAAAATATGTATAGTTTGCCACTTAAGACAATTGTTTAAAGGGAAATCAGAAACTTGATTTAAAACTTTTGGAAACCGTTGATGCATTGTAATTAATGGTAGATACGAAAGGAATAGGTGGTGGGTCTCTAATCGATTAGAATTTAATGGTCTCTAGAGGAAAATTAAGGAAACAAAACCAAACTTTAGGAGAATTGAAAAAAGAAGAAAAACGGAAACATATGTATGGTTCGGAACAATTGTTTAAACAAAAATCAGAAACTTGATTTAAAACTTTTGGAAAACATTGATGCATTCTAATGTATGTAGCAAATTATATGTATATGTATATCTTAGCAAATTATTGGAAGAGAAATTTAAAAATTTGTATGGTTCGAAACTTAACACATAGTTATAAAGAAGATTCAGAAACTTTATTTCAAACTTTTTGAAAACGTTGATGCATACAAATCAATGTTACGTACGATTGAAATTGGTGATGGGTCTCTAATGGATTAGAATTATTATGGTCCACAGGAGAAGTTTACCAAATGAAATCACACATTTTTTTTAACATGCTAACTAAAGAATTTATATGAGAACACAATTAGGCTTACTTACCTATTTTCTTCCAGTTGCATTGCTCTAATAGTGTGTTCAGACCATTAACCTCGGCAAAAACAGAGATAAGTAAATCAAATTAGCTATAAAGCAGAGATAAAATCAACTTATGGTTTGGAGCAAATAATAGAGAGAAGAAACAGTGATCCTAAACAGAAGAGAACACTTAAAATTGCTCTTTATATCCAAGTTCTAGAACCACTGGAGTAAGATTCCTCGCAGCTGCAGCCATTATAATGCGAGCAACTCTTGTTCCACCTAAAAAACACTTTTGAGTATTTAAAATCATGATTTCTTGAGAGCGTAGTAACAATTTAAAAGATTCTTACTGGGGAAAAAAAGAATAACACCAAGAAGACATATAAAACTTTAGATTTCCACTAATGAGACAAAATTTTCAAAAGAACAAACTGAGCTTACAGAAAGGGAAATTCCAGGCTGAGATAACCAAAACAACTCCAAGTGGTTAACGTTTTGGGATGTCTCTAGACATGAAAAAAAAAAACTGATTCAATTTCAATAGAACACAAAACATTGAGCATAAACAGAAGGCAAGACAAATGCTCTCCTCTAATTCAAGCTACTGAAGGAAAAACATAAACTAACTAATTTAAGAAACAGAAACAGAAAGACATATATAAGGGGGAAAAAATTTCAAGAAACTGAAACAAACTGAAACATATAAAGAAAGTCAAAACGCACGGGTTTAACATATAAAGAAACTAACTAATTTTATGGGAGAATAAAACCATAGTAAACTGAATAAACCAAAGTTTAGGAGAATTGAAAATAAAAACATAGGGGAACACGAAGAAGATGGTGAGTTAGAGATTTACTGGGATTGAAGAGTAACCAAGGAGGAGACCCAATTAGAGTTACAGACGAACGTGTTAGAGAGATAAACTTTTACCTGTTAGAGAGGTAAACATTGACGGACCCGTCATCGACCGCGGTTTGAGTGACTGATCGAGAGTTGTTTAGCGACGGCGAAGGTAAATCTGAGATGACACCTGTTGGTACGATGGCAGAAATTGTAGAAGGTAAAATGGAGAAGTTACAGCGTTGAATTTCAGGTTTATAGTTTCGGTCGAGAGATGAGAGCCAATTTGATGCGAAACCAGAGAGGAGACCCAATTTGATCTTGAAACGGAGGTCCTGGCCCAGCAGGTTGCAGCGAAGGACGAAGACGTGTGGCGTATTCACCGGGACAAAATAACAATATTCAATGGAGAAAGGGACGTCGGAGGTGAGAAGATGAGTACGAAATTACAAAACCTACTGGAGATGGTGAAGAAGGTGAGAAGGTGAGAAGGTGAGAAGATTCGAGGAGGTGGGAGCGACATCGTTTGTGCGTGTTGGTTTATGACCTGACAATAAATTTAGGTGGGCCTGGATTTCGAGTTTTTGGTAAAGCCCAATATATTTAAACGAAATATGAGTAATTTGGAGAAGCCCGATATAAGGACGTGATATGTAAAAACAAAGTGTTTAGAATAATTTTAGAACAGGTGTCAGCTATATATTTAGCCAGATGTCATGTTCTTATAAAAAGTTGAGGAGAAACCTTGTCTTATTATATAAGATATAAGCATTGGTGTTTGTTCTCACGTCAGTCTGAAATCATCTCCTTCAATAAAACTACGTCATGTGGATGACGTCGATGTATCCGACGAAACTAATGCCGTTTCCATTGGGGCATTTAGTCGCCATTCGCCAGCTACATCTCAATTATTTCTATCTTTAAACGTTGAAAAATTCTCCAGATCTTACTTTTCCAATATCAATCTAGCTAGTACCTAATAACTTTGCTTTTGTATGGTCTAAACATAAAACAAATTATTTGTAGTTTGAACCAAAACTCACTACAAACTTTAGATTTTACCATTAAAGACATCCACTAACGATCAACATTTTTAGTGGAGTGTTTTCACTACAAAACAATGAAAGTGATCATATTTACGTTGCGAAACTTGTTACATTAAGCAATACAAACAAAAACTAATTTTGTACGATTTATCTTTATGAATATAAGAGCATTCATTTTGGGGTTTAGCTCACAAATCTCTCTTAATCTATCTGACTTTTTGTAGGAACACATTTTTCTGTTAGATTCCTCCTGTCTTATATGCACAAGGAAAATTGTTAAGTATTCTAATAGACTTAGTGAAAAAGAAAAATTATGTGATAATTAAGCCAACCGCGTAGATTGATTAGTGTAATAGAAAACAGATAATTACTGCAATAATTAAAAATAGATTCTATATAATTAAGCAAGCCGCGGGAAAAGGTATATAAAATGAATTATTTCTATACATGACAGATCATATGCTAAGGTCAACACCTAATCTATCTTTCCTAAATCTCTCTTTTCTTAGATACACCCATAGGTGAAGCCGAGCGCACATGTCCTAAATCGAAATTATAGTTTTTCATTTTCTTGTTAATATATACCCTAGTGTATGTAATAATTATATTTGATAAACTCAAATTGGTGAAGTCATTTGCTAACGTGTATGTACAACTTGTTCCTATAAATTCTGATCTCCCTATCCGTTCAAAATTAATAGCAGAGAGAAGAGACTTGAGAAGAAAAGAAAAAAAAAGAAGAGAAACGGGACAAGAAAGACACGCACAAGTTCACTCTACTCTATGGAAATGAACTCCCCACACGATAAGGCGGTGCAAGCTATCCTTTATGGCCACAGCTGCGCCATGCGGTTGAAGATGCGGCTCGACCATTCAAAAATGGCTGAGAGCGGACCGGTTTCAAGTTATGATCTTGCTAAATCGATCGTCGATTGCTTTTCCAATGCCATTTCAATCTTAGCTGTTAAACCAAAATCCGAAGATGAACAGTTTTCTGATTTATCTTCAAGGGATTCTTCTCCTCCACCACCACAGGGTAGCCCCTCCAAGAAAAGGTATGATTTTATTTTTGAAGTTTATTTTTAGTGCTTTCTTTTGTTTGTTCTCCAAAAGAATCAACATGATTTATATTTTCAATAAATATTTAATATATATATATATATAAATATATTTGTTTGATGTTAAGAATATATATTTATATTTTTGTTAATTATAATTGAAATGACAATATTATATGTTGATTTTATGCTAATATTTTCATAATACTCATGCTTACAGGAAGATCGAAAGTACAAATTCAAGTGCAAATTGGAGGGACGATTCACCGGATCCGATTTACTATGATGGGTATCTTTGGAGGAAATATGGTCAAAAGTGTATTAAAAAATCTGCTCACCAAAGGTAATTCTAGATATAATACTCTAGCTATATATATTTTTTGTTCTTGTCCACCAATACAGTACTAATTAATTTGGTGTATGATGATGTTACAGGAGCTACTATAGATGTTCTTACAACATAGATCATAACTGTGGAGCAAGAAAGCATGAACAAAAGATAAAAGACAATCCTCCCGTTTACCGAACCACTTACTTTGGCCAACACACTTGCAAAACCAATCATAATCTGGATGCTATTTTTACTGCCGTTCAAGAACCCGTAGATGATTTGAAAAGTGCACAGATGATCCGGTTCGGAAAAGATCTCGATCAGGAGAAGGAACACCACTCAAATGGTTTCTCCTTGTCAGTTAAACATGAAGAAGAAGAGAGTATCAGAGAGCAAACCATGGATCAGTACCATGAGATAGCCAGTAACAACCAAGATTTTCAACATGTGATTAAAGAAGATCTATCGTCACCATCAAGTTCTTATCCTCCTCCATCGTCATCTGGCAGTGAAAGTGCTGAGTTTGACTCAGATTTGTTATTTGACAACCCAGATTGGGATCGTTTTGATCAGTTTTACTTTTGATTGTGCTTAGATTTTTCAGCTAACTATTTTATATATGTTTGTCTTTTTTATGAGAATCTGTATTTGAGAGTTGTGGCTATTTATGTTATTGAATAGTTCTGTCGAGCAGAGGTAGAATATGTAAAACCGGATTTTGTCAGATTAATTGTCTACCAAGTTTTAATATTATGTACAAACGAAAATTTCGATCATAATATTTTCTTTAACCTTTTTATGTATTTTTTTTTTTTTTGTAAATGTTTTCTAATGATGAATTTCACTGAATTAATATAGTAGGATAACAAAATATCAGACCTAATTAGCCAACAAGTTAGATTAATTATTTTCTCATCTCCTGTGTCCGAGCTTTGGACAATCTTGACTTTTTTCATGTAGATGGTCAAGTGATACGTCTATTGACCTGCCGACACCATATACCCTTTGTGATTTATTTCCTTATTTGAACACTTCTCGGCGTAGAATGGTAGAAGTAATTTTGTATGTTTGATTTATTTTATACGCATTGGTATCTTATTATTCTGAAGAGTTCTAAGTTCTTTTGCAGAGATTAGAAATATACTAGAAAATAAATTAATAAAAACTGTGACTATTGGAATCATTAATATTAAGGTATTTAAAACGTTACAAATGTCAATGATGAAAAGGTTTTCCTTTGAATGTTAATTTTAAGATAAAATATTAAATACTGTATTTAGTATTATGATGTATTAAGATTTCATCAAGAAGTAGCATATATATGCCCATATAATCTACTTTGAAAATTTAAATATATAACACAGAGAGGATTTATGCTAAAAAAGGAATGGAGTTGTGTGTGCACTCTTCACTCCATTATTAGAAAGTCTTATGAATAAGAAAAAGAGAAAGAAAAAATCCCAATAGAGAAATTTTCTCTTTACAAATGCAATTCTCCCACCTTTCCCGTGTATTATTTTCTCTTCAATAAGATTTTTCTCTTTTTTTAAGAAGGTGCCAACACTACCTAAGTAAAAGAAGGAAGCTGACCACAAGATTGGTACAAAAAAGAGATGAAAGGTTGGATTAGGTATTTAGGTTAACAATGTATATTTCACTATATATTCTTTATTTCTTGATGTTTTTTTTGCTTGTGCCAAAAAAAAAAAAAAAGGTTAAAGGAACTAAGATTATGCAACTTTAAGAGTAGGTGAACCATTGTGAAAGTAGTCTTCCACGGCCTTTGTGGTAGGTATCTGTAGGCTAGAAGGATATTTCGGATGCTTCTATCAATCTGATGGTATAAAGACATAACCATGTGATGACTCACTCCTTTCTTTTCGTAAGAATTGCATAGTACGAAGTTTCAAATTTGTGGAAACTCTTGGAGTTTTTGACAATAACCATGTACTGAGTGTTGACCAATCTGCAAACATGCAAGGAGACTGACCAAACCAAAGCATAATAGCTGAAGCTTGCAATCCCTAAGGTTGGAAGCTTCCTTCTAGCAGAACAAGAAAGCCAGGTGTGTTATCTCACGAATTACTTGATCTCTGTTTCAATCTTCAGATGTATTTGAATTTGATTATAGGCTGCAGGATCCTCATGTATCTGACAAGTTTTCTACCCAAGATTATTTGGAATCACTTCAGACCCTAAATAAAAAACATCATCCGTACAGTATATACAGTAGTTGCTAATTTTTTATGAAGAATCTTACTAAAATGCACAAATACCATATACTATTAAAATTTAATTTTGTCGATTGGAGATATTTGTGCAAGTCTGTTTTAATTAATTATATTCAGATATGCATATAATGCATTGAACGTGTATAAAATCACTATAAATTCTAGTGCTTAAACATTCATGAAAGGCCAAGTGCAAACTCTGAAGTGTTAATATTGAAACTTGAAACTGTCGACAGTCGTATGTCGCTTCTTGGTTAGATCAGATGTATACTAGTTTATTTGAATTATTCTCTACGAGTCACGTCTGACTGCACATGGACCTGAATGCTACAATATATGTTTGTTCCCTTAGCCAAGGAAATCATACTGTCATATACACCTCTATGATAGATCGAGGCTCTATACTCACGTGGTTCTGAAATGATGAACTATTATGATGTGCATGATGCCACACCTATTGATGACGTCGATATTCTACGTAACCTAACGCATGTTCCATGCCCTTATCCTTTTTGGTTACATTATTATTTGCTAAATATAAATTATATGTCCAGTTGTCTTTCGCATCTTATTATAAGAAAAGCAAAATTGACATTGTTTCCGAAGTAATAGTACTGGTCGATCTGGACGAACTACTAGATCAAGTTGAAAGAATATAACTACAAATCGTTTTCTATATATATAAATATTGCCAGATGAAAAGTAAAAGTCAACTACTGTCTATCCTTTCTATCTAATTTTTGATTAGCGAGATGGAGCACATGTCGTTATTTTTGTTTGTCGGGTTCTTAATCCTTATCACAAACCATTATCTTATTATGCTTATGTAAGAAACATAAGTTAATGTTTAATATAATTGATGTGAATATATGTGTAGTTAATTGAAAATTGGCACACTTGTTTTAAACTGCGTAATTAACAAAAAAAAAATGGTTTGCGATCACACACATTTCGTTTAAGATAATATAATTAATTTTTTATTATTAGAAAATCACAATTTAAAATAATCTGTTCATTATATAATTCTTTTAGTATCAAAAGAATAATAAAAATTTAATAGAGCATAATTAATAAAACCTGAAGAAAACAAAACAATGTTAGTTTAAAAAAAGTTTCTAACATTGCAAGCCTTTTAACAAAAAAATAAGAATAATTTTTCTTGCATTTTCCAAAGTGTCCACAGTCCACTAATAAATATCTCACAAGTTCCATAACCAACCGTACCCAGTGGATCCAACTATCCCAAATTTACTAATTTTGATGATACCTTCCTGGCCCTATATTTTTTAACATGGCTTGCATGCTTGTCTTGTCAAAAACATTTTTATTGTCTTATAATAGGGAAATTACCTAGAATATTACATAAAAGTAGGTTTATTATTAGACTAACACGTTGAAATTTTCGACTTACTCAAATAACACATAAAAGTTTGATTATTACTTCTAAACTCGTGTGTTTTATTACGGTTTATGCCATTTATAATTAAATTTAGTCTAAAAAAAACTTGAGATCTTATGCTCTTGCTTTTGTTTTCCTGTTTTTGTTTTTATTTCTTTTTGAATCGATGTTTGTTTGATTTTTGTCAAATCCTCCATTACTCTGATTCTGCAAGAAAAGAATGGATTGTTGGATAAATTCCCTTACGATGCAAGAAAAGAAGCTTCACTTCTCCACCAAATAAAAGTTTCAATCTTTTTTTCTTGTTAGGGTTTCCTCTCTTTTTTCTTTGGGATATTTCAATCGGAGGAGAGATATAAAAAAAGATGACAGATTTCAGTCGAGTCCAGAAAGAGCTTCAAGATTGCAGCAGAGACAACGATTCTTCGGGTATCCGGGTCAGCCCGAAAGCCGATAATCTCACCCGACTCACCGGAACCATCCCTGGTCCTATCGGTACTCCTTACAAAGCCGATTGATATCACCATGCCAGGTCCGATCCCAAATTGTTCTACTTTAAGGCCTTTGATTGTGAAAATTCTAATACCCAGAACCTAGTTTTTGGGGATTATGTAGTAATTGGATTCACTTGATTTTGTTTCGATTGGTGTCGGAGTTGAGATTTTAGGGTTTATGGGTGTTTGATTTGTATTGTGTTGGTGTTCCTAATCGATGTTTTTTATAAAAAATTGCAGAAGGGTATCCATTTGAGCCTCCAACCAGAGTTTGGTAAGAAGATGTTGACTCTGATTCTTATGTTAATCATTTGCAAATTTTATGAATCTGTGTAGTTTTCTTGTTGTGATTGATAAATGTGTAAGAGAACTTAAGCTTGGTACTACAGAAGTTCATATGAGCAAGCCCTCACTAGAGAAGATTCAACATCCGGGCTTTACTATGATTGTTCTGCGCACATGGTTTGGGTTGGAGAACGAACTCGCCAACTTGATGGTGCTCATGTTGTGTTTCTGAGGGGAATAGCTAAACCTCTTGGAATCAAGGTTCATGATTATTATAACTGTGCTCTTTAGGATTATCAATCGCCTCAGTACAATGGATTTTTGTATGAGAAATCGTCAGATAGTGATTGGTGTACTTTGATGTAGGTGAGTGATAAAATGGTCACTAGTGAACTGGTTAAGCTGATAGAGATACTAAACCCTCAGAACAAGCCTGGAAGGATTAAAGTTATAGTGAGAATGGGAGCTGAGAATATGCGTGTTAAGCTTCCTCACTTGATCAGAGCAGTACGTGGAGCTGGTCAGATTGTGACTTGGGTTAGTGATCCAATGCACGGAAACACGGTACAAAGACGTTGAAGTTTCGCGGGTATAGACTTTTGATTAATAAGACTTCTCTTTTTTCAAAGAGGAGATTAAATGGTTCTTAAGGTGATTGTTGTCTCTTCATTTTTCAAATGAAGGAGCTAAACCCACTTGATGAGCTGAAGAAAGCTGTAGAGAATGCTCCTCCAACTAGGGATTTTGTTGGGGCGCTTAGGATGGCTCAGGAAAGAACTGGGTTGTCTGGCTTGATAGCTGAGGTTAAGAAGGCTTCTCCAAGTAGAGGGGTCTTAAAAGAGAATTTTGACCCGGTATGTGATGCTGGTTTCTGTTTATTACTGTAATGACATTAGATCTTGTTCTCGAATTGAGTTATTGAATCCTGATTAAGGGAGTAAAGGTTGATTCTTTTCAATGTATAAAAGGATTGGAGCATTGAGAGTTGTAGTCTTTGTCATTTGTAGTTTGGCATTAAAAAGTAGATCAACATTTTTTTATGAACGGTTCCTAATATGATCTAGACCTGCTAGATCTTCGTGATTCCTCCGGTTGTATTGCTAATGCTTATGGTCTTACAGGTTGAGATTGCTCAAGCTTATGAAAAAGGTGGAGCAGCATGTCTCAGCGTTTTGACAGACCAGAAGTATTTCCAGGTGTACTCGTGTATTCAGTTGCAGATAACGTATTCATATTTGCAACAAGTTTTTAACATTTGTAGTTCTTATCTTGATGTTGTTCAACAGGGAGGCTTTGAAAACTTGGAAGAAATAAGGAACGCTGGTGTGAAGGTACTTTTTTAGCAAAGTCTGGTGTCTTTGGTGCTTGATAATCAAAACACTATGTAAAATATGATTTTCAATTATTGCAGTGTCCACTATTATGCAAAGAGTTTGTTGTAGATCCATGGCAGATCTATTATGTTCAGACTAAAGGTGCCGATGCAGTGTTGCTTATTGCTGCCGTATTGACTGACCTAGAAATAACCTACTTGCTTAAGATTTGCAAGAAGCTCGGTTTGGCTGCCCTTGTTGAGGTATCTTTCCCTGCTTTGTTAATTGTTGATTGGGTGACATATTTATATGCGTTAAAAGTTAGTATTATTTTTGTTCTGCTCTTAATAAGTTTGTCCTTATATCAGGTACATGATGAGAGAGAGATGGGTCGTGTTCTTGGAATAGAAGGGATCGAGCTCGTTGGCATCAATAACCGAAGTCTTGGTAATGCTTTTGTACATATTGCTAGTTCTGATATCCTTTGTCTTAGAACGAGTTCACTCAGAAAATGAAAGTTTTGGTGTTTCAGAAACATTTAAAGTAGACAACAGTAATACCAAGAATCTTCTTGAAGAAGAACATGGTAGACAAATTCGCGAGAAAGACATGATTGTAAGTACTTCCATTTTTCATTCTTGAATTGGCGTCTGTCAATTGATGCAAAATAATCATGACTCCTCTTCTGTATGTTAAGGTGGTTGGCGAATCCAGTTTGTTTACACCTGATGACATTGCCTATGTACAAGCCGCCGGAGTTAGAGCGGTAAGCTTTCACAGTTATATATTAAAACATTTTTCTGATTGGAAACCTCTAGAATCATTAATAATATGAACAATTCACTAAAATGCTGAATTGTGAGCGTATGCT
This sequence comes from Camelina hispida, assembly GCA_023657505.1. Taxonomy (NCBI): domain Eukaryota; kingdom Viridiplantae; phylum Streptophyta; class Magnoliopsida; order Brassicales; family Brassicaceae; genus Camelina; species Camelina hispida. Next base: position 15,069,391 of record CP094637.1, on the reverse strand, counting down.
AATTTTTCAGGTTTTGGTTGGCGAGTCCATTGTGAAGCAGAGCGACCCTGAGAAAGGAATAGTTGGACTTTTTGGCAGGAACATTTCTCATACTTAGAAACCGTATCACCACCATATTGCTCATCTCCAAATATGTTTCCTAGTACATTTGTTTGTATCTTGTTCTGTGAGGATTGAGAGGAAAGACTAGAATAAAGGCTTGATGATTCTAATGTGTCAGGCATTTTCAATTCTCATAGAATAAGTTGAATCAAAATCGATCTAAGCAAGCTTCACATTCCATGGAACCCCAAAACCAATAGAGAAATAGCAAATATTATGTTGTCATAACTCATAAGTGAAGAATACAACCAGTACACAGAAACGACAATGTTGTTATCTAAATACATTCATCCTTGCACAACAACCGGAGTCACTAAATATACCACTCGAAACATTTCCGACCAGAATCCAAAAGTGACTGTCATGGCTTCTCAGACAAGCTCCAGTCTTCTTGATGCAGAATGATTTTTTAGATATAAGATAAACAACCTTCCAAGGCAAACACTTCTCCACTTATTCTGCGCCAGTTGATTTTATACAGCAAAACCATTTTTGCTTTTTTCTATATAGAATGTTTTATGTGAAAACGAAAGTATATATTAGAAAGTGATAAATTCTTGTATTGTTGATTAAACATGGTTATTTAATAGTTCAATATGTAAAGAAATTCTTATAAAACTTAATTATCATTTTCATATTTTAAGTATAAATGTAAAGTTAAATATATATTTAGTTGTACCTAGTTGAACTGAGTATTATATATTTATGTTATCTAAATAATACCCTCTATAGTTAAAATGTAATTTTGTTTGGTTATTATTCATTACCTCTCAGAAATATAATAAATAAATAAACAATTATGAATTACATAGGTTGTTATAGTAACATCTCTTACTTTTTCTAGTAACATCTATTACTTGTTCCATTTCCAGTGAACAACAACGACAATATTAGCTAGGGTTGCAGAAGAAGATATGTTGAAGATGACTACAAAATTACAATAATATTGTTCATTAAAACGGATTTATGGACCTACACTAAGCAAAAGAACGTTATGTACGTACTCTAATCTCAAGAACATTATGTACGTATGCGTTCATATGTACGTACACGTTTATATGTACGTAAACGTTCGATTTTAGGTTTAATGAACCCGAAATTACCAGAATATCCTCATCTTCTACCTCTAACATACGACTGAAAACCCTAATTTTCCCTGCCTCACTTTCACAACTTATGTCTATTTTTTTGGTTTCACTTGTGGGTTTTTTACTCAACTATTATAGATTTTCATCTCAACATCTGATTTCTAAATTAAAAACCTATAAAAAGTGAGTTATATAGATTTTCGAACAGATATCTAGCTCTTCCATGGATGAACCCAGAGGAAAGATTAACGAAACAGAGTAGGAAAAAGTCGTTTGCTCCAGCCGACAAACAGAATACGATTGATGAATCTGCTACAAACGTTATTACATGAACACCATAGATCGGAAGAACAGCAAACGTGTTTAGATCTACCTCCAATAAGTCTATCGCAACGCTAGACTGTCTTTGCCAGCTCAAACAAATTTGTGTTATTCTGGTAAGACTTTACAGCTGTCAATCTTGCTTACTAAATCTACCACGGACAAGAAGTCTACCACAACACTACAAAAACTATTTCAAAAAACAAACAAAGTATACCAAAAATATCTGTAAGGAGAGAAGGCTGTCGCAAAAATCTGTCGCAACAGGCCATTAGTCTACCATAAATATCTTCCCACCCTTTTACGTTTGCCACTACACGCGCTAAAAACAAAAGTCTATCATCAAAGGGAAATTTTCTCTACCAACTTAATCTACCGAATCGATTTCATGTACGTCCACCATAAGTGTACCAACACTACAACTAAGTGTACCATCTACAGTGACCGATAAGTGTACCAAGACTACAACTAAGTGTACCAAAAATATCTGACGTACACCTTTAATCAGTCCACGTGTACAAATCTACCATCAAAGGATCGGTAGACTTAGTCCCAATTTCCAATGTTTTTTTTTTTCCTAATGGCATTAGCCGTAATTACGTTTTTTCTCAACACTAGTTTCAGGGGTAGTATAGGTACAAGGTGTTAGTCTAGTCATTACAAACAATTGTATGTTGCTTTTGTAATAAGGAAGCTTATATGCAATATTCTAGTAACTCACCCCTTATAATAATTCCTTTATTTTCGTTTCAAGTCTTTAACTAAACCTTTTGACATATTTATGTGTCTCCAGACCTAGTTAGTCATGAATCTTCTAGGGTTCTAGTTGTATCATACAAATAGATAATTATGGCACACTGTAAATATGGAACGATATTTTTTGTAAACGAGAGCAATTTTTTTTTTTCTAATAAAAGTTTCTTTTAATAAAACGAAAATTAGATAATTTACTACTTAAAATATATTACACTTGGTAAAATCCATGTGTATAAAATAAAATAACACATGAACGCGACGACATGCTCATCACAACTGCGATGAATTTCATTGTTTGCCCCCAACAGGTTGTAACATCCGTGTACCGGAATTTGAACTTTGTGATGTATTGAATAAACTAAGAGAGGGAATTTAAATTAATTTTTGGTTTAATTAAATTCTGGTTTATTTTAATTAAACTAGAAGCTTTAGATTTTTTAAAGTGTTGCAGTACATTCATCACTGGTGAGCTCCCAAAGGTGTGAAGTACTATCTGAAAGACATGAATCTTTCTCGAGTTCATCCAACTTCTCTTGCAACTTCTTCGGATAAGCTTGATGGATTTTCTCTGTCTTCCCATCAACATAAGAACCATCGGGCTTTGTATGTGTTTTGTAAAAAACTTCACCCATACTGACCTCTCCTTCCAATTCCTCTTCCTGCAATGTTACAAATTAAAGAATGGTTATGAAAGTGTTTAAAGTTAGAAATGAGATAAATGTATTACAGAAATTAGAAATGACTTAGTACCAGATCGTCTTGAATTTCTCTTTATGACATAGGGTCTGCTAAGTGGATGTGAGGACCGATACCATTACAGTTAGACATACGAAAATTGGAGTAGGTGACATTCCTTTGCTGTTGTTCTTCAGTATCCCAGTTATCAACCATCTCTTGCCAGAGAGTATCGTTAATCCATGTAAGTTTAACTCGACTAGTCCTTGCATCGCTAACCATGCCCTTCATCCGCCATATACAGATGGTGTTGAAATGTTCCTGAACGGTTGAACGATGATCAGGAGGAAGAAATCTCCGATGACAATAAAACCAACACGTCTTCCTTCAATTAGGTAGATAAAAATACTTTATATCGTCCATGCAAACTGGACAGAACAATTTACCATCTGTTGTCCATCCAGATAACATGCCATACGCAGGACAGTCGCTTATCATCCACATCAGCACTTCTTTTAGATTGAAATTTTGGCTTAAGGACACATCGTATGAATTGATTCCAGTAGACACTACAAGAAATATAGGTATTGATAGCAGAAAAACATAGCATAGTTTCCGTAAATGCTATGAAAGATAATTTTTTGTTTTGGTTACCATATCATAATACTAAAACAACGCTAAGAAAAAAATTCATGGAGTGGGAAGCCAAAATCACTTATCCGCCAGTACTTTGTGGAAATTTTTCATCTAAGCGCCATTATTTAGAAAAATTTCACTTACCGTAAACAAACAAAAAAAGTTCTCTAATTAAAAAAAATTAAACAACATGACTAAAAAAGAAAAAAAAACCTAATTTCTCTCCTTTTATCGTTTAGCTTTTTTCGATCTTCTTCCCCAGTCCCTCTTATTTGTTGAGCTTCTTCTTTTTTATGTCTTCATTACTGGTTCTTCTTTCCTTTATCGTTTCTGTTCAATTACTCGATTCAATTCACCTGAGAATAGACATTGTGGATCTGCTAATCCCCGTTTGAATTCGAAGAACATTTGTGGTCAGCGGCGGAGGTTAAGAGAGAGGATGAGTGCTAAGAAAGTTGAAGGTTTGTCAACTCCGGCGAATCGACGAGATCCGTACGAAGTTCTTTGTGTATCAAAAGACGCTAACGATGAGATCTGCGGGTAATCGTGGTGGAGAGTGGGGTTATCGAGTATGACTTTGGCTTGTTTGCGGCGGAGGATTTGGCTGGACTTAGTGTCTTGCTTAGTGATTGGCGATGGTGGCTGGGTCACTTGATTTATGGCTCTTTTCAACGTGTAAGTAAGCTTTAATGAATCTATTGCCTTCAAGAGCTTGAATCGAAGTATTTGCCTCTCTTTTTCTTCTGATTAAATACAGATCTGAGTATTTTTTTTCTTTATTGGGGTTTGAAGGTCGAGAGAGTTGAGAGTTAGAATATCTCTATGCTCTAAGCCTCGTCATTTATAATCAAATATCTTTGATGAATCTCATGAACGGGTGTTTTCCACAAAGGTTAGCTTCTGATTTCTGTTTCTAGTTTCTGTAAGTATTGGCCAGTTTTTTTATTATAAACTTGTTCACCCCAATTTTTTAATTGTTTGAATCCTTGTTCAGTTGCTTGTCTGTGCTTAAATTGGTAATGCAGAAAGAAAGGAAACTTGTTTGATAGGGGAGTTTGGCGTTGGTTTTTACTCTGCTAAGAAGCTTACATTATCCCGATTCTCTTATCCGTATTTAACATTTTTCGTGGGTTTGTGTTTTTGATTCCAATTGTTGCAGACGCAGATGGCTAACCTTCTATGAATTTGTGTACCCCTGTTTTTTTCTCTCGATTTATTCATTATAAGACTCCAATTGATTTTGCAGGAAGGATATCAGATTTGTGGAATAAAGGTTTTGCAGTTCTCTCAATGTTCCATTGGTTTGCTGATTTTGGTGTTTCTCTGGTTTTAAGTTAAAAATTTGAGTTATCTCTCAAGGTTCCATTGGTTTGCTGCTTTGTTGTTTTCCTTGGTTTGATTTTACAGACCAGAAGAGTTTCGTGTGACCTTTGAGAGGTTTGGACATGTGAGAGATCTCTATCTCCCCCCCCCAAGATAAGTGAGCTTCTTTCCAAAGGATAAGTGTAAGCCTTTTTCGTTGCTTATATTTTTATCTTTGATTGTTCCAACTCTGGTTCTAAAATTAATTGTCTCCATATGAATGAACACTTGCAGGACATGATTTTTATGCTGGTGCTTACAAGGCATATTCACATGGAGAAAGAACCAGAACAGTTGTGTACCATTTGGACAGCAAAGTGGTTGTGGGATTGTGCGGGAAAAAGAAGTAGAGATCAATTATGGATCAGCTGGTGGACTCTTTAAGCAAGAAGAGGAGCATATAGATGACTACTCATGAAGGCTGTAAGCTTTAGACTTTTTTTTTTTTTTTTGATGTAGTTAGTTTATTGTCTTTGATAGAATATGTGATTGTGGAAAGGAGAAGTTTGTTTCTCTTTGTGGGTTGTTTTGAGACACTTGTTGCAATGTTAGGATTGAGGAATGATATGTATGGTATTTTGAGTCTTCTATATATAAATGTTCTTATAAATTTAGTTTTTGCTATATATATATATATATATATATTGATTTTAGAGCATAGCCAAATATGAGAAATATATTATAGCAACAATATATAATTATAGTTGACAAAACCATAGTACAAATATACCGCTAATATTAACTATAATATGACAAATAAATAACGCTATTAATAATCTTAATATAACGATAATATGGTGCTATTATAGAGCGACAATTAATAGCGTAGGAGAAAACGCTATTGTATGTGTCCCTCTCAAGATAGCACCGGCAAAGACAGCGTTTACGAAATCGCTATAAAAACGAAATAATAGCGTTTTTCGGGTGCTAAGAATACGCATATTTTTTGTAGTGAGACCACAACTCTTTTAACTCATCAATAAGAGGTTGGAGAAAGATATCAAGACTAGCTCACGGATAGTTTGGCCCAGAATTCAGAATTGTAAGAAACAAGTACTCCGTATTCATGCACATACTAGGGGGTAGATTATATTGCGTCAATATCATAGGTCATAACGATTGGTGACGATACATCCCAAATGGATTGAACCCATCCGTACACAATCCCAAATACACGTTACGGGGTTCTTCAGAAAATTGAAGATTTAGTTCTTGAAAATACCTCCACTCCTCTGCATCAAAAGGATGACTCATTTCTCCCTCCTTTGCTTGGTGCTCGGCATGCCATTGCATTGCTGCTGCAGTCTTTTGACTCTGATACATTCTCTTCAGTCTATCAGCAATAGGTAAGTACAACATACGACTATATGGTACTTTGGTTCTGCGTCGGTCATTCTTAGGCTTCCATCTTGGTGCACCACAAAACAAACATTTTTCTTCCTTTTTGTCATCTTTCCAGAATAACATTCAATTGTTAATACAAACATCAATTGTATGATATGGGAGTCCTAACTTGCGCATTAATTTCCCTGTCTCATAATGTGAACCCGTAGCCTAGTTTTCTTCTGGTAAATAATCATTCAACATTTCACATACTGAATCCACTAAATTTTCACTCATATTATATTCTACCTTAATTTGCATGACTCTAGCAGCTAAGGATAATTGTGAGTGACCTTCACGACAACTATCATATATTGGATTTTTTGCACCTTCTAACAAGTCATAGAAATTTTTTGAATGGTTAAGTACTGGTTCTTCTACATTATGATAACCCCCATCCCATTGATAGTTATCATCAAAACTCACATTAGAAGGAAATGCATCATTCACCATATCCACATATCTATCTTCTACTACATTACCTACTTCCTCACTCACACTAATAAATGTCGGATCAACATTACTCGTTCCTATATCCATATTAATTTCTTCCCCATGTTTATGCAAACATAATAATATGGCATAAACCCATAACTAAAAAGATGATTCAAAATTCTAGTCTCCAGATAATGCTTCTCGTTTTTGCACTTAATACAAGGGCAATAAAACTTACCCCCGTTCTCCTGTGCAAATGGCTGGCTATTCACAAATTCCATGAACTGCTCCATCCTGGCTCTGAACTCTTCTGAAAAATTTCTCGTCACCTCATCGATCCTATTGTACATCCACTCCTGAAAATTACTATAATTGTAACTTCCTGACATTATAATAAATATCTATGACCACTTTTTTTTTTTAGCTTTGTGTTTCTAGGAGTGAGGAGAACGATTCCTGAGCTTAGTTTATATAGGCATATTTAGCGACTAAAAAGTGACTATATCACATAGTCACCAAAAAACAGGCACACCTACCCTGTAATGATGAAAACGTGTTTTAAACCTATTTTTAGCAACTATTTTTCCACAGAATTTTGACCCACCGAAAGTGTCGCAAGTTAGTCGCCAAATTTACGACTATATTTGACGACTATCTTATTAGTCGCTAATTTAGCGACTATTTGGGGACTATATTTACTACTTTCTAGTTTCATCACTATTTAGTCGCCATTCACTGACAAATTTAGGGACTATATTATTTTTTCGCAAGTTAACGACTAATTAACGACTACTTTTTTTTTGTTACTAAACAGTCTTTACTTAGTAGTTATATAGTCACTAAACTTGGTGATTACAGATTTAGTTGCTAAGTGTAGTTGGAAATACTCTGTTTTCTTGTAGTGTGGTCTTAATTGAGGCCAGAAAATTGATTGATCCCGTTTTCCTTTCACTAGGTCAAATTCAATTTGGGCCAGACTTTCTTAGAGACGAAGCCTGTCAAGATCCATATGTATAAAATAACTCATGTACGACTGTGATGAACTCTTTCAATGCTTTTTTCTCCCACTAAGGTTTAGAAATAATTCTTTTGGTAAACTACTTTAATGCTTTTCCCACCTCGTACCAGACTCTCAATCACCTCGTACATCCGAGTGAGATCATGGCGTCACTATTGATGACGTCGATATTCTACGTAAAGTAATCCCATTTCCATGTTGTTATCACCTTGGCCGCCTTAGTTGATTGATTAGCGTTACATGTTAGTATAATATATTGCTAATATATTATTCGATAACACATGTCTTTCACATTTTATTATACGATTATATAAAATCGAAATTGTTGAATCAGGGGAAACGGCTAAATTTTTTTTTGAAGAACTTACGATGTATAAGGTGCCATTCATCTCACGCGAAATCGTAAAATATAACCTTCCAAGTACATATAACTGTTTTTTAAGGAAACAAACGACATGACATGACGACAAAAAAGAGGAAACAAACGACATGCATAATTTAACTTAGCTTGGGGCATATTTCATTTAAATTGGTTGTACTATGGGGGTTGATATCACATGAGTAATAGAATTCTTGGATTTTGTATTGGTGGAGCCGTGGAGGGTAGACTTTCATATACATATAACAACACTAGGCGAATTTATAATTGTAAAAATAGGTGGACAAAATTATTTAGATGATAACGTGATTTTTTCATGATAAGAAATGTTATGCCTTTATGTTAATATTTTAGGTTTAACGTGACTTGCGTGCTAGCTGTCTTGTTGATAAACTATAGAAGTCTTTACATAATGGTCTTTTAATAATCATTTTTATTTTTCTTTAAATGTGAACTAAACCGTTTCATATTTTCTCGTCAGCAAAAGAAAGAAAAAAAAGAACTAGAGAGCCATCACATCCAAAAAAAGAAAAAAACAGTATAGAGAGCCATGAATCCTCCCAACCAACCCACTGGAGGTAGCATGACTATCTCAGTGGCAGAAAAAGATACCACTTGTTGCATCATACAAATTGAGAAACCTGTGAAACAACTTAAGGAATCAGCGGGTGGTCAATCTTGTTGCATCTTCAGAATCCCTCACACTCTCGTTGAGGCCAATGAAACAGCTTACAAACCGAAGATTTTGTCTATAGGCCCTTACCACCATTTGGATGGTAAAGATGGTGGAAATCATCTTCAGATGATCCAGGAGCACAAACAACGATATCTTAATATATTTTTATCCAAGACAAAACAAAAAGAAGTGTATTTGATCCACTTGCGCGAAGTGGTCCTAGGGCTAGAAGAGAAGATCAGAGGTTCCTACTCTGAGGAACTGAATTTTAGTTCAGAAGAGTTGGTCGATATGATGGTTCTTGACGGTTGTTTCATCCTCACGTTGTTCCTGGTGATTTCAAACAAGAGTTGGCGTGAGGATTATCCTGATGACCCAATTTTCATGTTCCGGTGGATTCTACCAACTCTTCGAAGTGATCTCCTCCTCCTTGAAAACCAGGTCCCTCTATTCCTTCTTCAAGCTCTCTTTTCGACATCAAACTTGTTTCCTTCCACTTCCACTACTAGCTTAAACACTATCATCTTTAGATTCTTTGGTTATCGAATAATAAGGTCAAACCAGTTTTGGAGGGACAGAAAGGATCTTGATGCAAAGCATCTTCTAGATCTCATTCGTAAAACTTTCATATACCCAAGAAATCTCAAGAACCGAAACAAAGCTGGACCAATATATTTAACGTTTTTACATTCCTCAATATAATAAGTCCTTCCAAAAGTAAAGTTCAAAAAGAGACAAAACCACCACCAAGACCAACATAAACACTACCACCACCAACAGAAACACTACCACCACCGCCACCACCACCAACACTAACAAAACCATCAACAAAACTACATCGACCAAAGCCTCGCCCTTTTCTCAAGCTGGTTGTCTCAGCAAAAAAACTTCGACTCCGAGGAATAAAATTCATGCCAAAGGAGAGTGAGACACCGCTTGATATAACTCTTGACGAGAGTGGTGTACTTGAAATACCGCTACTAATATTTGATGACTTTTTCAGCTCTCTTTTAATCAACTGCGTCGCCTTTGAGCAGTTCAATATATATTGCACAACCGAAATGACAAGCTATGTTACTTTCATGGGCTGCCTCATAAACACTGCTGAAGATGCAACGTTCTTAAGCGAGAAAGGGATCATAGAGAACTATTTTGGAACGGGAGAAGAAGTATCTTTGTTCTTCAAGAACATAGGCAAAGACATTGCGTTTTCCATATCCAGTAGTTACTTGTCAGATGTGTTCGAGGGAATCAACGACTATACTGCACGAGGTTACCATGTACATTGGGCAGGAATCAAGTACACATATTTCAAAAGTCCATGGACATTTCTATCATCTCTTGCTGCTTTGGTACTTCTTCTGCTTACCATTTTCCAAGCTTTCTTCGCAGCCTACCCGTATTATCATCCTCGAAAGTGACTACATTTACACCTTTGGCTCTGGCTCCCACCAAACGCTGCACCTTTGGATTCCTCTTCTACGTGAAGCTTCCATCTTACCTTTGTTTACATATTTCTTATTGAAACAACCCTTCCCGTTTTTTTTTTTTTAATACTTTAATTTACCAGTGGTCCCATACCCATTAACATTCTATCAACAATCAATAACCGTGGATAATCAAATAAAACAAATTTCATTAAACCAAAAGAAGTCCAACAATCAAACCAATAACCAATACCATAATCCAAATAAAGAAAGAACCAACAACTAACATTCTACAATGTTCCATTGACTCAATCTAGCAACCTAACAATAGCTAGACCACAATCAATCAAGCCTCTAGAACATCCCTTCCTCATCGCCTTGATTCCACGATCACACTTTGCCTTTACCTGCACATCACAAACAACAATTGAGATGCGTAAGTACTATCACAAATATTTAGTGAGGCCGTCCTCCCATCTACTAGGTTATACACACAAGCATATGAGACGCTCAAGTTTAAGCAAAACAAACAACACACAACAATACATCAAACCAAAAAAACAAGTCTCGGATAAGACAGGTATCGACCGATGCTACTTCAGCGTCGACCGATGCTTCAAGAACTAGTGCCGACCGATGCTCCTCAAACGGTACCCATCGATGCTACTCAAGATGGTGCCGACCGATGCTCCTCAAAAGTGGTATCGATCGATGCCTCCTCTGCAGACAAGATCTGCGCGAAACTCAGCGACGAACTCCGACTCCAATCAACCCAAAATCGACTCCAATCATATCTAACCATCTCGGAATTCACTAGAAATCACAAGTACAACGTACCCAAGCAAGCAAACAACACAAACAACAAGGAATCACACAAAACAAGAGAGATCTCATGCTTAGATCAACCATGGTCAAGCACTCCCCTCAAGAACAGGAAGATTGGATTGAGAAACGTGGAAAACAACACCTCCAAAAGCTTCCCCTTCGATTCCAGCAACAGAAAAGTCAAGAATAGCCAGCAATCTCACTAAATCTCTCTTAGGAATCTCAAGAACACACTTTTCTCCTTTTCCTCTCCAAAAACACAAACGGCGACAGAGGAAAAAGACCAAAACTCTTATTTTGTCGATTTCCCCTTTAAATACTCGGTTAAACCACTAATCAAACCATCCCAATCGAAAAATCGCGAATTAAATCAAACCGGTCAACCCAGAAATTAGTGGTGTCGATCGATGCCACTATGGTGTCGATCGACACTCCTTCCAAAATCACAAAATCTGGTTCGCGGATGTTACAATTCTCCCCCACCAATATGGATTCGTCCCCGAATCCCGCAATACCGTCCATCTGCCAAGGACCTCCGTGCCACCGTCAGCACGGCCCGCACGTCCCCATACCGGACTAAAACCATCAGCCAAGGTTTCCCGTGCCACTGTCGCAACAGCCCGCACACCTCCGACTGACCCTCGAGGTCTCCCTCTAGCCAATATACTCGCATCATAAACACTATTTGCTCACAACTCAGTGCTTCCCCCGTCCGTGGTCGCAACCAACGAATCATGCCGGCTCGCTATCAGGCCATCCGCCTTAAGCTACGGCATCCAGGAAGTCACTCACACCCACTCCCCCCGCTCTCGGGTCGCAACCCTTGAGACATACCGGCTCACTGCCGAGCCTCAGCTCACAGCTACGGTATCCAGGGAACCTCACATATCTCGCTCTTGGGTCGTCACCCTCAAGCGTGCTCTCAGATCGTCATCTGAAGCAACATACCACTCCCACTCTCTCGCCACAAAGTCCATCGAGCCATCGGTATCACGTGAGTTGGGCCCACACGGCCTTGAGCAAAACAAATACTGATGCCAACGAGTATCTCCCGGCTAGATCTACCTCAACATTTCCACAAAACTCTCCTTTCCAGAAAACTTTATAATTTTGGAAACTTTCTTTTTGTGGAAATTTCCTATTTATGGAAACTTTCCAAAAATAGAAACCCGAGCTATTTCTCTTTTCCCATGACAACCACAGTCAACATAAAGAAAAATACTCATCTTATTAATCTCAAAAATGTCGAAATCTTTACAAACTCAACGAAATTCCATTAGAAAACCAAAAATACAACAACCGGAGCCATCAACCCGCATCCCGAGCACCACCTCATCTTGATACTTAGTCGCACAACCAACCACCCCTAAGCGACCAAATATCAAGAGAGATGGGCTGGAATACTCCGTACCCGCTCCAGCCACGGACTACAACTCGGACCCGGCTAGACAAGCTCAAGTCGCGGTCTGCTTCTCAAACCACTTCTTAAACCTTACCTTCATCCTCGCCTCGGGCTCCCAAGTCTGCTCCTCTACTCCGTCACAGTCCCACAAGACTCTCATCAAAGGAATCTTCTTCTTCCGAAGTTCCTTGACTCTCCTCTCGAGCACCCTCAATGGCCTCGCCTCTAAAGTCATGTTAGGCTGAAGATCCTTAGGAATCTTAGCCAACAACTGATCACCCTCGTGAAGACACTTCCTCAGCATCGACACATGAAATACCTTGTGGAACGCAAGCATAATCTCAGGCAACTCCAGCCTATATGCCACTGGTCCCACCCGCTCAACCACACTGAACGGACCCATGTACCTCGGACTCAACTTAGTCTCTGTCAATGACCTGTTCGGACCCCGCAACATGGCCATCTTGAGGTACACTCTATCACCAACCTGAAACTCAAGATCCTTTCTCCTCTTATCAGCATAGCTCTTCTGCCGATCCTGAGCCTCCTGCATGTTCAGCCTCAAAACCCGAATCTTCTCCGAGGTCTCCTAAACAAAATCTGCACCAATTTGGTTTAATGATTAATCAAAATAATTTAAAATTCAATTTTTATTAATGTACATCAAAAACTCCATTATCTTTTTTATCTAACTAAACAGTTCTGGAATAACTATAATAACGTAGAACTTTTAATCAATTTTAAATCTAAAATTCTAATGAAAACAACAATTTGGCCAACAGCTTTGGATGGATTATATTGTGAGTATTTTATCCAACAATTTTAAATGGTAATAGTAATGATTTGTATGTAGGTTGCATACAACGTCATTAGGTTGCACAACTTGCGCTAAAGGCATCTCCATCGGAGACTTTTAGGTGGGAGTCGTGGGACTCTTATGCCAAAGGTAATTAAAATTAAATAAAAAATGGTAAATATAACAAGAAAAGAATCACCTCTTATTTAGGAGGTTTAGGAGTCGCCTCTTATAGTCACGTGTCACTACATGGTTGGATGAATTGTTTTTTTTTTTTTGTTTTTTTGTCGATCTCGTCTCTCTCTCACGATGGCAAGCTGTTCTGACTTTGCTTGAAGAGATCGATCAAGTGAAGAAGAAGAAGTGAGAGAGAGATTCTGTGAAGAAGAGATCGAAGCGATCTATTACCATTCATTGGCTTGAGGATTCTCCATCTTGTTCGTATTTCATAAGTCCGTGCAAATTTTTGTTCTCCCTTTTGTTATTAATTTCAAAGTTCTGAGATTTTATAGTCTGATTCTTCGTTTCTGTGTTGTTTTTGCATTGTTGATTTTTCAATTTTGTGAAATTATTCAACTTCTATTGTTTCTGTGATGATGGAGCTGGAATGGTGTAAGCGTGTAAACATGGTTACCAAGGAAATCCTTATATACCTGGTGGATGTCAATTCCTCTCTGACTGAAAAATATTATCATTATCTCTCTTACTTCATCACACACACCCTTTGTGAATTTTTGTGCTTCTCCAATGGCGGCATCGTTTGCTTCTGTTCCCACATTTAGTTTCGTCAATTTCCTCCAGGTTTCCCCGAAAAAGATTTGACTTTTCCTGCTCTAAAAAAACTCTTAGAAGTTCGCTCTTGTTCTTCCGGCAACAACAAGCAGGTTAGGTCTTTCTGATTCACTTCTCTGTTATCAATTGTCTATATAAACTTCGTTTCTTTGAATGCAGAGAGGAGCATTCTCATCATGGTCTATATAAACTTCTTTGCTTGCTTGAATTTGCTGTTACTATCATCATTGTAATATGAATTTGGTTTTAAGGGAGTAAGCAAAGGAAATGTGGTGGAGCATTTGATAGCAACTATGAGGAACACCAAAGGCAAGAGATCGGAGTTTTTGTTGTGTATTGGTGATGATCGGTCTGATGAGGACATGTTTGATAGCATAGTGAAGCACCAAGATGTTTCTTCATTGATCTTGCAGAGGTATTTGCGTGCACAATGGGTCAGAAACCGAGCACGGCTAGGTACTATCTCGATGATACCCGAAGTGTTATTACAATGCCTGAATGGTTGGCCTCAGCTTCAGATGGATCAAAGCATGAACAACAACAGAAACATTTCACTTTTCAACAGCCTATCTATGGGGCAATAAATGAAATGGATCTTTGAAAGGGTTTGCTTTAGATTTTATTTTGTTGTGATATTTTTTATCAATAAGAATCCCAATTAAACTTTCACCATTGGAGAGAGATAATTTTAATTAATCTTATAAAGGTTCTTATTTTCCAAAAATACACAATTTTATTGTTAGAAAATGATAAGAGCCTAAAAACAACAACCTACCAATGGACTTGCTCTAACGTTACTATAAAGTTTTAAAATGAAAAGACATCATCAAACAAAACGGTTTGCTGTTGAATAAATTTTTTATTATTATTCCGTCTTTTGGTTATACCGCTTCAATTCATAATTATTTTTAACTTACATTACTAAAATAAATTAAAATAATTTGTTACAACTTTTTAATGGAACCACTGCAATATTAGGTGTCTTTGAGGAATTATTATTACAATATATTTGATGAATCATTACAACCTACATAAATTACTAAATTTATAATAACAATATTCAAATAAATATTTTTTTACGATCACGTACTCTCGGTATTTCTTCGCTAACTCAATTACTAAACTATAACTTAATAAATTATTGCAATCATCTGATTGAATCATTACTATTTGACAAACCATTGAAATTGAATCATTACTATTTGACAAACCATAAAATTTTTTAGTTTATTACATGTTGCAAGTTATAGCTTATTTAATGAACACTTGTAACATTTTGTATATTTGATGGACCATAGCAAATTTTACTTTAATTAATACATTAACTGTAACAACTTCTGGTATATATAATATAGGGTAATTATTAGCAAATAGCACATTAGGGAGAGAAACGAACAAAATACCACTCAAACATTTTTAATAGGAAAATGCCAATGAGCAGTTGTTTTTGTGAAATGTATGACTATAATAGTGTATGATCAACTATGGAGAGAACCTTGATTCCACTCTCCTATTTTATGGAGAGAATCTTGCGTCCAACCTTTTCTACTATGAAGAGTCTCTTGGTTCCGCCTTCTTCCTTTAGAGAGATATTGCATGCGTCCAACTTCTTGCATTATGGAGAGAATCTTGGCTATGCTCTCCTCATGTTTAGAGAAAACATGTTCACGTCTTTTAGCTATCTCAAAGTGGCATGTTCCGGCAACCAATGATACTAAAAATACTTTTCCAATGTCACAAAATCTTTTGATAGTAACTAATGTTAGATTTCCCAATGTATTCGTGTAAGTATTTTTGACACATCATGATGTAGCCTCTGTCTCCGATTTCATACGGATCTATCAAAAACGGTTTATGTTTTTCCATTCTATCTATCTATGTTTGTTGTAAGCTTGTGTTTGATTAGCCTATTTTATCCAACCATTATGTTGATAATGTTCTACTCTTTATCTCTTTTTGGGATTGAATGAATGGTAACAATTATGTTTGTATATATAAAAAAAGGTCTATGACCAACCAATAAAGGTTGAGAAATTAGAAAAAAAATTAATTTGACATAATTAAAGAAATAATAGGAAATTATTATCACAGTAATATATGAATCTCAAATCTGAATATATAAATTAAATAAAACAATCTAAAATTACTACAATAAAATATAAAATACAGAATTAGAAAAAGAAGACACATATATTACTGTTACATTTCTTTTTGGGTCAACATATTAATTTTATTAATTCCAAACAGAAAAAAAAAAGTAGGATAAATTTTGAAATTTTGGTTTAAAAAAATAAGAAAAATTTATCTTCCCATTAATTTTTTGTAACATCCGCGAACCGGATTATGCGGTTTTGGTAGGAGTGTCGATCGACACCCTTGTGGCATCGATCGACACCACTATTTCTTGGTTCGTCGGGTTTGTTTTAATTCGCGATTTTGGTTTGGTTGGTTTGGTTTAGTTAACTAAACCGAGTATATAAGTGGAAAAGCGACAAATTAAGAGTTTTAGGGTGTCTGGTCTTTGTTTTCAGAGATAGAGAGAGAGGAGAGAGCCTATTGTGGTGTGAAGGAGATTAAAGGAGAAAGAGCAGAATCGTTAGGGTTTGGGAGGAAACAGTTTCGGTATATCAAATCGTTCTTCAAGGTAATGAAATTTGGTAGGTTTATTCCCATGTCTTTCATCGTCATTCTTTTTTTTACAGAAGTAGTTTTGGATTTAAACACGATGAGTTATTGGCAGTTTCGTGAGTCACGTTTCCTCAGACGCGAGTTGGAACCATCGGGAATTGTAATTGAGATCGCGGTCTCGTCTGGTTCCTGATCGTGCTGAAATTTTGTGGGAAGCTTCGTGACGTCTAGGGATAGCTTTTCATCGGAGCGATTTGGTAGTAAACGGTTGGTTTTAATTTGAGGGTTTCGTCTTTGAGACTGTTCTTTTCTGATGTGTCTGCCCAGTTTTGCTATAAGTCGTTTTTTGTTGTGTGGCTTGTTGTAGGGCGTTTCTGGGCTGTTTCAGACGTTAGGAGGGTCTCAACTGGTTTTATTGGTTGTTATAATCAGTTGATAAGGTGAGTGCATGACCATGGCTTATCTAAGCCTGAGAATCCTTTGTTTGCTTGATTTGTTGTGTTTTGTGGTGTTGTTCTTGCTTGTGGTGGTTGTGTTATGGTTATTATAGGTTCTTGAGGCTTTTGGGAGAGTTTGGGACAGATTGTAAGCGGATTGAAACGGAGGTTCGTCGTTCGGATTCGTGCAGTTCGCGTCTGCGAAGGGAGTGTCGATCGACACCAGTTAGGCGTCGGTCGACACCATGTTTGGCCAGTGTCGATCGACACCTCTCTGGTGTCGGTCGACACCAAGTTGCTTGTTTCGTGATTTTTCCTGGTTTGTTGTGTTTGGTTGTCATTTGTTAAGCATTGGTTTCTCAGTTGCTTGTGTGTATAGTCCAGTAGATGGGAGGATTGCCTCACTAAGTATTTGTGATAATACTTACGCATCTCAATTTTTGTTTGTGGTGTGCAGGTTTGTGTTGTGGAATCATGGCGATGAGGAGGAGGATGATCTAGGGTCTCGTTTGTGTGTTATTAGATTGTTGGATATGTTATTGGAACCTTGGATAGAGATATGCTAGGTTGATGGATAGAATGCTTAGGATTGTTATTGTATGATGTTGTAATGGTTTTGTATGGTTGGTATGTTTCCGCTGTGTGTACTGGTTGTTATTGGTTTAATGAGGAGTCGTGGTTTGGGTTGGTTTAATTTAGTAGTATAGGCTGCATAATTGTTATATTGTATATAATTAAAAAAGAAAAAAGGTCGGGTTGTTTCATTTTGGTATCAGAGCCTTTACGGTTCTAGGATGGTTAAATGGATGGTTAGAGCGGTTAGGAATTTAATTGGGTGAATTATTTTCCTTTTGCTTGATGCATGATGTTGTGTGATGGAATTGATTATGAGTAGTTAGCCAATTTGTTTGCGGTATGGAGTCCTAGTATCATCCTCTTCGAGCCTTCAGTGAGATTCCACTGTAAGTGATTTTGTGTATTGTTAGTTGTGTAGTGTTTTGAGCTTCTGTGCGGGGGGTGCAGTTGGCTACTGAAAAGGTGTTGGAAAGTGGTGGATCACGCTGGTATCGGGAAATACTGTTGGCGGTGAATTGTGTAAGTGGATGTATTGCAAATGAAGTTTATTTGGATTTTTGACTCGGGTGTCATGTGGAAAGGGAATAGCTCAGGAATTCTATAAATGGAAAGTTTCCATAAATAGAAGGTTGCTATAAATGGAAAGTTTTATAGGAGTCAGAGCTTTTCTATTTTTGAAAAGTGTATGGAAATACCTTGAGGGTAAGGTGTTCCAGGGTGAACGGGTGGTGGTCATGGTGGTGTTCGGGATATGAGTTTTTGTGAAGGTGCAATGCTAAAAGAGGAAAGTTTCTAAAAATAGAAGGTTCTAGAAATGGAAAGTGTTGAGGTAGATCCAGTCGGGAGATACTCGTTGGCATCAGACTTGTTTCCTCAAGATCGTGTGGACCCAACTCATGTGATACCAATAGCTCGATGGACTTTGTGGCCAGAGAGTGGGAGTGGTATGTTTGCTTCGGATGACGATCCGAGAGCGCGCTTTAGGGTGACGACCCAAGAGCGGGATTTTGAGACTCCCTGAATACCGTATCTGTGAGCCGCGGCTCGGCAGTGAGCCGGTATGTCTCGAGGGTTGCGACCCGAGAGCGGGGGGAGTGGGCGTGTGAGACTCCCTGGATACCGTAGCTGTAGGCTGTGGCCTGGCAGTGAGCCGGTATGACTCGAAGGTTGCGACCTGAGAGCGGGGGGAGTGTGTGTGAGTGACTTCCTGAGTGTCGTAGCTTAAGGCGGTTGGCCTGATAGCGAGCCGGCATGATTCGTTGGTTGTGACCACGGACGGGGGAAGCACTGAGTTGTGAGCAAATAATATCTAGGATGTGAGTATATTGACTAGAGGGAGACCTCATGGTTCAGTCGGAGGTGTGCGGGCTGTCGCTACAGTTGCACGGGAAACCTTAGCTGACGGTATTTAGTCCGATCGGAGGACGTGCGGGCCGTGTTGACAGTGGCACGGAGGTCCTTGACGGATGGACGGTGTTGCGGGATTCAAGGACGAATCCTTATTGGTGGGGGAGAATTATAACATCCGCGAACCCGATTATGCGGTTTTGGTAGGAGTGTCGATCGACACCCTTGTGGCATCGATCGACACCACTATTTCTAGGTTCGTCGGGTTTGTTTTAATTCACGATTTTGGTTTTGTTAGTTTGGTTTAGTTAACTAAACCGAGTATATAAGTGGAGAAGCGACAAGTTAAGGGTTTTAGGGTGTCTGGTCGCCGTTTGCAGAGATAGAGAGAGAGGAGAGAGCCTATTGTGGTGTGAAGGAGATTAAAGGAGAAAGAGCAGAATCGTTAGGGTTTGGGAGGAAACAGTTTCGGCATATCAAATCGTTCTCAAAGGTAATGAAATTTGGTAGGTTTATTCCCAAGTCTTTCATCGTCATTCTCCTTTTTACAGAAGTAGTTTTGAATTTAAACTCGATGAGTTATTGGCAGTTTCGTGAGTCACGTTTTCTCAGACGCGAGTTGGAACCATCGGGGATTGTAATTGAGATCGCGGTCTCGTCTGGTTCCTGATTGTGCTGAAATTTTGTGGGAAGCTTCGTGACGTCTAGGGATAGCTTTTCCCCGGAGAGATTTGGTAGTTAACGGTTGGTTTTCATTTGAGGGTTTCGTCTTTGAGACTGTTCTTTTCTGATGTTTTTGCCCAGTTTTGCTATAAGTCGTTTTTGTTGTGTGGCTTGTTGTAGGGCGTTTCTGGGCTGTTTCAGACGTTAGGAGGGTCTCAACTGGTTGTATTGGTTGTTATAATCAGTTGATAAGGTGAGTGCATGACCATGGCTTATCTAAGCCTGAGAATCATTTGTTTGCTTGATTTGTTGTGTTTTGTGGTGTTGTTCTTGCTTGTGGTGGTTGTGTTATGGTTATTATAGGTTCCTGAGGCTTTTGGGAGAGTTTGGGACAGATTGTAAGCGGATTAAAATGGAGGTTCGTCGTTCGGATTCGTGCAGTTCGCATCTACGAAGGGAGTATCGATCGACACCAGTTAGGTGTCGGTCGACACCATGTTTTGCCACTGTCGATCGACACCTCTCTGGTGTCGGTCGACACCAAGTTGCTTGTTTCGTGATTTTTCCTGGTTTTTTGTGTTTGGTTGTATTTGTTAAGCCCAGTAGATGGTCAGTTGTGTTTCCTGGTTTGTTGTGTTTCGTGATTTTTCCTGGTTTGTTGTGTTTGGTTGTATTTTTCCTGGTCAGTAGCTTGTGTGTATAGCCCAGTAGATGGGAGGATTGTCTCACTAAGTATCTGTGATAATACTTACGCATCTCAATTGTTGTTTGTGGTGTGCAGGTTTGTGTTGTGGAATCATGACGATGAGGAGGAGGATGATCTAGGGTCTCGTTTATGTGTTATTGGATTGTTGGATATGTTGTTGGAACCTTGGATAGAGATATGCTAGGTTGATGGATAAAATGTTTAGGATTGTTATTGTATTGATGTTGTAATGATTTTGTATGGTTGGTATGTTTCCGCTGTGTGTACTGGTTGTTATTGGTTTAATGAGGTGTCGTGGTTTGGGTTGGTTTAATTTAGTAGTATAGGCTGCATAATTGTTATATTGTATATAATTAAAAACAAAAAAAGGTCGGGTTGTTTCATTTTTTTTTACCAATAAAACAAAGTTTAAAACATTTTTTTGAATAAATTATTTTATTAGATGAAAAATATGAGACGATTTATATTTATATAGAAGTGAGTATTTATAGTTTTTAGAACTAATAATTAACTGTAGATTTTCCTTAATCCTCTTTCTATTTTTTTTTGAATTAATAACTTTAAACTAACAATAAGCAAATAAAGTTATAATTTTGAATTTTATAAAATATACAATCTCCTTCTAATTATTTTTTTAAAAATTGTTTGTTTTTGTAACTTTTTTATAATTATCTTTTTATATTATTAGTATTATTTAAACATTTTTTTTTTTGTTTTTTTGGTCATAATCTTAAATTTATCATATTAAATATTAACTGTTACACATGTTAAAAACTCAGATTAATAATTTGACAAGTGTCAAATGGTTAATTTTCAAAATTCAATAAAGGTATTTGGACTGTAGCATATCTTTTACTAATCTCTAGAAAAATTTTTACAATATAATATAAAATAATGGTATATCTACATAATAATTGAAATATTTGAATTAATTATAATAATAATTTGATACATACATATAATAAAATATTACTATAAATTTTTTTTTGAAATAACTTTTTAATACTAAGACAGCTCATAAACCTAGTACCTTTTAATATAAGACAGCTCATAAACCTAGTGGTACTTTTTTAATAGAAGACAAGCTCAATTTGCGCACTAGGTCAGGTCTTTTTTTATTAGTTTAGTTGTTGTGTTATCATCTGTGTTAACGCACGCTTTACTTTCTTTCTTTTTTGGTTAAAAAGCTTGTGTTGACGCTTTACTTTGATTCAGTCATTCACAATTCGTATAAAAGGACAAGCGATTTATCTTCTTAGATTGATCCATCACATTTTGATTTTAGAAAAAAACATTAGCAACATTTATTTCGTCTTTATCTTGATAAGCAATAAAAATTCAGTTAAGAGTATCTAGATTCTTGCCTTTTAACAACAAAAAAAGTAGCTAGATTCATCACTACGTACAGTTAGGTTAAAATCGTTATTTTTTTATTTTTTTATTTATTTTTTATTTTTAACTCAGAGTAAATCCCCGGGCTTATGGAAGACCCGAGACTAATCTCTGGGGAAAGTGCAGCCCATGGATAGACCTTCTCTCCGGATATTCAAATGGGCCGTTAGATAGGCTCATATCCATGTAAGGATGCCCAGAAAAATGTGACTTAGTTTCGCGTAGCAAGGAAATCGAACTTTAAACGTTGTAGCATCCCAGTCCCGCTTCCTACCACTCGACCACAAGCTCCCGGACAAAATCGTTATTTTTGTAATGTAATGTTTTGTTTCAAATTCAGCGAGAAGTGACAGTGATCTAGTGGCGTTAATAAATTCATCAAAAACCGGCACCAACTCACCCCGGATCAAGTCTGCTTTTTACAATAAAAGTAATTGGACTATATATGAACCAACCTGTTGTGGTCGATAGATGACAAAAAAAATTAAAAAAAATCAGATTCAGCTAGGTATCAACATGCAACTTGTGTGTTGTAACAGAACTCTGTTGCAGCTTAGAAACCGTTAAATGTTCTTTCAAATTGGCTCAAATCTTAGCTAACTAATAGGCATGTTATAAATAGTAAGTTGAAATTATTTGTGTTGTAACTAAACTAGCTAGTGTTTACTACATCATTGTAATATTATTAGACACGAGATAGTTAGTTACTCTATTGATTAGCACATGAGTTGTATATAGTTAGCTAGGTACTAATACGATAAGTTATGATCACTATGTGATCTGCATTTCTGTATATAATTTTATATATTAGTTGGATTAATTATGGCATTTTAAAACATGTTAACTGTAAACGTGAAAATAGCTTTTAAACTTTTACATAAATATACAAACGCAGAAATTGCCGTTGGAAACAGTTGCAGGTTGTACCACCAACTTTATCCAAAAAACTTGTATTGACTATCCGTATGCAGCTCTTCTCCACCTTCTTTATCTATCATAATACTGTATAATGCTTTTATTTGTAATTTAATTAAGAGATAAGGCCCAGTCTCAATAAAATAACAGTGATACAGTACATGTTTTAAAACGTAATGACTAATGATATTTAATTAAGACCGTGGATTAATTGATTAAATATTGACCCAGTTTCATAAAACTCATTAAAGTTGACTTAGATCCAACTCTATCTATATAAAGAGTATCCCATGGGATATAGCCGGATCATCAATTAGAACAAGCAAAAAAAAGTAACAAAAAATAAAAAAAAGATGTTGGGTTTGGTGTTAGGAACTATTTTTGTCGGAACAGTTCCCATGATCATTTACAGACGCCGTGCAAACGAGCCCATACAGAAACATAAACGAGGTTAGTACCACGACTGTCTTATAATCCGTATAAGACAGTATATATATGGAAAAGTTCTTTCAATATTTTCTAGTGTTCTTTTGGTATAATACGGAAGAATACATATTTTATCACGACAAAGTGTTAATGATAGTAGATCTGGTTTTTGTGGTACCAGGTGGAGGAAGCAGCATCCTCGCAGTGTGTCTAATCCTACTTTTGTTCATAACCCAAGCACTTGGAGGTATATATATCTTCTACCGAATCAAAAATCTCTTTATGAGTAGATCTTAAAAGAGTCTCTATATGATCGAAAGTTCGAAACTGATCAACATAAATTAAAAAAGTACAAGATTCTAAAGCTTTTAATTAAAATAATAGTTGTAGGGTTTATAGTTAGAAACTGATCAACAGAAAACAACTACAAGATTCTCAAGTTTTTTATAAAGTTGATAATTATATGGTTTATCTGGAAAGGAAAATGTTGAAAAAACTGAGCAGAAATTAAAATATACATACTGTATGTCCTACTTGTAGAAAATAAATTATGATCGTAAACCTCCCTAATGTTTTCATAGGTCAAGTCATATATAACTTATATATTTATAATGTTTTTTTTAATATAAGCAAATCTATGCCACAATGCTGGGGGAATCTGTAAACCTGGAGGAGCACGAAACAAGATCCATGCTGGAGAAGAATTCGACCCCAGGCGCGAAGATGTCCGTGATGATCAGGATGATTATGATCAGTTTGAGTTATGATTGGCGGAAGATATGCTGCAATCCCATGAATTTTCTTCTCATATTTTAGGAAAAAATATGGCTAGCTACATGAAGTATAGGAGAATGCATGGTCACACATGCCAAGTATAATATTGTATCATCAACTACACGAAGTATATGTATTGCATGGCCACATACATGAACTATATGACGTTATGTGGTCAACACCATAGACATACAATCCGGTACACCGGTCAAATGATTCCGGCGAAGACCGATGTTGACTCCGGCGTTGACCAACATTGACCAAAAAAATTGTATTTTAATATTTTTCTATTAAAAAACAAAATAATAAATTATTATATTAAATTATATATGGGTTTTCATGATTAGAAAACACATTCTATTCAATATCTAATTATTTATATATCTCCTATGTATTCATTCTTATAATTAGTTACTTTTATTTTTAAATCTAAACTAATAGTTAAATAAAATTATTAATAATTATTTTCAAGAAATATATATATATATAACATATGTAATTATTAATGATTATATATATATAAATCTCTGATCATCATATTATTTAAAATTTTTTTAAATACTACAAGAATCAATAAAATCAAATTCAACTACTTTCATTAGAAAATAATATGCAAAAGATTTGAGTATATGACTCTTTACTTTAAAATTTGCATGATAAAGAGTATACAAAAGTTTAGATACTATTTGGTATAATTTTTTTACATACTCCTAATAACATGTAAACAATAACAAAAAATTAACACTATTTACTTTTAATAGATAAAATGTAATGATACATAATTATTTTCAGTATATAATATAAGGGCATTTGCAAAAATCCTCTTATTCTATATCCTTTTGCAAACATATCCTAAAATCAAGATAAAATCTATAAATATCTTGAAAATAATTATTAATTATTTTTCTTTAACTATTATTTTAGCTTTAAAAATAAAAATTAATTAATTATAAGAATAAATACATTAGTTAATTAATTAATTATTTTAGCTTTAGATATTGAGTAGAATTTTTTCTAATCATGAAAAATCATAAATAGTTTAATATAATAATTTATTATTTTGTTTTTTCATAAAAAAAATTATATTATTTTTTTTGGTCAATGTTGGTCAACGCCGGAGTCAATATCGGTTTTTGCCGGAATCATTCGACCGGTGTACCGAATTGTATGACTATGGTGTTGACCACATAACGTCATATAGTTCATGCATGTGGCCATGCAATACATATACTTCATGTAGTTGATGATACAATATTATACTTGGCATGTGTGACCATGCATTCTTCTATACTTCATGTAGCTGGCCATCTTTTTTCCCATATTTTAATTTCCAATAATGAAATGTAAAATGTGTTTTTCCCTTTCAATAGTTTATTTTATTCAAGGAAAGTGAACGTTTTGTCCTTTTCTATTATTTTTATCTCCACTTTATACAAGTTGCGTTATATTTTTATTTATTATCTTTTTTTTTGAATTGAATGTAAAATTAGTTCAAACCCAAAAAAAAGTTTTACAATGACTGTTACATTTTGCTGAGTTTCCTACCAAGACTGATTAAGGTGTTGACTGGTTTTTCCATTACTTCCCGCAAACGTTGCGTTTGTGGGTAGTAGCGGTTGCTAGCGATTGGAACCAATCACACAAACCGCTTTTAATCGCTCCTAATCGCCTCCAACCGCTCCAAACCGCTCCAAACCACTAAATTTCAAAAGCTGCTTCCCACAAGCTTTTGCGATTGCAGGCGATTGTGGTTGATTTTTTTTTTTTTTTTTTTTTTTTTTTTTCTTTTGTAAAAACATTTAAAAGAAATCAATGATAATAATTTTTTTGTTATATTTCCTATCTAACCATTTTACTCATTAAGGATGAGAGAAAATAAAGTACGGATATGATTGTAAAGATTATAAAATAAACAATTAGAAGAAAATAATATTCCAATTAACAATAACCCGGAAAACTTGATGTAAATTTAATGGCACATCGCACATAAGTTCAAAAAAATCTAAATAAATATAATATTTCATCAAAAATTTAAGAAAATAAGATTATTTGTGAAAAATATTAAAACAAATCACCAATGACTCTTCTCAACTCTCACTTGACCATTCCTACCGATGCAACTACTGACCCACGATCTAAGAGAAAAGAGAAAAGATCTACGATCTAAGCATATGTTTTGTCATTTATCAAATTACTTGATTAATTTTTTGGTGAAAAGCCAAATGCATAAAGGAATAAGCATTTCAATATGATTTTTTTTTGAATAATTATTATTTTAGTAAATTTTAATTATAAATCAAGTTTAATAAAATTTTGGTGTTTTTAAACATTTATATACTAGATATCACATTTATTATGTTCCAACCGCTATTGCACCCGCTGGTCAACCAGTCGTAAAATTCCCGCAAACGCACTAATTTTAAACCGCTAAACCAGTCGTTCAAAACGCTTAAAAACGCTTGAAACCGCAATCGTCCGCTTACGCAATATCCTGCAACCACAACCGCAACCGCAACCGCAGCGTTTGAACAGTCAGGCCCTAAGTGAGAACAAGAGTTACAGCTTAACTAACCTAAGTAGGCCGAGTAGAAAACCATAAGGCAAGCCCTTCCCCATATGAGTAGTCTCCTTGATTGCGGATTGAAGTGAATCTGTTGCGAACAGCTTTGTCAATAAGCTTAACAAGTCGAGAAGGAGGAAGTGGGGTGCTCCCCATGTCGCCGCTTGTTTCGCTCCTGCCAGAGATGGTAAACTGTGGTTTGGTAGCTATACATAATGGTGAAGAGATGGATTCGGTCCCCAGTGGTGTTGTTGAGCAGAGTTTGAAGATGATTCCAGTCGACAGTGAAGGCATCCCCAAGCAACCTGAATTATATTTTTATTATTATCTCTCTAATCATTCATATACAACTTCGCGTTATATTCTTATTATATACTACAAGGAATTTGTCAAAATACCACAGGAACTAACATTGATCAAGAGTTATAAAGTATTAGTCTATTAGAAATAGTTAGTAAGAATTAGTTACACATTTAATTACTTAAATTTAGCTTTACTGTCTCATGTATCTCTCTCTCGTGTATCTAATTCTAAATTTCTAACTAGAAAAAGAATTGAACACATTAATCAATTGATGATATGAGCTGGTGCTTTGTAATCGACAAATCTAAGGCACTTCCTTATATGGGTTACTAGTAGTTATCCCGTGCTACGCACGGGTTTAGTATGTATTTTTTTTGCGTTTAAGTTAATCTGCAGATTCTTGTATTTTCTTTGTATTGGTTGGTGTTTTTTTTTTGGTTTTGTGTTACTTGAGTTTCCATTTTTTTCATTTTATTTTTCATTTTAGAGTCTATTTTGGAGATGTTGATTTTGTCGCAGTAGTCAACATTTACCTCTATATAACAAATTAATTTATTTAATAGTGTTGTTTTATTCAATAAGGAAGTAATATTATTCATGATAATTTTTTTATTACAAAATGTAGTTAATCTTAGAGTAATTCTCTTCTACAATTTGGGCATGTTGTATTGCGACGTAACCAAGTTGTTATACATTCATGGTGATATTTGTGATTGCATAGTAGAATGTTTATATTTGTTTCCCCTTTAGATCTTCGAGACATATTGAGCATTTCCCATCTTCTTCTTCTGTCACTTGTGTTTGTGAATTTTCTAACTCTCCTATTACCACTTCCACATCTAGCCTTCTGGCTGCGTTTGGGTTGTTATCTTCGATTTCGAGGAAAACTTCTATGTGTTGTGTAGTTTCTACTCCAAGTAATAAAATAGCTGAGTGTATAAAATCTGTCAAATTATTGGTTAAAGTACCTGATGTTGCTTCGTCAATATCATGGAATGTGAGGTAGAAGTTGGTGATCTCTTCGAACTGATTATTAGTTGGATGTAGTATTTGCTCATTGGTGAAGGGGATGGTGTAGGTGATGTTGTTTTCTCCTCGGTGTGGTCTTGTGAATTTGAGATGGAGGTTGTTTCCTGGATGTGTTTGTGTAGGAATTAGAGTGTAATACATTGCATACAGTATATAATCCATTGGATTTGTGTTTGTTATAGTGTGGCAATGTGTTTTTCCGTAAGTGTTTTCGATGTTTGTGCTGCTACTTTTTATACTCATACATTGTGCATGTCTATCATTTCCTTCACCCGATTTGTTATTTATTTCTGCTTTAATTTCCGTATTGAATTTTGTTGTTACCGTTGTGTGTTTTTTTAAAGGATTGGTTTGTTTGTAACAGCATTGTTCTTTAATGCCATTATTGTGTAGGTTTAATTGTTGACCTGATTCTTGGGATTTTTGTGTGTTATTTGTACGATTTCTTAGATGCATACAACGTCTTTATTTGGTCCGTGGTTTGTTTTTAATTTTTTTGGTTTTCGACTGGGATTTGACTTCTAAGCGTTGTTTTTTATTTTGGATTCTGAGATAGCCGCTTTCATAATTATTGACTAAAAGATTTTACATTATTATTTTATTGAGTAGTAAATGTGTGAAACTTGGTTTTAATAGTACAGATTGTGTATAGTCTCTATTTATTGGTCCATTGTCGGTTTCTCTATAATTTGTCACAAAGGCTTTGGCGACAAATATGGCTAATGGTTCGGAGCTTAAACTAAGTTTTCATACATCAGGGGTGAAGCA
The DNA here is from genome assembly GCA_023657505.1 of Camelina hispida. Classification (NCBI taxonomy): domain Eukaryota; kingdom Viridiplantae; phylum Streptophyta; class Magnoliopsida; order Brassicales; family Brassicaceae; genus Camelina; species Camelina hispida. The sequence continues at coordinate 15,040,794 of CP094637.1, read as the reverse complement.
CTGTTTCTTTGATGGTGATGACGATGGTGATAAGGTTGGTGGAGACTCTATGTTCACGGCTTGGTTGAATTTGAATAGGGACAATTCACTTGCGAGGAGACTCACATATGGGGATATTCCAAGTTTTTTACTTGGAACAGGAAAGAGAAGCGGTTTATGCCTAGGAAGAGAGGATTTCAGAGAGGGATGATTGGTCATGTTCATAGTAACAAAGGGGAACTGTATTTTTGAGAATCCTTTTAGATGTTGTGAGGGGGCCTACATGTGCTGAAGATTTGAGAAAATATGAAGGTGTTGTTTATGAGACATATAAAGAAGCCTGTGCGTCACGTGGAATCATTGATTAATGTTTTTGTTTTGTTTGTATTTGAAGTTCATGTTTGTATGAGAATACATGTGCTGCCTTTTATATTTTACACAATAATAATATTATGCTTTGGTTTTTTTTTTTTTCCCTTTTGCATTGTCTGCATCCTATATTATAAGACAATTAATCCAATATCAGAAGGCCCTTACTATGAATAGTGTTTTGTTATACGTAATTTATCTTTGAATTGTATCCATGGTGTGTTTGTTTTTAATTTTTGAACATCGGTGTGTGTGTGTTGTATTTTATTTGGTTTTTAATTAGAGATACTGATGTGCTGCGTGTGTATTATGTGTGTACGCCTAAGTTTAAATTCGTATTTTTTTGGGGTTGTTCATGCGGGGTTTTGTTTTGTTTTTTTTTTTTTTCCAGTTCTCTATTTTGTTGGGTTGATAAACTCATAATATAAGTTTTATTTGTTTGGTTGGGTGGCTCTGTGTTTTTTGTGTCCGACGTAGTTCTGTCTCAGACTGCCAGGGTGGTGAAGCATATTTGGTTTGGTGGGAGTCTGTGTTGTCGTTGTTATTACCATACCGGTTGTAGAGTCCCTGTTTTTTTATCGGCCCATAGTTGTTGAGGCCCAGTATTTATGTCATTTTCCACGTGTCGTGTCCCCCTTTATTAGTATTTCTGGCGGTGGTCGGTTGTTGTGTGTTTCGGACATCTCCATCACTGTGTTAATTGAGAGGCTTTGATTGTTTCCCTTTAATTCGTTTTGTTTCCCTGTTTGGGGTCGTATGCCATGTACGCGTTTTAGGTGCCTCATTACCGGCCATCTATGTGTTTCAAAATTTGCTAGAGGTCTATTTGATTTCTCCTATTGTTTCCCTTTAGTCTGGTTGTGTGTTGGTGATCTAGCTATTATCAGGGTTTATGGTGTGGTGGATCGAAATTAAGTCACGAGTTTCGTAAAAGTTGTTTTTGTGCTGCTTTGTTGTTGGCAAATATGTTTGGGGGTGTTTACTTGAAGATCCTTATGTCCTCTACTCTTGTTCCTCACATTTGCCTATTCCGTTCAGCGATTGAGGCTTTTTTGAGTCTAATATTCCACTACCATCTCTTAATTTGGTTGGGTTTTTGGTAATTCAGTTTCTGTTGTTCGTTTTCAGCGCATAGTTTTTATTGGTTACTTTGTTGGATTTTCTGTTTTTAGTTCGCATCTCTTATTTCAAATGCGTCGCCTTTTGTTTTTTACTCATTGTTTCTCTATGTCTCTATTTGTGGTGTGTGCTAACTGTGCTTTGTGGTTCTTGTACTTTTGAACAAACAGCTTTGTTAACCCAGTTCACGGCTGCCACCGCTACATCTGGGGAGAGTCTGCCCTCTCAACATCCACTAAAGGTTACCGGAAAACACCTCCAGTGTGGTTTACACGGTAATATCTTGCCTATTGACTACAGACAAACAAATTTATTATTTTGTATTGATTTGCGGGAACCATCTATTAAACCTCGGAGAGCCTGAAAATAACTCTCTTTGTATTCTCATCTCTTTGTCGTTTAGGATTATTGGTAATCCCATATGATTCTTCTTAAATGGGCATAATCTATCTGTACTGCTGCATCCTCCTCCTTTTAGTGTTGTACCTGTTATCTGTGTTTCTCCCCAAAGGAAAACGAAACAATGGCATATGCAGAGTATATAATGGGAAGTTTGTATATGAAAGTAATATGAGTATAAGGATACTTTGGTTGTTGCCCATGTGAAAAAGGATACTTTAATGAATGATGCCTCCTTTGATCGTCAATGCCCTGTAGAGGTGAATATTTGAAAACATGTCAGAGCTTGGTTGTTTAAGTTAATGTTCTAATTTACGTTTGGTTGTTTAGTCATACCTGTGGTTATGTTGAGTTGTAGAGGTTGTTGAAGACCTCTCTGTAAACAATATTTTTGACTGTATGTTCGTCATGGTTTTCCTTCTCCACATTTAGTATTTTTAGCCCTCCCTCTGATGTGACTCTAGATAGTGCCACATACAATTGCCCGTGTGTGAAAACTGCTTTAGGGAGATATAAGCCCACCTTTTTCAGACTCTGACCTTGGCTTTTATTGATTGTCATTGCGTAGCTTACCCGCAAGGGAAATTGTCGTCGCTTTAATTTGAACGGCCATTTGGAATTTGCTGGAGAGAGTATAATACGCGGGATAACAACCTTGTTCCCTGCACGTGTCCCAGTCAGGATCTCTGCCTCTATGACTCTTTCCCCCATGTGTGTAACAATTAGTCTGGTACCATTGCAAAGACCCTCTTTCTGATTCATATTTCTCAGCAGCATAACTGGAGATCCTACTTTAATGGTTAGGTTGTGATCTGGTAATCCCGGAAATTTTAGTGTGTTCAAAACTCCACTGGATATAGCAGTTGATCTTTCTCAGATGAGTCTCCTTCCATTTCAATTGTATCTGAACTTAAGTATTCCTTTGAATCCCCAGGTACTTGTTCAAGCATCATCATGTTCAGATCATGTACTGTCTCATTCTTTGGCGCTAATATGGCTCTTTTAGTGAGGTATTTTGGCTTGTTGTATTTGGTTGCAAAATCTGGGTAAACGTCAGCAGCAAGTTTGAGTAGTGGGCTTTCTCCTAATGGAACCATCAAGTTGGCAGGTATTTTGATGCTGTCTGTGTCTGCGTAAGTATCTTCCATCGTTTCAATTGACGGTGCATTTCCGTCCCCAACTTGAAGTATCCACTTTGCAAATTTTTCTCATCATCTTTCAGTCTCATGTTCTGAGATAATGTGTAGATAATGCAGGCATCCCATAGATTGGAGCGATTGATTGCAGCTGACACTGTGTCTTGTCTACTTCCTTCATTTATCACAGGTAGTATTTGCCTGAAATCGCCACCTAGCAAAAGCGTCTTCCCACCAAATGGTTTATCGATTGCTGATGGATCTTCTTTAGATAAGATGTCGCGCATTGTTCGATCGAAGGCTTCAAATGCCAATCTATGAGTCATGGGTGCTTCGTCCCAAATTATTAAATCAGCCTGTTTCAACAGTTCTGCTATCATGGATCTTGGTTTTATGTCACACACTGAATGCTCCTCTAAGGTAATTGGGATTTTGAATCTTGAGTGGGCTGTTCTACCTCCGGGAAGAAGCAACGCTGCAATGCCTGAAGATGCAACTGGTACTACAATCTTTTGTTGTGATCTTAACTTTGATATGATGGTTGTGTATAAATATGTTTTGCCTGTTCCTCCATGTCCATATAAGAAGAATAGGTTTCCTTTACCAGATTCTATTGAATCTAATACTCCGTTGTATACCATTCTCTGCTCCTCATTCAGACTGTGGAATAGTCTTTCATGTTCTCTTCTCTCTGTTTCTGGGTTGTAGCTCATTTCCTCATTAATGAAAGTGTTTTTCATATCAGTCAACAACTCCTTATTTGGCAAAGGCATGTCTGCGTATTCCAACAGTGATCTATCATGTTGATGCATGATCTTCTCCATCTCAATCAAAGTGTAACTCTTTAGTTGATCTTCTGTGAGATATAAATGTGGCATGTTTAAAACTTTACGTTGGTTGTACTCTACGTCTTCAGCTAGAGACTTCCAGCAATGGTTCCATAATTTTGATGGACTACTGACGTGGCAGAAAATTATTAGTGTAACAAAGAGATCACGCAATTGGCTAGCTGAACCCCATTGTGCTGTTTCCTCTAATGCTTCTATCCATTCTTTATCTCCATCTAGCAACCCTCTTGCACAACATGTTTCCTTGTATGTTTGATAAGTAACTCCTGCAAATGTCTTGATCTCACTAAAGCTGGTTACGCCTTTGACTTTGAACAGTAACATTCTCAAGTAGTATAGTTCTCCGACTGTTGGATGTATGTTCACTAACCTGCCGATGGTAAAACCTTGCTTCCTTTTCGTCCAAATTTTGGTAGTGGTATGCCATACAAATTGAGTTGGGAACTGGACATAAGTCAAAAGCCGTGCCTCCTCGTCAGTTTTATTCATCTCCATCCACTCTGTTAACATTGTTCTTTCAACACCGTCACGTGAAATAACGCTGTCGAGACTTTGCATAGCGTTGTATATAAGAGATTGCTGGTCGGGGAGATGCAATGTTAGACGTTGAACAGCAGGTACGCTATAGTGAATATCAAAGGAAAAGATACGCCACATTGCCTCACATGCTGATATATATCGGCATTCCTGATAATTCTTTATCTCATCAACATAATTTGCAGCGGCCTTGGTTTTAACCGTAGAACATGAAGCCGTCTCTACGACAATTGTTGCCCTGTCCACCCCTTTGGTGACATATTTGAATAAATACTTTATCGCTTCTGTCTTACAACACCATTCGACATTCACATGCGCCTGATACTTTTTAAGGAGGGGAAGGTTGTGCGGCACAACGTAACGATTATCCAGTATTGATTTCCCTTTTGTTATTTTCTTCGAATCGTCATGCCTGCGGCGATACGTAACAAATCCATTGTCTCCAAACGATGTTTCTTGTGAGTATGATCTTGGGAATTCTTTAGTGCACACTCCATTCTTTGTACATGCTAAATTAGGATTATCTTTCCCACATGGACCATGCATCATAAACTGTTCCACCATCATATAACCTTCTGGGTCTTGTTTTTCATCTGGGATCTCGGCAGAGATGATTTTATCTATGTCTGCGGCAGTTGGATCCCTCATACTTTTTTCTAACCAAACCAAGATATGTGCATGTGGTAGCCCGCGCTTTTGAAACTCTATGGTGTATATAACTGCATCCCATAAATTGTATTAGTAGATGTATTTCATTCATATTTTATGCATTACACAATATACAGTAAAACTTCTTTAAATTAATACTATATAAATATAGAATCACTATTAATTAATTAATTTTGCATGTCTGGGTCAGTATTTGTAAAAATCAATTTTCTAAAAGATAATATGTTTTTTTTTTTTTAATTCCCTTGTAAAAAATGGTTTCAAACTTACAATAATATCATAAATTAATAATCATGGTATTTTACACATATGTAATAAGATTGTATGTTTTATATTTTGTGTTTTCCCAAGAGCTCAAATATTATTAATCGTTACGTTGTATATACAAATTATAAAAATATAAAATACTCTATAACATGTTATAAAAATACCTAATTATTGGGTTACAATTTCAAATATCTAGATATGTTGCATTATCACTTTGATAGTTTTACAGACAATTTTAATTTGTTAATTGATATTATTGTCGCTAAATTTGAATATATGTATGTCATCTATGAGATATTGTTTATATTTTTTTTAATTTAAGGTCAATAATGTTTTGATAAAATTACATATTGAATTCTTAAATCCTTTAATTTTTAACATTCGAGAGTTTTTTTTTTTTTTTTTTGGTTAACCTGTCTCAGCTAATAATAATTAATTTAAATTACTAAAATATATAACTAATGTTCTATTATTATTAATTAACACTATAAAATATTAAATATTAGTATGACTTTTAATTTATAAAATGTCCTGTTCCGAACATGATTAATTTATAGAGGTTTTATTGTATATTTTACCTGATTTTGCTTTTCCGAAGAAGACTCCGTCCCAAATATCAGCTACCAATTCTTCTAACTTCATTTTGAATACACGACATTCGATATCTGGTCTATCGCTGGCTGTGCTGTTTCCGGAGATTTCCAGATGGTCCTTTATCTCATCCCAGTTAGGGTTTGCCGTTATGGTAATGAATAGATCTGGGTTGCCAAATGATCTGCATATACCCATTGCGTCTTGGTAGTTTTGAGCCATATATCTTGGTCCTCCCGTGAACGAAGACGGTAAGATTATGCGTTTACCCAAATTGCTTGCATCACTATCACCTTTGTCAATTGCATCACAGATGTTGTGGTAAAGTTCTGCCCTCAAGGTTTTCTGATTTCTCGCGTGCCAACCCAAGCGTTCTTGTTCGATTGCAATATATGCATCCACGACATATTGTTGAAGGAGACGGCCTGATCTTATCAAAGTCGTACCTTCTGACAGTCTTGTTTGAATTTGATAAGAATAGAACTCAAGCATGGTCACAAATTCCCTCTTTATAGCCTTCTCCCTGGTAGGAGGGGTATTTGCTCATGATAACCATCTTCACCATAGGGGAACAATAATGGGTACTGTAGTGACATGAACTTTGGGTGGAGCTCGCTCACCCTTTGCAGATTGTTGGACTTGTACTGTACAATGACATCACGTTTTCCAATTGTCAAAGAGAGGTCACCAATAATGAGTCCTGCAATTTCATCAGCTGTTGGTAGGTCATACTGTTTCCCACGTTCTCGTTGCCCCACTAATCGAATCGACATTTCTGTTGGGTCTGCCTCTTCATGTTGATCTCTTGCCATTCTGTAAATTTTTGCAAGCTCGTTGGTGTCGTCCAGCATCTCTAGCAACCCGCAGATTATTCTTTCGTCAGGTGGGGTTAATGATTTCCCATTCGTTAGAGCTTTGATTCTGTTTTGCACCTCATTCGTCGTATCAAAAATGTATAACTGTAGAAACTTGGGGGACTCTCCATCAAGCGGCAAAAGGGACCCAAGTCTATGGTAATTTTGTCCATGAACTCTGTAGCAATATGGCCCAGGTTTTGTATTGATCGATTCATCTACTTTAGCCCCCATTGACGTAAACGCGAAAAGAGAGTTAAACGTCCTTATATGTTGGAGGAAATTGGCATCTTTAAGAAGTTTATCCAAATATATTGGAGTTTCTTTCATCTTGGGTAGTGATACACGGCCCGCATGACAGCAAATGGAGAAGCTCAATTTGGTTATGTCTTTGGTTTTCCTTTGGCTCTCTGCTTGCCACATCAAAGCATCGCAATACCGACAATTAACCAACGCATTCCCAACAGGGTGTGTGCGATGACGTTTCCCTATGTTAATTTGCTAGTGTTGGTGAGTTTAGATATAAAATATAGAGTCACTCAATTAGAATAATATATATTAGACATTTTTGGGAATTACAATTTAATATCTAACCTTTCTTCTCGGTTATGGTACATCTGTCTGCTGTTGTACGTTTACCAAGTGTTTGGCCATCTAGTGGTGGTGTTTTTTGTTTTATACCTGTTTTAAACAGTATGTGAACATGTTAACAGTTAGCCAGGAGGGAAGGACGCACAATGAACTGAGGTGAATTTTGCTCTTACATTGAGGTTGGTTTTGTTGACGGCTTAATCTCCGCGCTTCTATACGTTTATCTCTGTTTTCTTTCCTATGTTCTGTAGTTGATGTGGTCGCCTCATCTAGATTTTGGAAAATGTTAGTAGTGTAGTGAATGAGGTATTCATTTCTTTAAGGTCGAGTCAATTTTATCATAACCAGAACATATAGTGAATGCAGGATGTAGAACCTGAACATGTTGTGATAGCAGGAGAAGGGTAAGGAGGATGTAGCCTTTGAAATTTCCTTGGATGCTTTGACAGTATTTGTCTTCGTTTCTTCCTATTTGTTTCGATGTCTTGACAATATATGAAATTATAAAAATATTTAAATATAAACGTGCTTGTGGATTTGTGTTTCGTGATTGACGTATTAGTTTGTATATTTTGGGAATTTATATATAGAATACAAACCTGTTGGGCTGGGGATCTGTATGCCTCCAGTGTTTCTTTTTTGGGCAGTAAATAAGTTTGAGATCATTTCTGTGAATTTCGTGAGAAAAAGCTTAGTGAAAGAGAAAAGTGAATTATGAGTGGGTATAGTTTTGTTAGTAATGGTTATGTTGGGAAGCTTTGACGTAGAGAATGTGACAAAAAGGAAAGTTCTATCGTGTTTTTAATTTTCTAGTCTAACGCTTTTATTATATACATTAATTTGCCAAGGGAGGAAAATATGGGTGTTTGAATTTGTAAGGAGTGAGTTTTTGGATTTTAAATGATTCTCATATTAGTAACGATTCCCTAAACTTTGTCCACGAAGCATTTATAAGTTTAAAGCGGTTACGATATGGGGTTTTTTTTTTTTTTTTTTTTTTTGGCCTTCTCCCTGGGATTGACTCCAAATAATTGTTCATTTGCAAAATTTGAGGTTACTGATATACATGGTGTAATTACATTCATTAGGTTATGTGATATTTATAAAATGGGTAATTTCTGGTAATTTTGTTACAATCCTCGGTTACAGATGGTTTGGATTGCCATTATGTGTCATAATTTCATAGTTTATAGTTCTAGCAATGATTATAATCTGGGGGGGTCGTTGTTGGTAAGTGAGAGTAGTATAAATGGTTTTGCCCAAATGTAAACTAATAAAGTAAAAATAGGTAGGTTTGAACTGTGTTAAGAGGTACTAAATGGGTTTAATTAAACATGGGTAAAGGTAAATGAAAGTTTGGGGAAACATGGGTGAATAAAAAATAAAACGACTTCAGCAGTTGAAGCAATGATGGGTACAGATGTCTCCTCCTGACCATCTTAGTGTTGACGCAGTACTATTGTTAAAAAAACTGCAGCGGTGCTCGCAACAAACGTCACAGATGTCTTCTCGTCACCGTCTGAGTGTTCTACAAATTAAAATAAATAAGGTCTCAGATAGTTTAAAGGTTGGCCTCAGCTGAAGGGAAAACAACAACGTAATGTACTCACATGTTTGGATGGTGTCTATTCGTACTCAGAGCCAGAATCAGATAAGATGATTTGTTTTTTGCGTCTGCTAACATGTGGGGTCGTTGTAACTTTTGGAGTTTCTGTTTCCCACGGTTCCCTATAACACGAAGAAAACAGGCTTGGTGACAATTTGTTTAAGTAACTCTTATAGTCTTTTGTAACTCACTCTTTAAGATAAGAAATTTGGATTGTTTTAAAATATTAACCTGGGGTTTTTTTCAATTTCCGGGATTACCGACAGCAAACCTTCTTCAGCTTCGTGTCTCCTTTCACTGTCTTCGTTGTCTTCTTTCACTTCCTCTTCCCCTTCTTGTTTGTTCAAGGTCGTGACATCTTCAATATCGGATAACACAATTAGTGATTTACCAATCTTAACCTTTGTGGTGCCTTGTACTTTGGGACCCGTTTTGGGTTACATGTCCTGTGAGATGAGGATGAGTTAAATGCAACCAATAACCAAGTTTATAAGTGAGACAATGAAGTTAGTTTAGAATCAACCTGCCAAATGTTTGTTCGTTGGATAAACCATCTGCATATTTCCTGGAAAGTGAAGTCGTGGTTGAGGTGAGAATAATTAGATGACCACATGACATGTTAATTGAAGCAAAGCTGGGAAAAACCTGTTAGGGCGCCGATCCCTGACTGGCCTTGCAGAAGCCGGAGAATCAGCCTCACATTTAGGAGGTACGGAGACTGATTTCCTGCCGCAGGAATAGTTGAAATGTTGTCAAGCATTCATAAGCCGTATTAATCTTTTAGGAGCATTTTCTTGGTAATTTACCTGCTAGAGCGGGTTTTTTTAGTAGAGGGCTCAGCTTCATCTGTGTTTCTGAGGATAGACCCATCTCCAATCGCCTATTGTACTTTCCAAGTTTAGATTTAGGAATTATAAAGACCTTAAACCAGTTTAATAAGTGAGTCCTTACATGTATCTTGGAAACGTATGGTGGACTTTTCCATTCTGGCTCCGCTCTGATACTTTCATCTTCAGATCCAGATGAGACCATTAGATCTTTTCTTACTTTAGCCGGTTGGTTGCTAATACCATCGGAATCAGTTTTCCTGTTTTTTTCCTGCCACTATAATCCATAAAGCCTAACTAAACCGTACTTTACCATTATGAAACTAACCATTTCTTTTTTAAAAAGAGGTTACCTTTTGGTCTTTTGTTTCTCCGCAGTCCTGAGACACGGCTCATCGTCGGCTTTGATAGACCTAGTGAGGCAAGGTATGTTTTTAAAACCAACTTAAACATTAATTGAACATATAACAGAAAACACTTCACAGTACCTGTTAGATGTACGTTTCTTGGATGCTTTTCTTCCAGATGTCGCAGACGGCTCGCCTTGGCATTCTAGATTTGGAAGTTCCCCAGTTGTAGGAGGCTAGATTAATATTTACAGATGGCCGAACGGAAATTGTGTGAGCGTCAGGGGAATGGACTACTCACATTTTAAAAAGTTGAAAGAAAAACAGGGAAATAATACAGAAAATAAAGTAATACATCTAACGGAGAGTGTCCATGTTCTTCTTTGATGGATGTGACGGTGAACGTCTGGTAGGTGGCTTTGAAATTGTAGTCAGACACTTTGACATTGAAATAAAAAGTCTTCCCTATTAATGTTTTAATGGCGTCAGGCACATTTTTGGCAGGCTCGTCACTGATCAGCTGCAAATGATATAGTGAGAAGTTGTAAGCATTAGGCAGGGAATAAAATAGAGAAAAGGGTTATTTGGCTTCAGCCTATACAATGCAACCTTTTCGTCAGCCAGGTCAGAAGCAGTTTTCTTCAATAACTTGGTCGCCTCTTGATTGAGAATGACAAAGTTTGTTGTGTTGTGGCCATCGTCGACAATAAGTTGAATTCGGTACCTACATGGAAACATGTGAGTGGTCCAAAAAAAGTTGCAAGACGATATAAGCATGGGCAACTTACTGTAATATTCCGACAGCTTGGTTTGGAGGGCATCTCAGACATGATATGGTGGAACCAGATGTGTTCATTTTAAGATTGCAGCCTGTGCATGAAATGTAATTCCAACCATTGCGTAATACAATATCAACCACTTTCACTTTACACCAAAAACTCTTTTCCTACAAAGCAACAAAAACATTGAGTTTAAGAACCAAATACTCTAACTAAACCATAATATATATAGAAAATATTACCTTGCCCCCTTGTTCTTTGACGTAAGTCTCAACATCTTCAATCATGTATAAAGCATCAGGGTCGAAATGATTGCTTCCGTCTATAATTGGTGGGACTATGCTTTCTTTGAAATGGTTGCTGAGGTGAGAAGGGGGGGGGTGTTTAAAAACCACAATGTGTTAAGTTTCAGAAAACTGGCATAAGAGGTGGTATATTTTAGAAAGAAGAGACGAAGACCTTTCACAAAATTTCTGACAGACTGTATTGTCAGAGTTAAGCAAAATCTGGCTGGAGGATGTACCATTCAAATACACGTAACCTGAGTAGATGGAAAGAACAGTCAATACCCATGTAGGAAAACACTAATGACCAACTCAGATCTCAGGAAAAAGTGTAGGGTTTTTTGTAATTAAGAGTGAGAAGCACTTACGCCCAACTTTCCGTGGGTTAACATGGGTTGCAATGACCACAACTGTTTCATCTTTTAGGGCCAAAAGTTTGGAATGAGCATCAACCGCAAGTTCTCCCCAAAGAGATATATATACGTTGTCACCACTACAACAGATGCAGGAATGGGTAACAGTTAAGAGACTTATAAAGAGAAGAGCATAAATGAATTGTAGAAGGAAATAAAAATGTAAACATAAGCAATACCTTTCTAAAATGCAAGTGAGTATTAGATTCAAAGTTGTCTTTGAAGGGTTGTGCTGGTCTTTCTTTTCAGATGTTCGTGACGAGGATATTTGGCCAACAACATCTGGTGGGTGGGGAAATGTAGGTATGAATCATACATTGAAGAAGAAGGTAAAAGACTGCAAAATATGATATTACCTGGAAGCTCCTCACCCTTGTCTACCATGTCAAGCAAGTCAGTAAAAGTGGCGAATCTAAAATAATCATAACCAATAGAGCATTGTCGTTTCTTGACACTATCCAAAGAAGTTTGGTCCGTCAAAACGATTCTCCACTTGTGATTGGTGCGACGATAATGGGTGGAGGATGGGAGAACATCGAATTCATTGATGCAATACAATTGGCCTTTCACCAATTGATCTTTAAACTTAGCCAAGCGATTAGGAAGGACTGAAGCTTGTATAGCATCATCCTGAAACAAAGGTGAAAGAAAGCCGTTTAAATGGAGAGAAATAACGACATGGACAATTTTAGAGATAACGTACATTCTCATCAAGAAGGAGACATTCAAGACTTAGTAAGATATTATTTCTTCGAAAGTCTCGAACTTCCCAAATATGGATGATCCGAACAACAATTTTTTGGGACAATGGTTGTGTGTTTCGTTGGAGATTGAATCTAGAGTAGAGTAGGGAGCAAGTGTTTTAGTTTTGCCCATGGTGTAACAGACAATGTTGGTGTCGGGAAATTTTGTGATTTATAAAAAAACTTGAAGCAATGTTTTAGGGAGAGAAATCAGGGATTATAATCAAATGTTAATGACCCTAAAATAAGAGGCTTTTGTTTTTTTTATTACGTTATCAAAACGTAAGAGGAAAACGCATGATTTTCTTTTAATGGGATTTTGAGATCTCCTTAAAGATTGTAATAAGTAAGGGAAATAATTCAATGGCAGTCCTTACCATTTAAAAATACTTAAAAAGTATACTAATTTATGGGGAGGATGTTATGGACTTTTAGAATTTTATTATCGAAAATATGTATAGTTTGCCACTTAAGACAATTGTTTAAAGGGAAATCAGAAACTTGATTTAAAACTTTTGGAAACCGTTGATGCATTGTAATTAATGGTAGATACGAAAGGAATAGGTGGTGGGTCTCTAATCGATTAGAATTTAATGGTCTCTAGAGGAAAATTAAGGAAACAAAACCAAACTTTAGGAGAATTGAAAAAAGAAGAAAAACGGAAACATATGTATGGTTCGGAACAATTGTTTAAACAAAAATCAGAAACTTGATTTAAAACTTTTGGAAAACATTGATGCATTCTAATGTATGTAGCAAATTATATGTATATGTATATCTTAGCAAATTATTGGAAGAGAAATTTAAAAATTTGTATGGTTCGAAACTTAACACATAGTTATAAAGAAGATTCAGAAACTTTATTTCAAACTTTTTGAAAACGTTGATGCATACAAATCAATGTTACGTACGATTGAAATTGGTGATGGGTCTCTAATGGATTAGAATTATTATGGTCCACAGGAGAAGTTTACCAAATGAAATCACACATTTTTTTAACATGCTAACTAAAGAATTTATATGAGAACACAATTAGGCTTACTTACCTATTTTCTTCCAGTTGCATTGCTCTAATAGTGTGTTCAGACCATTAACCTCGGCAAAAACAGAGATAAGTAAATCAAATTAGCTATAAAGCAGAGATAAAATCAACTTATGGTTTGGAGCAAATAATAGAGAGAAGAAACAGTGATCCTAAACAGAAGAGAACACTTAAAATTGCTCTTTATATCCAAGTTCTAGAACCACTGGAGTAAGATTCCTCGCAGCTGCAGCCATTATAATGCGAGCAACTCTTGTTCCACCTAAAAAACACTTTTGAGTATTTAAAATCATGATTTCTTGAGAGCGTAGTAACAATTTAAAAGATTCTTACTGGGGAAAAAAAGAATAACACCAAGAAGACATATAAAACTTTAGATTTCCACTAATGAGACAAAATTTTCAAAAGAACAAACTGAGCTTACAGAAAGGGAAATTCCAGGCTGAGATAACCAAAACAACTCCAAGTGGTTAACGTTTTGGGATGTCTCTAGACATGAAAAAAAAAAAACTGATTCAATTTCAATAGAACACAAAACATTGAGCATAAACAGAAGGCAAGACAAATGCTCTCCTCTAATTCAAGCTACTGAAGGAAAAACATAAACTAACTAATTTAAGAAACAGAAACAGAAAGACATATATAAGGGGAAAAAATTTCAAGAAACTGAAACAAACTGAAACATATAAAGAAAGTCAAAACGCACGGGTTTAACATATAAAGAAACTAACTAATTTTATGGGAGAATAAAACCATAGTAAACTGAATAAACCAAAGTTTAGGAGAATTGAAAATAAAAACATAGGGGAACACGAAGAAGATGGTGAGTTAGAGATTTACTGGGATTGAAGAGTAACCAAGGAGGAGACCCAATTAGAGTTACAGACGAACGTGTTAGAGAGATAAACTTTTACCTGTTAGAGAGGTAAACATTGACGGACCCGTCATCGACCGCGGTTTGAGTGACTGATCGAGAGTTGTTTAGCGACGGCGAAGGTAAATCTGAGATGACACCTGTTGGTACGATGGCAGAAATTGTAGAAGGTAAAATGGAGAAGTTACAGCGTTGAATTTCAGGTTTATAGTTTCGGTCGAGAGATGAGAGCCAATTTGATGCGAAACCAGAGAGGAGACCCAATTTGATCTTGAAACGGAGGTCCTGGCCCAGCAGGTTGCAGCGAAGGACGAAGACGTGTGGCGTATTCACCGGGACAAAATAACAATATTCAATGGAGAAAGGGACGTCGGAGGTGAGAAGATGAGTACGAAATTACAAAACCTACTGGAGATGGTGAAGAAGGTGAGAAGGTGAGAAGGTGAGAAGATTCGAGGAGGTGGGAGCGACATCGTTTGTGCGTGTTGGTTTATGACCTGACAATAAATTTAGGTGGGCCTGGATTTCGAGTTTTTTGGTAAAGCCCAATATATTTAAACGAAATATGAGTAATTTGGAGAAGCCCGATATAAGGACGTGATATGTAAAAACAAAGTGTTTAGAATAATTTTAGAACAGGTGTCAGCTATATATTTAGCCAGATGTCATGTTCTTATAAAAAGTTGAGGAGAAACCTTGTCTTATTATATAAGATATGGGTTAGATGCATAACCTCTTGAGGAACATAATTAGCAAAGCAAGCGGATCCGGGAGAAACTGTCAGTCTTCAAGGGTCACCACCACTGGGAGGCGGCGACTGATGTGTACTTTGGCACAGAGAGTGGGATGAGGAAGTCTGCACAAGTACTTATATCAAATCAACTAGCTGATCAGAATGGCCATAGATCGCATTGTCACACAACCGGCTCCAAGTCTTCCAACAATGTCCGCCACAAGATTGTGTTACGTCCTTACATAGACTCTTGTTTGGTAGGGGTTATTACAGTTCCAGTGTGATGTATCCCGGCTCAAGGGGACGGAGAGAGGGGCGAAAGCCCAGGGACCACTCTAAAATTTGGGAAAAACCTTTGAACAAAGGGGACCAAAAAAAAAAATTCTTGTGAAAAGGGACCAAAAAATTCAGTTTATCTAGGGTCTAAAAAACGTTATTTGTCAAATAACATATATAATTTGTATTTTGATACAATGGAGCATGTTGCACAAACTGTGAGTGAAATCAGTCAAGAAACTAGTGGCTTGATTTTAATTAAAGAGCAATTCAGAGAGCATTCATATTAAATTTGCAGCAGTGTGGAAAAAAATTGCTGAAATCGAGAGAGACAAAATAAATATTGGTACTAATCAGTTTATATGAATTCTAATCTGAATCGCTATCTTTTGGTCCTCTCAACTTAAAGTAGGGTCCATTGTACATATGATTTCTTGTTGGAATACCACTCGCTATTGTGTCTGCGCTCGGACAGGCAGCTTCTTCAATACCTATGCAGAAATCGGCCTTTCCCTTTTGTCTTCTTGACGAATTCGATTTTACTGTGTATATATGTTGGCAACATAAGAATTTTTTTTCTGTTGTTACCAGAAGTAAAAGAAATGGTAAAGTAATTAACTCACCTTCCTGAGCTGTACAATCAGTTGAAATGCTTGGCCTGATCGGGCTTGTAAGGTGTTCCTCTTCCGCTCTAGCTTCCTTATCAGCTGCGGTGGCAAAAAAAAAAAAAGATCTTGTTACTCTGACGTTATGTCAAAAATATGATTTACTAAAGGAGATCTGTTAAAATTTCACTAACTTAAGAAAAAGATTCACCTTCCAGTCGTCCTCCCATGGCCTCATAATATAATTCACGGAGTACGTAAATAAGAAAAAGAAGAATAACAAGAAGAAGTGCTCCCATGATGCAGGATCCTAAGACAAAATACAACATCATCTTCTTCTTCTTCTTTTTTTTTTCCTTTTGTAAATGTGAGAACGATCAAGCTAAAGACGAAAAATCACTTCCTTTTAAAAGAATTGAGAACAGCGTCAACGAAGATGGGAACACAAAAACTTATAAAACTTGATAAAAAAGACCTACCGTAGCACATAAATGAGCTGTCCTATACAATTGAAAAGAAGTAATATATTTTAGAAAGACCTACCGACTACCGTAGCACATAAATGAGCTTTCTAATCGACAAATCTAAGGCGCTTCATGCAATAAAATAAACAAGGACGAGTACACGTACGTAGAACTTGTTGATAAATATTAAATACTATACGTGTTCAGCGTGATTTGTCTATCGTCTCGGTGATAGATTTAGTGACAGGGCCTGAGAAGTAAAGGAAGATCTATGAAATTCCCTATACAATATGTTAATATTGATAGATATTAGACGATTGTGTAATTAATCGTGATTGATACGATCCTTGCTTATCAAGTATAATCCCTGTAATTACGCTATATGACTCTGTATATATATTGCTCAATGATAATACAGAATCCTTCAAGAGAATTCATTAACTTACATGGTATCAGAGCTTCTCTGCTCCTGATTTTTTTCCTTTTCTTCTCTTCTTCGTCCTTTTCGATCTCTCCTTTTGATTTCTCTCTTTTTCTCTCTTCATGGCTGCTCCCGTCAATACTGATTGTGCTTTTGGTGTCACCAATATCAAATCTCACATCCCTCTAATCTTGGATCTCGATGACCACAACTATGATGCGTGGCGTGAACTCTTCCTCACTCACTGCCTCACCTTCAATGTGTCTGGCCACATCGATGGCACGTCTCTCCCCACTGGTCCTACCGATGCTCTGAGGCATAAACATGACGGCTTGGTCAAACATTGGCTGTACGGCACTCTGGCTCCTCAACTCTTTCGCAGCTCCTTCAAAACTGGTGGTTCTGCCAGAGACATCTGGCTCCGCATCGAGAACCAATTCCGCAACAACAAGGAGGCGCGTGCGATTTAACTGGACAACGACCTTCATACCCTCGAAATCGGTAATCAATCCATTCAGGCTTACTGTCAAAAACTCAAGTCGCTCTCCGATCTCCTCGAGAATATTGATGCTCATGTCCCTGATCGCACCTTGGTTATGTACCTCCTTAATGGTCTAAACAACAAGTTCGACAACATCATCAATGTCATCAATCACAAAGATCCGTTTCCCAGCTTTTCCACGGCCAAATCCATGCTAGAGCTGGAGGAATCTCATCTCAAGAAATTACAGAAACCAGTGGCTTGCAACAATGACCACGCGTCCTCTCCATCCGCTCTCACTGTCACCACTCGTCCGGACTCTCGATCCATTTCCCACTTTCCTCAGCATAGCAGAGGTCACCGCCGTCAACACAACAACCGCTTTCGTGGTCGGCACAACAATTCCTTTCGACCCCATTACCCTAATTGGGCCTCAAATTTCTGGCCTAGTCCATATCAGCAATGGCCAAATCAGCAAATGCCTTGGTCGCTTCCCCCGCAGAGTCGTGGTCTCCTTGGCTCCGACCTGCTTTCCTCATCCTCAGAAGGCTTATCTCGCCGTACCACAGCCAACTACAGACTTCGCACATGCCTTCAACACAATGATGTTGGCTGACCCTTCCGCTGCAGACTGGTACATGGACACCGGCGCAACTGCTCACTTAGCCGCCTCGGTAGGTATGATTCACTCCAATCTTAATCCTAACACCGAGCACTCTGTCATTGTTGGAAACGGATCCTCTATCCCAGTCACTTCCTCAGGTTCTGCTTTCATTCCTTCTCGTTCTCGTCTCCTCTCCCTCAAACAAATTCTTGTCACTCCTCAAATTGTCAAAAATCTTGTGTATGTTCGTAAATTCATGACTGACAATTGGTGTTCTGTTGAATTTGATCCTTTTGGTTTTTCTGTGAAGAATCTCCAGACACGCCAAATCCTCCTCCACAGCAACAGCTCCAGTGACCTCTATCCCATCACAGATTCTTCACCTCCATCTTCGATAACCTCATTTGCTTTTCTTGCTTCACCAGACCTATGGCACAAACTTCTTGGACACACAAATAATTCTATTATTTCTTCTAATTCTGTTTGTTGTAATAAAGACAGCCTCTCCAACTCTTGTATGGCTTGTCATTTGGGAAAATCAATAAAACTTCCTTTTAAACCATCAAATTCATTCATCCGTTTCACATGCCTTTGAGTTAATCCACTCTGATGTTTGGACATCCCATGTCTCAAGCATCAGTGGCATTCGTTACTATGTTATGTTCCTTGATCATCACTCTCATTTTTTATGGGTATATCCAATTCGTCGCAAGAGCGATGTATTCTCCAAATTTCTACATTTTACTCAATTTATTAAAACACAATTTGGGGCCACCATTAAATCCTTCCAGTGTGACAATGTTGGTGAATACAACAACTCTGAGTTTCATCACTATTTTAACACTCATGGCATACAAGTCCGTTTTTCTTGCCCACATACCTCTCAACAAAATGGCAAGTCCGAGCGTATGATTCGCATTATCAACAACATGATTTGTGCTCTTATCTTTCAAGCTCACCTCTCTCCAACCTGTTGGGTTGAAGCTCTTCATGTCTCTGTCCATCTTCTCAATATTCTTCCGTCCTCAGCTATTAACAACCAAGCCCCCTTCTCTATCCTCTTTCACAAACCACGCACATATTAACATTTACATGTTTTCGGGTGCCTTTGCTTTCCCATCTTGAACCACTCTAACCTCCATAAGCTTTCCCCTCGATCAACACCCTGTCTTTTTCTCGGCTATCCTTCTCAACACCGTGGCTACCGTTGTCTTGACCTCAAGACAAACAAGATTATCATCTCTCGCCACGTTCTGTTTGATGAAACTATTTTTCCTGCCGCAGAAAAACATCCTCCACCTCAGCTATATCATTTTCTTGACATCCCTGATGAACCATCCCCTATATTCCGTGACATACTTCAAACCAACCCAAACACTCCTCCTCCAACCCAACCTGACCCTCCTGTCGTCGTCGCTCCACCTGCTCCCTCTGGTCACTCCATGACCACGAGAAGCAAACGTGGTATCCATAAGCCTCGACAGATCCTCTAACTCCTCACCTCTGTTTCTCCACTACCAAACAGTCACCTAAAAGCCCTTTCTGATCCTAATTGGAATCCTGTAATGACAAAAGAGTATGGTGCTATGATTAAGACAAGGATATGGGATATTGTTCCTTGCCCTAAAGACGTAAACATTGTCCGCTCTATGTGGCTCTTCAAACACAAATATGATGCAGGTGGATCTCTCTCTCATCACAAGGCTCGTTTAGTGGCTAATGGAAAATCACAGGAAGCTGGCATAGACTTTCATGAGACCTTCAGTCCGGTTGTCAAACCAGCAACAATAAGAGCTGTCCTTGATGTTAGCCTTGCCCGCGACTGGCCTATCCATCAGCTTGATGTTCAAAATTCATTTCTCTACGGCGACCTTGATGAGACGATAGACATGCATCAGCCACCAGGATTTGTCGACCCACAACATCCAGACTATGTCTGCAAGCTCCGTAAAGCTATATATGGCCTTAAGCAAGCTCTAAAAGCTTGGAATGCCCGATTTGCAAACTTTCTTCACACTCTTGGTTTTCACACTTGCAAATCTGATGCGTCTTTGTTGGTTTGTCGAAAAGGATCACAACAAGCCTACATTCTCCTCTATGTGGATGATATATACTCACGGCCTCGGATAACTCCTTTCTTGAGTGGATCATCAACTCTCTCCAAACCGAATTCCCGATGACACATAATGGCTGCTTAAGTTATTTCCTTGGCATTAAAGCTGAGTTCAATGCTCATGGTCTCTTTCTCAATCAGGCAGCTTACGCACAAGACATTATCGATCGCGCTGGCATGACCCACTGCAATCCTTGTGCAACTCCTGTTGACGTGAACTCCAAGCTCTCTGCCGACGTTGGTGACTTGATATCTGATCCCACATACTATCGGAGTCTGGCTGGCATGTTACAGTACCTCACTTTCACTCGACCTGAAATCTCCTACGCCGTCCAACAAATCTGCTTATTCATGCATTCACCCTGTCAACCTCATCTTCAAGATCTTAAGCGGATCATCCGCTACATACAAGGCACGAAGACTCACGGTTTACAGCTTCTCAAAGGCCGCATTGATTTACTCACAGCTTACTCCGATGCCGATTGGGCAGGGTGTCCAAACTCCCGTCGTTCCACGTCTGGATACTGTGTCTATCTTGGCTCCAACTTGCTCTCTTGGTCCTCCAAACGCCAGCCTACAGTTTCACACTCTAGTGCAGAGTCTGAATACAAAGGAGTTGCGAATACTGTTGCTGAGCTCTGTTGGATACGCAATCTGCTTCTTGAACTCGGCTGCCCAATTACGAAAGCTTCTATCGTCTACTGTGACAACATGAGCGCTGTCTATCTCGCTAGCAATCCTGTCAAGCATCAACGGACCAAACACATAGAAATCGACATCCACTTCGTTCGAGAGAAGGTTGCCATGGGCCAGGTTAAAGTTCTTCATTTACCATCGTCCCTTCAATTCGCAGACATTTTCACCAAAGGTCTACCAACCATGCTGTTCAACGACTTCCGATCTAGTTTAACTGCAAGTCCAACACTTCCACTGCAGGAAGATGATAGATATTAGACGATTGTGTAATTAATTGTGATTGATACGATCCTTGCGTATCAAGTATAATTCCTATAATTACGCTACATAACTTACAAATATGTTATGAAGTAAAAATGATTACATTTACGTAATTACATATCACGATCAGAACGAGTAATTTTGGAATTTTATGTATTCATGCGAAATTCTAAAAATGGGAAGACGTCCTATTTCCCCATGAGAACTATAATATCGTACCAAATAGAGCCCGAACTTTCACTACGTCTCAAATGTCCCCGAAAAAATAGTTTTCAACCTAGATCCCCATAAATCAAAAATTCTCTTGCTAAATCTCCCTTGAAAAAATAGTACACCTAGATTATATCTTTTATTTTTTTAATATTTCTTTTGTCGCAATTCATGGTGGTCATTGTGTTTAAAGTTTAGAGTTTAAACCATAAATTTAGAGGCTTAATTATGAAAACTTACATGTGAACCAAAAAAAAAAAAAAGCGAGTTATGAATAAACGGTCAATACTATTGATTTGATTTTTTTTTTGTCAAGTTTAAATTTTGCCAGAATTTGTTTAATCAATTTTTTTGTTTGCTTTTATTTCCAAAATATAAAAGTTGCGAAACTAATAACATATTTTTGGATAGAAATACAGTTTTATATAGTATCTTCGAAAAGGAGTAATAGAGAAAGTGAGGAACCCTTTTGTTATTTATCTTTTCTTATAAGGTAAAAAAAATAAACATTAAAAAAGTTATTTTACAAATTTTGAAACGTTAGAATATTTTTTAAATAAAATTTTAAAAACATATTTTTCGCCAGTTTTCTCTCTAGTTTATATTGGTTTTTCTTTGAGTAACGACACAGATTTACAAACAACTTTTTTACTAAAATTTTTAATTCCCTTCATAATAAAACGGAAGTACATAACATTGTTTTGTAAACTATATAATTTTAATAAGTGGTTACAAATAGGTTATACATTAATTAATTGATAGATTAATTCGTTACAAGTTAAATAGTAGGTGCGACATTAATTGTTTCCAAAAATCTTATTAAAAATATTCTAAATTGATAGATTAAATTGGTTATCAAAAATTTTATTAAGAATATTCCTAATTGATAGATTAATTGGTTACAAGATTAATAGTCGGTTCAACCCCAAATTTATTTTTGGAAGCACATTGTTCCCAAAAATCTTATAGAGAATCAAACAATTTTATTTTTTCGGAATCACATTGTTTACAAAATCTTAAAGGGAATATTTCAAATTTATATTTGGCAGATTTTTTGCTAGACCATATTTTTAACCAACTTATTAGAGATAATAAAAATATACTATGAAGCATAAAAACGAAATAAAAATTTCAATTAAAAATAAATTCTCAACGAGAATCTTCCAAACTTTCAATATAAATCATTCAATTCTTCTTTCACTATTATCGACATTGCTCATATCCATACCAAAAATACTCCCAAAATAGAAATGACAATCGTTTTATCAGTTTACCATGCTAAACCGTCTGAAACATAATATTTTATCCAAAAAAACTATTAAAAATAATCATATAAATTAAATTAAAATATATATATATATATATATAAAGAATTACGATCCGTGCTCTAGCACGAATACTAATATAATATTAATATTATTTATAAAAATTATACAATACTTTAACAAATAATATCGAAGAGACAAGAATTATCAATCTTTCAAGCGGGTCGACTTTGCCTACCCCTAATTTTGAATTGTTTTCTTGGTCGACTTATTTAATGTTATCAGTATCGATCCAGTCAATCTGTTTAGTTGAGAACTTTACACGTACTAAAAAAACAGATAAGAAACAAAAACTTTCTTGTGAGTTGTAACGTTTTCTTATGTATTTTCTAAGCCTTTTCATCAAAAAAAAAAAAAAAAGACAAAAAGACAAAAGTCAAAACAAAGATTATGAGTAGTGATGCCATCTGTGTGAAGTGTGAACGGCTTGATCTGTAAAATGTTAAACTAATAACATGTGGGAGAAACGTGATATTTGTATAATATAGCAAGAATAAAAAATTAATCAATTTAAATTCGGTCTAGATTGAAATCGATCTCTCTAAAACATCTTCAAATAATTGTATCAAATCTAGAAGTGTATAAGATAGAGAAAATGAAGATTTTTTTCCAAAGATATGGAAATAAACCTTTTACTTGCACTCGATACCACGAAAATGTACAGAATAGTTTGGACTAAACAAAACGAAAACTTTTTACACATTCAAGAACCCTAAGCTTAAATTTACTATTTGAAATCCTAATTTGCTATCCACGCGAGAAAGGTACTTTTTGAAATGTTCTTGATTAATAAGAAATCTACTTTTTCACTAAATTTGTTTTTAAAAAAGTTTCCGTTAAATTTTGCTGTGTGAGTTCTGTTGCACATCGATCAAAAATTATAAATATATTAGTCCTTTTAGAAATAGTTGTAAGAATTAAATTAGTTACACATTTAATTACTTAACTCTAGCTTACGGTCACATATGTCTCTCGAAGTACATAATTAACCTCTTGAGAAACATGATTAGCAAAGCCAAGCGAATCCTGGAGAGGCCATCATTCTTCAAGGGTCACCACTCGGAGGTGGAAAATGTGGCACTGAGAGTGGTATGAGTGAAGTAGCAGAAGTTCCTAGGAATAAAATTAGAGATTTGTTGATTCTTCAAAATATCGAAAACTAGAGTTCGAGAGTTTCATCTCACAACTTTCGTAAAAGCTTTTAGATTTATGAATCTTTACAGCGGTTTATAAAATCTCTTTAAAATATTTCGATTAATTAATTTATATACAAAAGGAGGCTTAAGAATACTATTTACAATAAAAGTTCAAAACCCTAAAACCTTAGAATATTCTAGAATAGTAACAAATAAATAATTAAAAGATAATAGTAATAGATAGTTGGATGTAATAATTTGCGTATGAAATAAAGAAAGATTACACTTCACGATCAAAACGATTAATTATGAAATTTTATGTGCTCATCGAACAATAGTAAACTTAGATTTAACTTTTTTTTTTGATAAATAGAGTTAATTTTTTGTCCTAATATTATAAAGGAACTAGATAATGACCCGCGCTGCTAGCGCGGAAAAACTCTTTTTTTTTTTGTTATTTGTTAATAATATATTTATATTGTATTATTCATTTATATATTATATAATATAGTAATATATTGTGAGTTTTGACTCATATTAAACTACTAATAGGTAGGTCTGAAAACTATTACCGATACCCGTATTCGACCCGTTTTTTGGTTTTTATCCGTCTCGAAAAAAGGTACCCGCAGCTTTAGGGTCGAGTGAAATGTATAATAATTATATTATTCGTGAATAATGATCGAGTATCGGATATTAATTTAATTTTTGAGCGTCCGTTACCCGTCTCATTACCCGTTTTATTACCTGACTCATAAATACACGTTAATATTTTGTAGAATAATGTTACCAGCGTGAGGAAATATTTATGTAAATTTAAATTTGTTTGTTACAAAATAATAGTAGAAAAATGATTAATTTTATATATTTTATAAAATCATATATTTTATTTTGCTTAAGGCCATACTCTGTTTTCGACCTGTAGTTGGTACTACTATTTTGGTTTGGTGCAATATCAAATTTGTTAATTATACATTCAGTAAAGCTAAAAAAACCCAACAAACATGTATTGACCCGTGATTTGGTATTACAAATTAATGTGATCATGTTTAGAGATCTTAATATACCAAATTTACAAATTGAAGTTATTGGTATAACATGTTATATGTTTTTTATAGGTGAAAATTACAATTAGGTTATGTGTATTACCAACATTATACACTTGGTATTATTTATATAATGAATATTGTGTATAAGCAATTAATTTTTAGCCAATTAAATAGTTTGTTATTATTTCCTAAGATTTATGAAACAATAAATAGAGTTTTATTATTTTGTAAACAAATCTAAACTTTTCTTTTGTTTATTAGAATAATTAAAATATAATAGCATTTTCGTAATATATCACATCAGAACTGGTTAAATTTTTAACAACATAGCTTAAATAAGTATATATATATATATTTTTTAAAAATAGAAACAATGTTGTATCTTAATTTTAATATATATTTGTTAATATTAAATGATTTAGATATGTAAGTATTTAATCTTAGTTTTATAAATAAATTTAAGTTTTATAAATTTTCTAAATAGTTTGTTATTGTTTACTAAGATTTCTGAAATAATAAATAGAATATGTTTAATTATATTATTACATAATTTCGAAATTATTTTATTATTATTTTATTAGATAATTCCAAAATTATTTTTATTATTTTATTAAATAATTCCGAAATTATTTTATTAATGATTTCTTGTAATCTAATAAATTAATAGTTGCTATTTTTTAGGTAATTATTTTCTGATTAAAACAACTTAATATTAAAATTATGTTATTATATTTTGTATTAAAATACAGTGGCATTTTGTGTAATGTCTTACATGTAGTAAGGTTATTTGTTTATAGGGTTGCTTAAATAATATAATAGAGATTATCCATTTTGTATACCTCTTTATTTCAAAATAGATGAGTTTAAGGTTTTTTTCTTTTTGACATATTTACAACATATATTGTTCAAAAGATATATAGTTTAAGGTTTATTCACAGAAATTTAAAAATTATATTTAGAAAAGAAAATTGAAACATTTTTTGGCAAAGAAAAAACATTGAACCACTATTCACTGTCTATCTATTTATAATGTAACCAATAATAAAAGTAATATACTATCTCCAACGATACCTCATACCTTCCGACAATATGTATATGTTCACCATATCTTAAGTCGATGGTGTCGCTATTTTCTTAGCAACGTATTTAGGCGACGATGGATAGACCGAGTTTTTGTTTAAAATATACAAATTGACAGATATATAGATGACTCCTTTTACTAAGGCCTTTCTTTTTCTTTTAATTAAGTTGTATTAAGGACAAAAGAAATTAACTCTGATTCTTTGTTTTAATATTTTGTTGATTGATTTCATATTTTATACTGTTTTTTTCTTTGATAACAAGAAAATTGAAGGCCGAGTCTCGTTGTTTCTTTGGACTGATTTACAAGAGCAGAGTTTTTGAGTTAACATAGTCCACTCCCAAACTACTTTTGAATCGAGGAGACAAGAACTATCAATCTTTCGGAACGGACTGCTGTACCTACTACTACCACTAGTAGCCCAAATTTTATATTGTTTTCCTGATCAACTTATTTTATGTTATCATTAACGGATCCAATCTGTTTCGTTGAGAACTTTACATACTAAATCACCCACCAAAAACAAAAAAGAGTCAAAATAAGATTTGTAGAATCAGAGGAAGACAATGATGGAAAATGTATTTCTGTGTATTATTCAATGGATCGATACAGAGTTATATACAATAAGAAGACTTTGTCTTCAAGACTAATTAGCATAAATCTAGGAAACTAATTACGGTAAGTACTAATCTTCGGGATATGATATGAGATATCGAATATTATCCCAATACCCTCCGCAAATTGGAGTATGAAGATCCAAAATGCCCAGTTTGAGCCTGAATTTTGTAAAACATGATGAACCTAGTGGCTTTGTTAGGATATCGGCTAACTGAGCATGACTTTGAACGTGGTAGAGAGAGATAGTCTTGTTCTGAATCTTTTCATGCACAAAATGACAGTCATTCTCAATATGTTTTGTGCGCTCATGGAAGACGGGATTGGTAGCAATATGAATAGCGGATTGACTGTCGCAATACAGATGCATTGGTTGAGGATGAGAGACACCAAGATCATGCAGAACCCGTTTTAACCAGAGAAGTTCCTTGGTGAGATATGCCATAGCTCGATATTCAGCTTCGGTTGAGGACTGACTGACCGTATCTTGTTTCTTTGTCTTCCAAGAAACAGGAGAGGTGCCTAGCTGAACGATATAACCAGAAACGGAACGTCGAGTAAGAGGACAAGTAGAGTAGTCTGAATCACACCAACCTGTTATTTGGAAATCCGGTTGTGCTCGCAACAAGATGTCTTGACCGGGAGTTCCCTTAAGATATTGAACAACGCGCAAAGCAGCATGCCAATGATCATCACGTGGAGACTTCAGGAATTGAGCTAGAAAGTGAACACAGAATGCTAAATCGGGACGAGTTGCAGCCAAGTATATCAATCGACCAATTAAGCGTCTATATGGAGCAGGGTCCTTGAGAAGCGGAGATTTAGACAAAGCCAGATCATGATTTTGCTCGAGAGGAAAGTTGACTGGCTTAGAGCCCAACAAACCAGCATCTCGGACAATCTCCATTGCATATTTACGTTGGCTTAGGTAAAAACCAGTCTTGCTGCGAGGCACCTCTATGCCCAAAAAATACTTTAGAGGACCAAGATCCTTCATTTTGAAACAGGAAGCCAAATATCCCTTGAAAATAGTTAAAGCAGAGGCTGAATTACTAGTAACAATCATATCGTCAACATAAATGAGAAGGTTGATACGAATACCTCCTTTGTCAAAACTGAACAACGAGTAATCAAATAGAGATTGCACAAACCCATACGCACGCAAAGCCGTTGTGAGCTTGGCAAACCAGCATCTAGGGGCTTGTTTAAGACCATACAAGGATTTTCAGAGTCTACATACCTTATTCTCATCAGAAAAATAACTAGGTGGAGGTTTCATATAAACTTCTTCTGCAAGATCACCGTGCAAAAAAGCATTCTGTACATCCATTTGATGAACCGGCCAATTATTCCTAGCTGCAACCTCCAAAAACATTTGAACAGTTTGCATTCTAGCCACAGGAGCAAATGTGTCACCATAATCATCACCATCAATCTGCTTGTTACCGAGAGCAACTAAACGTGCTTTGTGGCGTTCGATAGTACCGTCAGAGTTGTGCTTAATCTTGTAAACCCATTTGGAGCCTATAGCTTTCTTACCAGGAGGGAGATCTTCAATCGTCCATGTTTCATTCGCCTCAAGAGCGTGAATCTCAGATATCATAGCATTCTTCCATACTTGACTCTTAATGGCATGGTTAAATGTCCTGGGTTCGTTAGTTGCTGTAATCGTAGCTAAGAAAGCACAATGTGTAGCAGAGAAGTGAGTACAACCGACATAGTTGGCAATTAGATATAAGGAAGCTGAATTACCTAATAACCGTGCTTGAGCAGTATTAACCACATAGTCCTTGAGTGTGACAGGTAATTGGCGAGAACGAGCCCCCCGACGGAGAGGGACTTCGGCAGGTATAGAGGAGTCCGCCGCGGCGCCGTCGCGAGAATCAGGTAAAGGCGATGGACAAGGTGAAGTTCGCGCAGGGGAGTCATGAGCGGAAGAAGAAGAAGACGATGAAGTTGATGATGGAGACGCAGTAGACGGAGTCCCCGGTGGAGTTGGATTAGGCGGCGACGGAGCAGTAGGAGACGAGGTAGACAGAGTACTCGAGTCAGAGGAATCGGGATTCAGAGAAGAAAGAGATGGACTTGGCGTTTGTAATGGGCTTTCCAATTGTTGTGGGCCTATTAAAGGAGTAGGAGGAGAAGCCCGTATAACATCATCATCAAGGCTGGTCAAATTAGGAGCCCATAATCGATCATCTTCTTTCTCGACAGCAGCGGATACAGGTTTAGCAAAGGGGAAGTCAGATTCAAAGAAAACGACATCTCCAGACACAAAATATTGTCGTGAATCAAGATCATACACTCGCCATGCCTTTTTACCATAAGGATATCCAACAAAAATACACCTCCGACTCCAGGAAGCGAACTTGTCGCTGATGTGAATATGTGCGTAGCACAAGCTGCCGAATACCTTGATGTGTGCTTAATCGGGAACTTGACCATGAAGTTTTTCATAAGGAGTGAGACCGTTCAACACCGAACTAGGTGTACGGTTTATTAAGTAACCAGCCGTCAATATACACTCACCCCAAAAACTAAGCGGAAGATGAGACTGGAAACGTAAAGCTCGAGCATTATTCAAAATATGTCGGTGCTTGCGTTCGACACGACCGTTCTGTTGCGGAGTCCCTACACAGGAAGTTTCATGGAAAATGCCTTGAGACCGAAAGAAAGCACTCATGCTTATGAATTTAGTGCCGTTATCACTTCGAATACGTTTAACCGATTTCTGGAATTGTCGTTCAGCGAAAGAAATCAAACTTTTGAGATTTGTGGATGTTTCAGTCTTGTCTTTTTGTAAATAAATCCACACACTTCGTGAATAATCATCAACAACTGTTAGAAAATAACGAGCTCCAGAAGAGGAAGGAATTCGGTATGGCCCCCAGAGATCACAGTGAATAAGCTCAAAAACAGAGGAGGTTTTATTATCACTAATAGGAAAACAGGATCTTGTTTGTTTAGCGCGGAGACATACATCACACGCCTTATTCGAAATTTCAGAAGCAACAGAAACAGAAACATTCGGAAGTAAACCAACGACCCTAACAGAAGGATGACCCATCCTATTGTGCCACAACTCATAAACCTTCTCCGCCTGAGTTGTCACTGAAGCCACGAGTTCCATTCTGCAGAGTCGGAAAGTGCCACACTCACGTTTCGCCGCACCAATCGTCATCCTCGAAACACGGTCCTGAATGATAAGGAATCTATCAGTCGTCTGTACCACACAACGATTCTCATCCATTAACTGACCAACGGAGATAAGATCAGACTGTAATGCTTCCACATAATAAACAGATTTCAAAATCAAATTGGGACCTAGAACAACAGTTCCTTCTGTTGTTGAAATCCTCTCACGACCATCAGCTAAAATTACTAAAACTGGTTCCATGGAGCGAATGTTGGTTAAAGCAGCGTAATTGCTGGTCAGATGGTGAGAGACACCAGAATCCAATATCCAAGCAGGAGAGGGAAACTTACCAGAGAGTTATTCTTGAGTAGAACTTGCACCACTAGTTGTGCCGGTGTTCAACAGCTTCATGAGGTGTTGCCATTGAACATTCGTAAAACCGCTAACGCCATCACGGTCAGCGTCGGTGACCACATAATTAGCTTGTTCAGTACCGGTTGTATTAGGAACCTGGACAGAATTAGCATAGCTAAGGGAACGGCCACGACCTCCAACAGAAGCACCATCAAAAGAACCACGGCCTATCCCTTGAACCGTTCGGCTGCGTGGACGCTCACCCCACCAATCTGGGTAACCAATAACAGCAAAGCATCGGTCCGAAGGATGACCGGAACGATGACAATGCTTACACACAACCGCACCATCATCACCACGACTCGGAGTAGAAAGACGAGGTTTTGGATGAGCGGCGAAAGCAGTGACTTCAGGAACATCAGAGGTCTGTCGAGCATTGGTTCGTAGATCTTCCTCCTGGCGCACTACCTTATAAACCTCCTCCATGGGCTGAATGGGAGTGCGAGACACCAAGCTGGACCGCACCGTGGCGAAGGAATCATCAAGACCGGATAAAAAATCGTGTACTTTGTCCTCTTCGCGATCTTGCTCCTGAAGAGAGGTCAAGTTACATTCACACTTTCCGCACTTGCAAAGACGCAAAGGTCGGTGGTTGGCCATGCTATCCCAGATCCGACTGAGCTTGCTGTAATAAGCTTCAATCGCAAGTCCTCTCTGCTTGCAGCAAGCCAGTTTCGCCTTCAGTTGTTGGATGCGTGGTCCGTTAGTAACAGAGAAACGGCGTTTCAAGTGGTCCCACAGATCCTTAGCGACGTCACGGTGTGAGATGTTCGAGCGGAGAGATGTATCAACCGTCATACGGATCCAGGAAACCAACAATGCTTGGATTGTCCACCAATCCTCCAGATCAGGAGAACCTTCGGCGGGTCGGGAGATGGAACCATCAAGGAAACCGAACTTTTTACGTGAGCAAAGAGCTGTCTTCAATGCGCACGCCTATTCTTTGTAATTTGTTCCTTTCAACAATGGAAGCGAAATTACAGCACCGGGATTATCCGCAGCGCTCAGATCGTATGGAGAGATCTTCCTTCGTACCTCCATTGTCGCCTGGGTAGAGTTCGTTTCGGTCGAGTTGACTTCCGTCATAGTCGAGATAACAGAAGAAAAGCAAGAAAATTTTTTAGAGTTCCTGCTCTGATACCATGTAGAATCAGAGGAAGACAATGATGAAAAATGTATTTCTGTGTATTACTCAATGTATCGATACAGAGTTATATACAATAAGAGGACTTTGTCTCCAAGATTAATTAGCATAAATCTAGGAAACTAATTACTGTAAGTACTAATCTTCGGGATATGATATGAGATATCGAATATTATCCCAATAAGATTATCATTAGTGATGTCATGTGTGTGAAGTGTGAACGGCTTGACCTGAGAAAGGCTTAAACTAATAATAATATGCGGCAGAAACGTGATATTTGTATAATATAGCTAGAAGAAAAATTATATCATTTTAAAATCGGTTTATTATGGTTTTACATTAATCCTTAAGTTTTTTTGTTTAGATGTTCAACAAAACCATTTCACAAAGTTAAAAAAAAAAAAAAAAAAAAAAAGAAGACTGATAGCAAGAGAGCCATGGATCCTCCCAGCCAAACCAATGAAGAGAGTGCCACATACCGGGACGAAAAAACTGAAGAAGAAGAAGAAGAAGAAGCTTATTTGCTCTTAGATAAAGTGATCCCACCGATCCATCTGAAGGAATCAGCAGGTGGTAGATCTTGTTGCATCTATAGAATCCCTCACACTCTCGAGCGAGTCAACGACAAAGCTTATGCACCCAAGATCGTTTCAGTAGGCCCTTATCACCACTCGAGTGATAAAAGACATCTCAAGATGATAGAGGAGCATAAAAAACTTTATCTCAAGATGTTCGTGTCAAAGACTAAGGACAATGGCGTCAACCTAAGTCACTTAGTCGACGTAGTCTCAGGATTGGAACAGAAAATAAGAGACTCCTACTCCGAGAAGCTTGAGTTTAGTCGACAAAAGCTGATCAAGGTGATGATTCTTGATGGTTGTTTCATTCTTATGTTGTTCCTATTAGTGTCCGAAAAGATTGAATACACAAACTACAAAGACCCAATACTCATGCTGCGATGGATATTGCCAACTCTTCGAAGCGATCTTCTACTTCTTGAAAACCAGGTTCCTCTCTTTCTTCTTAAAAGTCTTTTAGAGACATCAAAGTTAGCTCCATCTACTACCTTAAACATGCTAGCCTTCAAATTCTTCAACTACTCGATAGAAAAACCAGACGAGTTCTGGAAGGAACACAACGATCTTAGAGCAAAACATCTCCTTGATCTCATTCGTAAGACTTTCATACCGGTCCCGCCACCACCAACCACCCCAAGGCAATGCTGTGTCGATATCTTCAGTGGTACTGAACATGGGGAAAATTCAAGAGCAGAGACCTCCCAAGACACTTGTCTCGGTAAGATAAGTTGTTTAAAGGAGAGAACTAAATCGCAAACATCATCACCTCCTCGCCGCACCTTTCTTGGACTAATTATCTCAGCTAAAAAACTTCGACTTCGGGGAATACAATTCAAGAAGAGGGAGAATGTTAAGACACCTTTAGACATAAGTTTCAAGAATGGTCTGGTTGAAATACCACTACTTGTCTTTGATGACTTTATCAGCTCTCTTTTGATCAACTGCGTTGCCTTTGAGCAGTTTAATATGAATTGCTCCACCGAGATGACAAGCTATGTAACTTTCATGGGCTGCTTGATAAACACAGAGGATGATGCGACCTTCTTAGTCGAGAAAGGGATTATAGAGAACTATTTCGGAACGGGTGAAGATGTTTCTTTATTCTTCAAGAACATCGGAAAAGACATCTCATTCAGCATATATGATAGTTTCTTGTCAGATGTGTTCGAGGGGGTGAACGAGTACACTTCGAAAGGATGTCACGTGCAATGGGCAGGGTTCAAGTACACGCATTTCAACACTCCATGGACATTTCTTTCATCTTGTGCGGCTTTGATGCTTCTTCTCCTTACTATTTTCCAAGCTTTCTTTGCAGCTTATTCTTACTTTCGTCCTCCCAAAAACAATTGAATGTAACTGCCTACTTTATATCTTTAAGCTAGCAGTACTTATGGTGTTTTGGAACAAAAAGTAATATCAAAGTTCCTAGAAAAAAAAAGTGTATTCCTGTTGCAACAAGGCAGCACAAGATAGCAAAATCAAATTAAATATAGAGAAGGTGCTTGCGGTCGAGTATAAAGGCGATGAAATCGTGTTTTCTGTATTGGGAATAGTATCCCACATACATCGGAAGTTGGACAAGGATCCTAACTAATATATAAGAGATATGTCCATACTAAATTTGTGATTACTTGTTCTGAGTCCTATGATGCATTCTAAACACTTTAATTTTCTTCTAAATCTTAAAACATCTTTAACTAAGTCTGACATAGCTTACATCTCGTATAGGAAAAAGTAGAGACCAGTGGCTCAATACAAAATTATAAATTAAAATAATACTGAGAAAGAAAGCAATCTAGAGCTAAAAATTTAACCATGATGAACATTACATCTCAATACTCAAGTCCCATCTTGTTCCTTAGTTCTCCTCTATTTTTGTCACTCCTCGTAAATCAAAACTCTTCACTTTGTTGAAATCATTTTTCAAGGATGAAGAAGAATCACCTTCCCCAAGTTTTCCACAAATAACGTCGCTAATATACATATATTCAGATTTTCTGTATCCCGGTGATCCCATGACGTTTGTCTTCTTGTCCGGGGTTTCTTCTTCACCATCTTTGACTCCTACTGGCTCAACCACATCCTCTGTTTTCACATGATTGTATTGTTGCTTCTTACTCTGCTCCTTCTTCTTTTGCTTCTTCCTCATCAAACATATGATGTTGAGACAACTTAAACATCCTCTAGACATTTTCAAGATTTTAGCAACCTATTGCTTGTAGATTGTAATCAAAGGTATACAGAGACAAAAGATCTTGTTTTTGACGTTTATATATATGAGTTCTTGTAGATTACTACCGTAAGCGTGTTCCGTGGCTTTGAAAGTTGACTTAAAAGTAAATGGAGTGTTGTCCAAATTTTAGTAAAAACTACAAAGAAAACAAAACGTGGAGACTAAAAAAATTTATAATAACTAATTGTAATCTCTTGCAGAAAGTAAAGAAGAAAAGTTAGGTATCCAAAAAAACAATCCTCTGCCGACCTAACGTGGAGACTTGTCAACATTTTGGTAGTGTGAAATTTCACTCCTCCTTCCTTAAGTTTCATTACAAAATTCGAGGATGACTAATCCATATAAAAAGAAAAAAAAAGTATTTCAAGTCTTCCACCTAACCAGAAGAAAACCTGAGGTAGTTGTGAAGTTTTGATGGTTGCTTTATCCTCATGTTGTTTCCGGGAAAGTTGTTTACACAAATCTTGATGATCCTATTTTCAGAATGCCTTGGATTTTGCCGATCTTCTCCTTTCGGGAAACCAGGTTCCTTTAAACACAATGAATGATCTTTTAAGTTAAGCGTTCTGATTCTTGATCGTCTAAATACTTTGCTGTTTTCTTTACCACTTTTGATATTTTTAACATAAAGGCACTATACATTAACAAAGATGTGATCAAGATACATAAAAGTAGGAACCAGTTGTTCAAGAAAATATTTTATTAAGAGAGTCGTTACAGTTTCATGCGCGCGGTGAACCTCTGTACTTATTTCACTTGGCTGTGTCGTCTGTGACTCCTCGTATATCAAAGGTCTTCACTTTGTTGAATTCATTATTCATTGAAGAAGAGATACTTCCCCAGAGTTCTTGGTAGTCCACCGGGCCAAAGCCGCCATTGTTGCTGCTTGAATATGAGGGGGGGCAGTACGCGTACGCTGGTGCCACTGCCATGCATGGCTCCTTAATGGGTCTCGTCTTCTCCGCGCATTTATCCGGCCCCGTCTTGTCTTTTTGATTTTCTTTTGCTTCAACCGGCTCTGGCAATCTCTCTGCTTTCAGTTTCAAGGGTTTCTCTGGTATACCTTCCTTTTCTCCAACTGGCTCAGGCAACCTCTCTGTTTTCACGGGTTTGTCTTCTTTCTTGCTCTGCTTTTTCTTGAAGCAGCTTAGACATCCTGTCGACATTTTTCTAAGGGTGGATAGATGAGTTTTTAACAAACAATATGTGCTTCTTTGTCGAACTTAAAGAAGGTAATACCAGAGACAATTAATCTTCAGAATGAGAGAAAGAGATCACCTGAGTATTATAAGGGTGTTTCTCAACAATATAATTCTTGGGACTCCACGCAGCTTCCTTTCTTCCACCACTCACTTGTAGGAAATTTACCAAAAGAGAAACCAAAAAAAAAAAAAAAAAATTACGTAGCTCACTTTATGTACCGTAAATCTTTATTTAATGTTTCTTAAATTACGAGTATTTTTAAGGGATTTTTAATGGGAAAAATGTCATTTAAATCATGAATTTTCAAATTTTGGCCATTTAAACCATGAACTTTGTTGTAGGCCATTTAAAACATGAACTTTTGTTGATTAGCTTTTTTAAATATGAAGTTTCGTTGACCAAGCCAAAAAAGACATGACGTTAAATCCGATAGTTGACCTACTAACAGACGTTACTTTGCCGTTAATCACTCCGTTACTGACAAAACAACGTCGTTTTAATGGAAGTTTTAGTTTAAAAAAATGTCATTTAAACCATGAACTTTTTAATATAGACCATTTAAACCATGAACTTATAAATGTATATCATTTAAACCATGAACTTTCAAATTTATGTCATTTAAACCATAATACATGAAAACAATGATCAATCCTTCAAACTATAGTGTAGTGTCCTAAAACAAGATGATCAATCCTTCAAACTTTCAAACTTTAGTGTAGTGTCCTAATAAATGAAAAAAGACTCAAAACAAATTAAAAAACACAAAATACATGACAAAGATCAAAAAAAAAAGAAGGATGAATTGATGTTCTTCATTCTCTTTCAGAATCGCATCATAAGGCAGAATCGAAGAAAGAAGAGAGAAACTAAACTAGGGTTAAACAGTTTAGCCGGTTAAGGTTATATACTTTTGCGGTTTCAAATAAACCTACCAAACCGAAATCCAATTATCCAAATCAATTGCGCCGAACGGTTAGGCTTTCTCTTTTCGCTTTGCTTCGATAACCAAAATTTTTAGGTTATCTAGTTTTCACCTAACGCCCAAGGCAAGTTCATGGTTTATATGACCGAAATTTGAAAGTTCATGGTTTAAATGACATACATTTACAAGTTCATGGTTTAAATGGCATATATTTAAAAGTTCATGATTTAAATGATATTTTCTCGAACTAAAACTTCCATTAAAACGACGTCGTTTTGTATGTAACGGTGTGATTAACGGCAAAGTAACGTCTGTTAGTAGGTCAACTATCGGATTTAACGTTATGTCTTTTCTGGCTTGGTCAACTAAACTTCATGTTTAAAAAGGTTAATCAACAAAAGTTGATGTTTTAAATGGCCTATAACAAAGTTCATGGTTTAAATGGCCCAAATTTGAAAGTTCATGATTTAAATGACAATTTTCCCGATTTTTAATGAATGCCACTTTTGAAACAAAATTTGTAGAAAATGCCATTTTTTTATTTTCTTTTCCATTTTGTCACTTTCTATTATTATGCCACATAGCAAAAAGACGGTAATAATCTTTCAGTAAATAATTTTTATTGAACCAAATTCTTTTAGTCAGGTTTTGTCCATCTCTAATTTATCCATTGACCTTTCAAAATTCTTTGTGTACCCTAGTTTTATCTGTCGGCACTTTTTATCCATTATAGGTAGGTCTTTTGACCACACATGCATTGAAAATGATGTGGTTTTGGTGGACCAAATCCGACAACCAAAGTATTTATCGTCCCCAAAATTTTCTTTTCTCTAGTGGACCATATTAGCTTCAGAAAATCTCAAGGATGAACAAGATTTGTTAGTGAAATGGAAAATTTTGGTTTAACAGTTCTCTAGTCCACCGGATCTTGTTCATCAAAAGACAAAAGAAGTCTTGTCCACCGGACTGTGGATCTGGTCCACCAGAGATGCATCACATGTGTTTTTGAATAATAAATTCTGGGTAGACGAATCATATAAAAGTTTGAAATGAGAGAAATAGAAATTTAGAGAGAGTTGGATATGTGGAGAGATGAGGGCTTGGAGAAAGAGAATGAAGTTTTGGAGGTTTTGAGAAAAACAAAAATGGTGAATTAGAGAAAGATAGAGAGAGAAATCGAGAGAAATGAGTGAAAAAGAGAGAAACAAACAAAAGCTTTAATTAAGGACAATTTTGTTATTTTAGGTTAGCCAAAAGTGGGTCCTATGGCATTTTAGAAAATGATTTGTTGAAATTGGCATTGCTCACAATGAATTGCATTGTATATGGCATAAATTATAAATTTTTCTATTTTTTAAGAATACAGCTTTTATGCTACAACTTTGAAAAATACCAATAATAAGGAAAACACTAGGGCTCCAATTGGTGACCAATATTTAGGAAAAGAATGAGGAGGAATATCACATTCCTTTTAATTCCACAATTTTTTTACCATTTGAAAGTAATATTTTTTCCTCTATATTCCTCTACATTCTTCAAAAAATAAGGAACAATAGAACAAAAATGTTTCTCTCCAAAATTGATGAGGAACAAATTGAACAAAAAAAGAACAAATATTAAAAATCGTTATTTATTTTAAAATAAATAAAAAATACATTTATTAATAATATTTTAATTTTGTAATAAAAGAATTTTCATATTTTCACAATTTATTGACAGAAATTTTTTTATATGAATTTCATGTTAAACTAATTTTAAGGCTCTATTTGAAAAGAGACTCATGTTTATATCCTACATAAAAAATATTTTAAGTTACTCTTAAAATTTTATTGTAGGTTAAAATTAATTATTAATATTTAATATGAAATATCTAAAAATTAATTTACAATTTTTTTTGGAAATATTCATTAAAAGTAATATTAGTTTTATCATTGAAATTTAATTTATTTAATAATTAATATATTTTTAAAAACATTTTTATTGTTTGGTTACCATTTACTATTTTGTTCCTTCTCTGCAAATTTTATTTTTCATTTTTCAAAAACTGTTTATTCCGTTCCGCATTGTTCTTTTTATTCCGTTTCATTTTGTTCTCTAATGGTTAACAGTAGGAGGTAACAACCCCCATTATGTGCGGGATAAATCGATTTAAAGAAAATTATTATTGCAAAATTAATATCTATTTATGTAACTGAAGTTTTACTTAGATGTGTTTCTTTCGTGTAAAAAAATACTGATAAAATGTTATTATATTTATTGCAACATGCCTTTTATCTAGTTTAAAAAAATTAATGAAATTCCAAAATCAACGTATTTGTGTAAAAATACATTTCACCCGTAAAATATGTGAATTGGTAAAGAAAATATTTATAAAATGTTACTATGTATGGCAATATATATTTTTGTATGTTTTAAAAATCAAATTTATATTTATGGTTTATCGGGTAACTATAACAATTTTACATAATCTAATAATTACTCATATTAAATATATTATGATTTTTTTGGGTACTGAGTTTATTTATAACGATAAGAGTTATGTCTCAGTCTTTTTCAATAGCCCACAAATAAATATACAAGTAGAACATATATTCCTATTCGGTTATCAATATTTCCATTTTTAATCAATAATCACACTAAATATTGAGATTAATTAGTTTACATACTTAGATATATATATAAATAATCACAGATCACGATATTCCCTAGTTTATTGTTATTTTATATTTATTTATGAATATATATATATATATATATCTATATTTACTGGAAATTAAGTATCTTTTAATAAGTAGATAATTCAGGAGTAATATACTCCTTTTTATAATCAATTATAATAACTATTGAAAGCTTATTATTTAAATTAGTATGTTAATAATACTAACATAAAAAGAACATTTCGTTTTTATATGATTTCGTTAATAAGTTATATGTTATATAGTTCTATTAACTTATATTAATTGATATATTTTTATAGCCTTTTTAAAATATTTTACTTATATTGATTTTAAAAATCAATATTTATATTAATTTTAAGAAATCAATATTTGTATTGATTTTAAGAAATAAATATAAGTTTGACTTGTATATTTGTAAGTATATTTTAGTGAAATTTTGCTTTAAAATAGTATGTAATTATTTAACTAGTTTTAATATATGATATTTAAATTTGTGTGAAAATGATAACACATCTAATTATTATTCGGTTAATGTTTTTATTTGAAACTAGTTAATGTAATTAAGTTAAAAATTTAATGATATTTTGCTAAAAAGTGCACAAAGCTCTCAGGCGGCGACACATCAGCTTTTTCAAGAGTGTGCTTCTCTATTAATATATAAGGGATTTTAGGTAATCATTTTTTGTTACCTAGGTAAGCATTTGTGCACTTTATATTAATAGAGAAGCATTTTGTTGAAAATGCTGATGTGTCGTCGCCAGAACGATTTGGAGATTTAATTGCAATTAAGCATCTCAAGATAAACATATTTACAAAAATAAGTCTTTTGATTTATTAAATGTGCCATTAAAATATATAAGGAAATCTTTATTTTATTATTATTTACATAAATGTGTCATTAGAATATATAAGGTAATGTTTCTTTCTATTAGTTTTTAAAAATGAAAGACTTCATCAACTATTAAAAAAAGAAAACATAGTTAATAATTTAATTATCATTTTCATAACATATTTAATTATTTGAAGTAAATTACATTTCAAAAACTATTAAAAAACTTATTCATCTATTTAACTTTTTGAAATACAAAACTTAATTTTAAAAATTTGATGACTATTCAAGTACTCTGTTTCACAACAAGTGTCATTTTGACAAATTTCACACAAATTAAGAAAATATTAAAATATAAATATATGCCCTTATTTAATAAATGTTTAATGGGCTAATTTTGTAACATCCGCAAACCAAAAATTGGTTTTTCTGGGATGGGTGTCGATCGACACC
Source organism: Camelina hispida (assembly GCA_023657505.1). Classification (NCBI taxonomy): domain Eukaryota; kingdom Viridiplantae; phylum Streptophyta; class Magnoliopsida; order Brassicales; family Brassicaceae; genus Camelina; species Camelina hispida. The sequence continues at coordinate 15,000,860 of CP094637.1, read as the reverse complement.
AAGGTGGTGTCGGTCGACACCAATGTTATCTGGTTCGATCAGATTATTTTAATCGTCGATTTTGGTCGGTTTGGTTTAAGGAGAACCATTAAACCGTGTTGTTTAAGTAGGAGAACGACCTAGGTCGTGTTTTGTTGTGGTCTAGCCGCTGGAAACAAAGAGAAAGAGGAGAAAGGAGAGTAAACTTGAGTGTTCAAAGTAAAAGGAACAGAATCGTCAGGGTTTGGGAGAAGGAGGATCCGACTGCTCAAATCGTTTTGAAAGGTATTGATATTTGGTAGGATTGTACCTAAGAGATTTTCGTACACTCTCCTTTTTACAGAAGTGAATTTGAGTTAATATTGTAAAAGATATCGGCAGTTTGGTGGGGCGTTTCTTCTCAGACGTGGATTGAGACCAGCGGGTGTTTCGGGATCGATTGTGGTTTCATCTGAGATCTAATCGTGCTGAAATTTTGTGGGAAGCGTCTTCACGTCTAGGGATAGCTTTTCACAGGAGGGATTTGATAGTTCACGGTTGGTTTTCATTTTAGGAGGTGAGTGCATGACCATGGCTAATCTAAGCCTTTGATTCCCTTGTTCTTGCTTGCTGTTGCTTGTTTGTGTGTTTTTCTTGCTGGAATTGGTTGATACAGGTTCCTATGGAGGTATAAGGCTTGGGTTTTGAGTATTGGACGATTTGGAGGAGATTTGGGAGCGAGATTCGACTCTCGACTTCGCGCGGATCGCAGTTGCAGAGGGAGTGTCGATCGATACCACTTGGTGTTGGTCGACACCAGCAAATTGGGCATCGATCGACACTGTGGAGTAGTGTCGGTCGACACCATTGAGCCAGTGTCGGTCGACACTAGGCTGGTGTCGGTCGACACCTCCCTTCCAGTGAGATGATGTTTGATTTCCTGGTTTGTGTGTTTGTTTGTTGCCTGTTTTGGAACTTTGGAATCATTGTTGCTTGTGTGTATATAGCCCAGTAGATGGGAGGATTGCCTCACTGAATGTTTATCAAATACTCATGCATCTCAATTTGTGTTTGTTGTGCAGGGAAAGGCAAAGTGTGATCGTGGAATCAAGGGGATGAAGAGGAGGATGTTCTAGTGGTTCGGTTGGTTGTCTGGCTTCTGTTAGGTTGCTAGAGTTGAGTCCTAGAACATTGTTTAGGATTGCTGGTTATTTGATTTATGCTGTTTGGATCATTAGTTTGTGATTGGAATTAATACTGGTTATGATTTTATTGGTTATTGGTTTATTGGATATTTATTGGTTTGTTATTCCTCTGCTGATTGTGAATGTGGTTAGGTGGCTAGTGGGTATGGGACCACTAGTTGTAGTTTATTTATTATATTATTATTATTATTATTTATTATAAAAAAAAGTTGGTCGTTTCAAATTTAGTCATAGATTAATAGTAAAACTAGAAAATCTAATGAAAAATATACATTGAAAATATAAAACAGTGCATTGGAAATATAAAATGACACTCTTTATGAAACAAAAATAAAATTCTAAAATGACACTCTTTATGAAACAAAGGGAGTATATATTAAAAATTAATTATTACAATAATCTTAATAACTGACATTATCACAATTATCACAATAATAACATTATTTTCCACATTTCACGGGTGAAATATATTTTTACACAAAACAATTAAATGTAAATTTTTAAAAAATTATGTGTAAAATTATTATATGACACCTTAAATTCCAAATAATAATTTTACTTGTAATAATTTTATTTGAGTCGATTTATCTCGCATATAGTGCGGGTGTTAAATATACTAGTAGAACATATATTCCTATTCAGTTATCAATATTTCCATTTTTAATCAATAATCACACTAAATGTTGAGATTAATTAGTTTACATACTTAGATATATATATATATATATATATAACTAATAACACATCACGATATTCCCTAGTTTATTGTTATTTTCTATTTATTTATGAATATATATAAATCTATATTTACTGGAAATTAAGTTTCTTTTAATAAGTAGATAATTATAATTCAGGAGTAATATACTCCTTTTTATAATCAACTATAATAACTATTGAAAGCTTATTATTTAAATTATTATGGTAATAATACTAACATAAATAGAACATTTCGTTTTTATATGATTTCGTTAATAAGTTATATGTTATATAGTTCTATTAACTTATATTAATTGATATATTTTTATAGCCTTTTTAAAATATTTTACTTATATTGATTTTAAAAAATCAATATTTATATTGATTTTAAGAAATAAATATAAGTTTGACTTGTATATTTGTAAGTATATTTTAGTGAAATTTTGCTTTAAAATAGTATTTAATTATTTAATTAGTTTTAATATATGATATTTAAATTTGTGTGAAAAATGATAACACATCTAATTATTATTCGGTTAATGTTTTTATTTGAAACCAATTGATGTAATTAAGTAAAAAATTTAATAATATTTTGCTAAAAAGTGCACAAAGCTCTTTAGCGCGACACATCAGCTTTTTCAAGAGTGTGCTTCTCTATTAATATATAAGGATTTTATTATCAATTTAGAAAGTCTTATAAATATTTTATAACATGCAGCATATAAAAGCTACAAATGGATGACTAAAATTTAAGTAGTTAAAAGAGTTGTTTAGTGAGTTTTCATCCAATTTTTTACTATTTGAAATGAATAAGTTGGAAAAAATAACAAATTATAAGAAAATTTGTTCAATCCAATTCTCCTATACTATTTCGTTGAATTAATGCTAGTCACCTCTTTTTTTCAACTCAATTTCTTTTTTCCAATCATCCATCCTTACGCAACCATTTGCACCTTACTATAATATGCTTTCTTCAAATTTTTAAATCTGGTATATATGGTATTTATAAAAATAGACTAAAATTAATATACTGATGTTTTTGATAGGTGGTATCATAAAAACTGTATTTTTTTTTTTTTTTTTTTTTAAGTTCTCCCAGAACAGTTCTGATTTCTTAATTCTTGCATAGTAATAAAAAAAGGGAAAGTATGTGAAAAATCAAAATTAAAAGTTAAAACAAGGTTCCAAAAATGTGGTCTTTTGTGGTGATGCGGAGAGCTTGTATCAACAGCTAACTCATGTTCCCAGTGGTACTAATCGACATCCTCAAATTGCACCAGCTATATTGACAACCCTTTTAAAGGATATAGAGAACATTGCTTGTTCACACCCAACTATCAGTTTTCTTAAAATCCCACGATCTTTAAATAGTGTAGCTGATGATATAGCAAAACAAGCTAGAACTAAAAAAGTCAGTTTTGTAATATCATGGAACTATGTAAGGTGATTTTGTTGAATGTAATGTTATATTGCCGACAAAAAAAAAAACCAGGTTCCAAAAAAATAATAAGAAAAAAGAGTTGGTGAAGACTGAAAATTGGTTGTTTCTCATGTTTTGACTGTAATCTGTAGGCCGTAGTCCAAGAGAGTCGTTTCTTAAGTCTTTGATTATCCAAGCCATCAAATGTGACTTTTCTCAACTCTTAGACTATCCTCATCGGCACAATTATGTTGTTTCTTAGTTTGTTTCTTAGGGGTAGATAATATTAATTATTGAAACCTAAGCTAAGAAATGCAAGATTCGTTTCTTATTTTAGGATTGCAAGAAACGTCTCTTGCTGGACAGGTGGCACGCTGAGATTAATTTGGTAAATTTTATTTTCCATTTCTCTTTCTTTTCGTGTGTTCTCTTCTCTCTCTTGCTCTGTCGACGAAAACGGCGATGAAATTTTTAATCTCTTCCAATAGATTTTTTCTTCTCATCCAATTGATTCCCACGTCTGATGATTCTCCATGGATTCGGCGTCGATTTGGTTCCGGTGAAACTCAAATCGAGACCGCTCTCGAGGTGATGATTTCTCTTTTTCTGTGTTGCATCCTTGAGATTTTTAACTTGATTTGATTCGGTCTCGAATTTATATGAGTAGTCCTGATTTTGTATACGGTAATCGAGTTTTCGTGATGGGAATTGAAATTTTTTTGAACGCCTTACCTAATTTATGATCTGTGCAGCTTTAAGGTTCTTCTTTGAAATTCTTGAATGAGATGTGACATGTAATTTTTGATTTGCAGAAAGCTGAACTTGTTACCAAGGAGAAAAATAGAGCTGCTGCTGTTGCTATGAACGCTGAGATCCGCCGGACCAAGGGTCGATTATCGGAGGAAGTTGTAAAGTTGCAGAGACTTGCTGTCAAGAGGGTTAGCTTTCTTTCTCATGTTTAACACTTTGGTTCAGGGTTCAGCTTGGTTGAGGTCATATGGTATATTGTCTCCTTTTTTTTTTTCCAGAAGATGAGGTTTGCTGTATCTTTACTCCTTTGGTTTTGTTCTAGGGACATGAAAGTGCTGTTGCAGATGTATCATGGCACATGAAGAATGAGAACCTTTTTGGGTCTGCGGGTGAGGATGGTCGATTGATAATATGGGACACACGGACAAACCAAATGCAACACCAAGTGAAAGTTCACTGCACACCAACGAAGAGGACAGCCTCTAGGAACAAGCTTTGCGTCTATGTTACTAACATGAATCAGTTCTGTTTGTTAATGTAAACCATGTTTGGATTTTGTAATGGACAACCTCTAGGAAAGAGATCCAAAAGAACAAGAATTTCAACAAAATTTACTAAGAAACACCTAAAGTTGGTTCTACCAATAATCAACAAAATTTTCCTTTTCTCTTAACAAAGTTTCTTCTCTCCTTTTTATTATTAAAAATGCCTTAAGAAATAACTAAGAAACACTACCAATGAGGATAGTCTTAGGGTGCTATATCTGACCACTAAACTAATCCCTTTAATACTTTGGTATTGTGTCTCTAATCTCTATAATCAGTTTACGTACGAGTTATAAGGTTCAAATAGAATCATCTGTAGCTTTTCTTGGTTAGGAACTCATATGTGTCGGTCTATCATTGGTTGGTCAAATAAAGAAAAGAAAAAAAAAATCGACCAAAGCTTTTTTCTTCCTTCCTCTTTCGTTTCTTTCGAGCCGATCCTCCTCCTCGGTGATTTTCGTCTCAAGTCTCAAACCGTGGAATTGAGAGAAGAGATGTGTCGGAAATGGGTTCTAGTCCGGCGTTATCACCATCCAAGCGACGACGGTGACAACTTCAGCGATATATGATTCCTCAACCGCAAACACCAAATCGGGAAGTTAAAGAAAATTCGATAAGTTTGGTTGAAGGTACTATTTTCTGAATTGAGAGTAGAAATTAGAAAACTTAGGATTTTCTGATTTGGGAATTGATTAGTAAAATTAGGGTTTTTTCGATTGGGTATTTATTTTAGCAAAATTAGAGTTTACCAATGTCAATTGGGTCTTTGTTGTTGGCTGTAAATTTGTTTGATTAATATTGGGACCAAGTTAATGATTGTCGGTTAGTGTATAACTGTTCGTCGTGATGAGGATATTGATGATGGGAGGAAGAAAGTTACATTCTTGTTTTTTCGTACAACTGTCAGCTAAATAAAGACAACGATATGTTACAAACATTTTTGTTTCTTTTTCTTTGGATAATAGCTTTCAGGTCAATGTGTAGTAGCTCTGGTGTCCAATGTTTCTTGCTTTGCATTTACATTTCAGGGTCCAAGTTTCTCTGAGGAATAGGATTCTTTAAAGAATATGAGTAAATAAGTGAAGTTGTAGAGCTTCTTCTATCTGAGAATCCTCTGAGAAACTTCGATAAATTATATAGTGTAGGAAGATTGTAAAGATCGCTGAGCAGTGTGGGAAGCTCACTTTTCCAATCTCATTGAAACAGGTAAAGAAAGTCATCTTCAAAGCTCTCTGTCTCTGTAGAGCTACTCATGTTTGCTATCTCAACTTCTTGTTTGGTTTGTGAGCAGGCGGAGCCTCGAGAGACTCTCCAATTCAATGCTTTATTAAGAGGAACAGAGCAACAGCTACATATATTCTCTTGGCTTGATGCCTTGTAAGTGATTTTTATTTCACGTTTAAGAAATTGCTGTTCAACTATGTAGAAATGGTTGTTCTGACGATATTGATCCCTTTTTGAGTTTCAGCTGAGACAGAGAACAACAAACTGTTGTTAGCAGCAAGAAGGATTAGAAGAGCGACGTGCACGGATTTTATAATCTCACTATCTGCTAAAAACTTCTCACGCAGCAGCAGCACTTATGTTGACAAATTAAGGTAACTGTCTCGAGTTCCACCTGCATTAAGTTTTAACCATTGTAAAGTCCTTATTCTAAACAGTCTGTATTTAAATTGTGGGATACGTCTGGGTTTTTGGGAACCAAGTTTACAATATATGACAACAAAATAGCATCATCCACAACACAAGCTCAACCTAACATAAGGCTTCACCCCAAGCAAGCGGCCCCTAAGTTACCTGCTAATAGCTCTACTGTAGGAAACATTACCTACGAGCTCAATGTTCTTCGCACAAGGGGACCTAGAAGAATGCATTGCGCTATGGATTCTATACCCCTCTCTTCTGTTATTGTTGAACAAACCAAATTGTAGTATAATACTTTTCAAAATAACTTTTAAAAATTTTAAGAACCCAAAATTAGAATCTACCATTGGAGATACCATTTTACAGCTTTTTTTAAAGAGTCTTTAACTTCATTATTTCTAAATATTATAATTATAAACATACTTAACATTGTTTTTTAACACCCCACCGTTGATCTTGCTCTTAAGGAGTAATTAAGCTAGCCACAATTTTAATTTTAGCCATCAGATGGTGGAAATTGGAAAAGTAATTGACAGCTGCGATGCATATATAAGAACATTTGAAGTGTTTGCTGAACGACGAATTTAATGTTTGAAGTGTTTATCTCCAAAACTACAACCTTGAATTTAATTTGAAAAGAATTTTTATTTACCTAATATATTCCTCACTATTGGTTATAATAATTCATTTAAATCCTAATTTTTTTAATAAATAACTACATAAAACATGTGAAATATTACAAGCAATATTAATTAATAAAAATTTACATCTTATTATATAAAGTTCAATGACAAAATTTCTTATTAACGAGATCGTGACACATGTTAATTGTATCATTCAGATGTTGACACGTGTCAATTCTAAATTTATTAAAAAAAATGTAAAAATTCAAAACCTACCATAAAAAGATTTTATATAAAACTAAAATAGAAAAAAAACCTAATAAATAGAAATTCCAAATTTGAAATTATAATATTGTTTACTTATTTTAATTTTAAGTTGCTAATTTTACAAGAAAAATGTTACTTTTTTATGAGATAAATAAATGATCGTAAATTATACAATTAATTACTGTTTAAAAAAATGTAAATACTCACTTTTACAAAAAGAAAAAGATTTTTGAAGTAGCAAAAATAAGGAAAAAGTATTACTTTTTTATAAGATAAATAAATGATTGTGAAAATTATACAATTAATTACTGTTTAAAAAATGTAAATACTCACTTTTACAAAAAGAAAAAGTTTTTAAATAGAAAAAATAATAATAAATCGTCATATTTTTTTCACCAATCAAATAATTTAGTCAAAAAGACTGTTACTGTAATATACATAAAAGATATGAGTATGTAAGATTAGCGTATGTGTTTTTGTAACTATAAAAATATTAAAGTTAAGAGATATATAATAGGTTATTTAATGTGTTCATAAATAAAATTTGTTGGTTGTAGTAAAGACTAAAGAGTATATTTTACAAGTAAAAAATTTTTGTGTACAAATATATTTTTAGTGGTAATGTAGATAGTATATTTGTAAATTATACATTAGTGTATTATAGCAAAAAACAACTATTTTCTATAACTAAAAGTTTATCTCTTTACTTTTATACATTGTTTCTACTTACGAAAATAATTAAATATATATTCTTTGTTAAATTTTATTTTATTTTAATAACTTTGAACTCATCTAAAACTATTTTATTTAACTAAAAGTATATCTATTTACTTTTTTTTTTTCAACCAAACAAAAGAAACTTCAGAGGTAAGAGAACGTGAAGCACATGATACTCCGCTTTCCTATTTGCCGCATGCAGGATCCAAGAGATGAAGAATAGTGGAAAAGACTCTAGCGAGTTAAACTCATCGAGCAGGTTGGAGAAATGCGAGCAATCTTGGACTGCACCATAGTGAGTAACTCAGCACAATCAGTCTCAAAATGTTGACAAGTGATTCCTACAGCATGTATCCGCTCATGGCCACAACAACTCTTCTAACTCCAAATGCAGGGGGGAGAGGCTATGTCTTAGACAAGAGGTGAAAAACATGGACATGCGAAGACGGAGATGGAGCTGACATGAACACCGTAAAAGAGAGCGCCTCTTTTCAGGCTAACTTATCGCCCAAAGCCTTAGCAATTATATCATTTGCCTCAATCTCTAAATCTTGAAAAACATTTTTGTTTATGGCTTTCCAGATTGCCCATAAAATTCATAGTAATTGAAAAAGTTGATCAGGATCACCTTTTTGAGAGGCTCCCTTCCAGAAAACAAAATCCAAATTCGATTACACCGACTCTTATGTAAAACCCTCTGACGAGACCAGAGCTGGAGATAAATCCCAAACTTCACACGAGCAAGGACATTCTAAAAAAACGTGATTAATAGTCTCAACCGCAGAATCACACCTTTTACACCAAATGTCACATTGGATACCTCGGTGTATCTATTTACTTTTATAGATAGATTACTAAAATCTAAATATTTACTTTATATTCTTTTAAATGTAACTAAAATCTAAATATTTATTTTATATTCTTATAAATTTAATTTTATTTTAAAAAATCTAAACCCGCACGTAGGGCGGGTCCTAATCTAGTTATACTATAAGCTTGCATGAAAAACAAATTATGTAATAATCATGACAATAAACATATAGACTCAAATACTCTGACTGAGCCGGATCAGACCAATAAACCTTCACATTAGACGAAACAAAATTCATTATTAACTTGTACTAGGACCAAGCCGGATCCAGATATTAGGATTTTTTTAGGATATTTGTATTCGTTTCTAGCAATTTCGAATATCCGAGTTTTGATATCCGTGAAAATTGCCAAATCTTTTGTTTGGAATAAATGTAAAATTATATCCAATCGAAAAAGTTCTTTTTACAAAAAATGCATCTTTATATCAGTTTTAGTTTTAAACGGAAGCAGAAAGAAAGTATAATTGGATTTAGCAGCTTCGAGAAGCTAACCATAGTTGCTGGCCATTAGAAAACTTAGCGGTGTGGTGTTGCATCGAGAGCAGTTTATTGCGGACAAACCGGTCAAGAAACTGCATGAGTAGGACATGTGTACTACGCCAGCCACCATGCCTAAGAAGGTTACGTTCGAGCCAGAGAGTGTGAACTGTGGCCTGAAAGACGATCCGCAGAATGAAACCAGTAGTACCTTTGATGGTTGATCCCGAGAGAAAAGAGAGCAATTGTGCAAAACAAGGTGTGTAGTTACGTTGCAAGAGCTTGCAAGCTAAAACCTGCCAGACCCGGGAAGAATATGGGCAGCTAAAGAATAAGTGAGCCAGCGTCTCCACTGGTGCCATGCAGAACACACAAGAAATGTCCACGCCTCTGTTCCAGCACTTCATGCGGTCTCCCGTAGTGAGACGATTAGGAACAGCAAGCCATAGCAAAAAGAGTGCTTTGGAATAGAGTACAGGTACCAAATTCCTTGCACCAGCTGACTAAGGGTCCTACACGTCAAATCTGCAGCGAGGTATCTACAGTAGAGAATTGCGGCTTGTACTTTTCATCGGAGCGCCTCCATTAAGCAATGTGTACCTGATCGCTTTATCTCCTATCCTGGAGTTTTGTAATCTACAACTCGATGTGATTGAGCAGAACAGAGCGATGACGATAACTTGTATGGGTATTGATGACTGATGCAACAGTAGCAGTTGATGAACTTCCAAACTCAATGAAACCCCTATCACCAAGCAGATCATAAAAGACAACCATAAGAGCACCAACGGTCATACCAAAAAGATGCTTGCAAGCCATTTCCCACCTCCATCATATGAAACGCGTTAGATTGCGATATATACTTTAACAACTTCTTCCACATCCAGAAGCCCTTAGATGTGGAATCCTTAACCGACTAAAAAGAAGTAGAACAGAGCAACTCCCTCTTTACCCAGTTAACCCAAAGCAAGTTTCTAGATGAGACTATCCGCTAGATCAGCTTGAAGCAGCTAACTTTATTCACCTCAACAATTGATTTCAGTCCCAGCCCACCCTCTTGTTTAGGCATACACACATCCTCCCAATAGAGCTTATTTTTCTTATCATTAAGATTCGGGCCTGACCAAAGGGAAGCGCTTGGTAAGCAGAGGCGGGCCTAGATAGCGGACATGTAATGAGCCAGATGCAATAGAGAATTGAGCTGTGAGCGCTTTCCTAGTTGAGCTTGAGACCCTGCTAGAAACAGTGTCGACTTCTCTAAACTAATACTTAACCCAGAGAAAGCTACAAAATCTCGAAAATCTCTAAAATACTTTCCATAAAAGAAGTTGTACCATCAGAAACAGAGATGAGTGAGTTCCATTTTCTAACAACGAGGATGGTAGCCAAACGTAGGCTACTGCTGCATGGTCAAGGAGAGAAGATAGAACACTCATACAGATCACAATTACAAAGAAATATGCTGAAAGCAAGCAGCCTTGGCGCAGACCCCTCTCGCTTTTGAAAAACCCCGCAAGCTCCCCATTTATCTGAATCTAAAAAGAAGCCATAGAGATACATAAACTGATCCAATGTATAAACTTAGACGGAAAATGCAGCGCCTCAAGTACATTTAGCAAAAAAGGCCAGTGGACTGAATCAAATGCCTTAGAAATACCTAGCTTCATCGCACATCTAGAGGAGATGTCCTCTTTGTGATAATCTTTGACAAACTCGGTAGCTAGCAAGAGATTGTCCATCAAGAGGCGGTTCTTTATGAAAGCATACTGGTTTGGCTTGATGAAGTCTGACAGAACAACTTTGACACGGTTTGCCAACAGTTTTAAGATGAGCTTATATAACACATTGCAGCAGGAAATTGGCCTATAGTCCTTCATTTCCTTAGCTGAGCCTGTTTTTGGAATAAGAGTCAAGATTGTAGTGTTGACACCTTTGGGCAAAAAAACCAAAAAGAAAGAAAGACTGCACTGCCTTTGTGAGATCATTACCTATAATGGACCAAATACTCTCGAAAAACTCAAACGTATAACCATATGGTCCCGGTGACTTATTCAAAGACATAGAAATAGAAACTGCTTCACATCTGCCACAGAAACAACCATAAGGAGTTGGTTTTGTTTATGCTCACTACAATGAAATGGCAGCACCTGTAAGGGAATAATATCATTCTAGATATGTCAAGTTTATATTTGTAATTATGAGTATTGACCTCCTCTCCAAGATCTCTAAGTGTATAAGTATCTGTACAATTGTTCATAATAAGATATCACATTCTCTATATGGTATCAGAGCAATAACGATACATAGACCTAATTTTCTCAGCCGCTCCTTCTCAATTTTCTTTCTCATCTTCTCCTAATCTCTCCTATCATGTTTTCCATCGGCACTAATGATTCTAACCCCGAGGTCACACCCACCACCGAAGTTTTGCCTCTCACCACTCCTTCTCTGCGCAATATCAACATGACTAATGTCACCAAGCTCTCCTCCAGCAAACTACCTCATGTGGAGTCGCCAAGTCCATGCGTTGCTTGACGGATATGATCTTGTACCATATCTTGATGGATCTGTTGCTCCACCTGCACCTACGGTAAGCACTGTCGGTGTCACCACTGTCAATCCCGCCTACACTACCTGGAAACGACAAGACAAACTGCTTTACAGTGCCCTCCTTGGTGCCATCTCTCTCATTGTTCAACCAATCCTATCTCGTGCCACCACCGCTGCTGACATTTTGTCCACTTTAGCCTCCACCTACTCCAGTCGAGGCATAGGTCATATCCGTCAACTGAAACACCAAATTGAAAATTGGAAGAAAGGTACTCGGTCTATTGATGAGTATGTCCAAGGGCTGACCGTAAAATTTGACCAGCTTGCTCTTCTCGGTAAGCCCGAAGATCATGATGACCAGATCGAGTGCATTCTCAAGGGACTTTCCGATGAGTACAAGCCTATTGTTGACCAAACTGAAGGACGTAAGGTCTCACCAACCATCAGCGAGCTGCACGAGAATCTTCTCAATCATGAGCTTAAGCTAATAACCGTCTCCCATGCAACCTCCTTCCCTGATGTGACCCCAGGTCACGGTCGTTGAGAGAGACGTACGAACGGACGGTCACTACAGACGGATGGACGGTTTCTGTGGACAGATGGTTGCTGCGGACGGTCTGACGGTTGTTGCGGATGGTCAGACACGGATCTCTGGTTGCGGAACGACGATGGCCTTCGAACTAGTCTGCTCTCTTCAAGGTTTGATGGGATGGAGGGGAACGACCGATAAGAAATTCGACTCGGCGATCTCCGGAAGAGATGGACGGATGAGAGGACAGAAGCGGGACGAGATTAGCCGATGAATAACTCGACTCGGCAATCTCCAGGAAGGATGAACGGATGGGAGAACGTCTCGGTAAAAAACTCGACCCGATTGGTTCTCAAGGAAATGGACGGATGGGATGCTGCGTACGGACAAACGAACGGATGCAGTGGACGGAACCGGATTGATTGTGACGACAAACGAGAGATGGCTCGACTCGTGATACGGTCGAACTAGGGGATTACGAACCCGGTTTGTGATTCTTCTAGGGTTTCTCAAGAGCCAAGTTATGGACATGGGCTAAGGAGAGGGGTGAGACAAGAAACAAAGATTCACTCTTTGGGAAATTAATTCTATATTCAAGTCTAACCTTTTACAATGAGGGTTTAGGCCTTTATATAGGCAAGGCTTATATAAGGAGACACTTAACACTAGTACACGTGGCAACTATCTAAGAAACACACATGACCCTAAAGCAAAAACAAAAGTAATTAAAAAGAAAAGACCATCCAACGGTCAAGAAGGTTCAAGGTGAAATAAAAGAAAGGAAGGAAGGAAATAGGATTGCCACGTCATTGGTGGGACGTGTTGGATAGAATCTTCACTTCCTTGGATCCTAAGCATGTCAGCGAATGTTTCCAAGCCATGAGCCAAGTGGAAAAGAAGTGGAGATGCACTAGAGCTCATTGCCTCCTTAAAACCCCTTCGGTAAACCCAATGGGACAAACCCAAAGTAGGAAAAAGAGTACAGCTCCTTCTAATGACTTAGGGGTGTCTCCACACTAGCGTGATGGTGAAGACACGCGTATCAAGCTACCCAAAGCTGGTTGCTCCCAAGGTCCTTATTGGTGATATATGCCATGATCCCTTGGGCTAATGGTTGGAGCTTGGCCTGGAACTGCCCATGAGATGACCTTGTATTGCTCCTCCTTGATGATCGTTGGGGACTGGTTGATGCCAAATTGTAGTTCCGGGCCAGATCCTTGCCGTCTACGCTAGCTGCTGGATGCTGGTACCGATTGTCCAAGTGTCCAAGAGGTGTCTGATCCCGTGCTCACATCATTCCCTCCCTATTCTAGAAGTTTTGACCTCAAAACTCTGCTCAACAATTGGATCAAAAAGGAAAACCGAATCACCAGAATCAAGAGTTCAACCACGTTATAACTTAACGGGATAAAAAGGAAATAGTAAAGCCTTAAGAGAAAAGGATAAGACTTCCCCGGTAAGGCCAGTGGCATTGGTCGCTCCTATCCCTTCATGAACCTTGGTTGCTTGCTGAGAATCTCTAGGATGCCACACAAAAGTTAGATCCGCACCAAAGTTGCAAAGATGCCTCGCCATAGGACCTTGTGCGGTAACGGCCTTGGCGCTAAGAGTGGAGGAAGATGGCACGGTATTGGCAACTCCCAGCTGGAGCATACTACTTGAAGTAGTTAAGAACAATACCGAAGGAGAGGATCCATCAATGGCCATCTCCGGTGGCCCACCTAACTTGAAACTCCCCATTACCGAGTGATTACTGTATAGGGAATTAGATTGCATGGTTAGACTCTTCATTGGATTCGCTTAATGGCTCTGTGCGCGTCCCGGATGAGGATTCGCGTATCATGGTCGGCTCCAAACATGGCAGTAAATAGTTGACCGTGGTCCGCTTTATGACCTGAACTTGTACGTCCGAGTGTATTATCTTGGTGGTCAGGAGGCTCGGCTGGCGTCTCTATGATTCCTCCAGGTCAATGGCTTCCTTAGGACTGATTTGCTGATAGAAATCAATTCCTAGGCTCAGCTCACGTTCTGGTTGCGTCCTTGACAATGGTCCTTCAGCTAGCTTGCTGCACGGCTTGGTGCTTGTCCCTCGCACTTCCGGACTTGGTGTGATCTTGGCGCGGGGAATTCTCCTTGGACTGGTTCCTTGTACTATGTTGGCAGCTCACGACATTGGACTGGTGGCACATATATCCTTCTTGGTCGCTCAACACAGGCCGAGTTGCGACTTGTTCGTGGAGCCGGCGTAGGGGATGGTTCGCGATACTGGCGCCGTGGTACCTGATCAAAAGTGGCTGCGCGTGGAGACCAACTAGGAATTCCTTTGCTCTGGCTGCGGCTGACTCTCAGGAGCATCTCAATCCGTCTAGGAGTGGGTGCCCTTGAGACCAACTAGGGAATCCTTGGCTCCGGCTGCGGCTGACTCTAAGCTCTCCTCAAGTGGTCGCTCATGGCGGCACACGGTTGGAGCATTGCACCTATGACTCGGTTCATAGTATGGCTGGCGGCCTTGGCAAAGTGGTACGGGGGTAGGCACCATTCTCCGTGCGGCTTGGTGCCTTGTATCCTAGTAGTAAAGACCCAAATCATCACTGTCGGAATCATCATTGCGGTTCACTCTTAGCTCGCTATGGCACATAGCTTGTGAGATAGACGGCCAATAATAACTCGGTAGTCCATGCTCGTGTTCCTATTGATCCGGCCCTTCTTCATAGTCCTCTTTGTACCATGATGCGTCCTTGGTAGCCTCTTGTTCCGGTTCACTACCATGGTTCTTCGTACCATGGTTCTTCATCGGAGTAAGGATCTTCATGCTCCATACTTGATCAATGCTGAATCAAACATGGGCTATCGATCACGGCCTTGGAACTAGGTCGGTCAACTGTACGGACGGCCAACGGTAGTTGGACGGCGGTACGAACGGCTGGTACAGACGGATGGTACGGACGGCTGGTACGGATGGCGGTGCAAACAACGGTACAGGCGGCCAATGATACGGGCGTTGGACGATGATACGCTGTAAAGTGATACACTGATGCGGCTATAAGATAGGACGTCACAATGGTACCTCGCAAGCAAGATAAGAGGAGAGGATTAAGCAAATGATCATGGAAATCAAACAAAAACCTAAGGGTAATAAAAAGGAAGAAAAGAAACAACTTTATGCAAATAAGGCCAAAAGCAAAGAATAACCAATGATTGGCTAAAGGAGTCACTAAAGGCCAAGATAACAACTCACCCATGAACCACAAGGTTCAAAGGTGGCTGTCCACGTCCACATATGGTGGCTCTGACCAAAAGAACTTGAAAGGTGACTAATCTTCCAACACACAAAGGGAATCTAATCCTAGACCACACAAAATTTCAAAACGTGTCTATTGACCAGTTTGAAATTCAAAATACTCGGCTGAGATTTAAAGAGCAAAAAGCAAGTGGTACAAACCAAATGACTTTTACCCTAAATATTTACCAAGAAAAAGGTAAAAACACAATAAAACAACAAAAAGCAAGGGACAAACGAATCTACACCCTAGAAACAACAGAACAAAAAGCAACACATCCTATAACAGATCTAGCACAAACAAACCAAGAACACTCAAGAACATAAGCAAGAAGAAACAATAACACAAGATGGAAACTAACATCCTAAGGCTCAAAGAATGCAAAGGATGATACAAAATGCAATTTTTATGGGTTTTTATGAAGATGCAAAACAGAAAAGTAAATGATATATACAACTAGGGATGTTAATATGGGTCAGCAAACCCATCTAAAATGGGTATGTTGAACTAAAATGAGCCCATTTATACCCATTTATGGGAAAAAATTAAGTGGGTTTTCCCATTTAGTCCCATTAATTATATTATATGGGTTTTATCATAAATAAATGGGTACCTATTTAGACCCATTTATGTTGATATTTTTATTAACTATTTATTATATTTATTATATTTTTTTGTCAAAATTGAAGATTACATTTTCCCGCCAAAAACACAAAACCGCGAAACGTATTTTCCTGCAAAAACCGCAAAAAACGTGTTTTCCCGCCTAAAAACAAAATTGTCTTTTTTATCAACATGTTTTGTCCCAAAACCGTGTTTTCCCGCCAAAAAACCAAAATTGTCTTTTGTCATCAATTTTTTTTTTAAAAACTGTATTTTCCTGCCAAAACTGAAAAATCCGAGTTTTTAAATCATTAAAAATATTCTCACACAAACATTTTTTCTGGCCAAAATTACAAAGCCACAAAATTACATATTATCACCAAAATTATAAACTTAAATATGTTCAATCCCTGTTTTAGAAATCGCTAGGCGCTAGTCGGGCGGTCGAGATGGGCCTAGCGCCTAGCGAGAACATCGGAGATTAAACGGGAATTAATTGAGTATTAGTTTTAGGGTTATTTTATTAAATTAACAATAAAATAAAAATATACTGTACTAAATATATGTATAATTTTGTTTATGTTAAAAGGAAAATATCAAATAAAATATAAAACTATAGTATTGTCTTTAAAATTATGGTAAACACATAAAACATCATTTTAAAAGAAGATTTTATGATTTTTGTTAAAAGTTTTACATTAGTTATTGTAAAACATCATAATCTTTTAATTTAAATGCCTAAATAACAAAAATATTTATGTTTGATTTTTATTTGATTCTATAAAAAAATTGGTATACACAGAATTAAGCGGAAAATAATCGGACTAGACATGCATAATCGGAAAATTGATGCTAAGCGGGGATTAGTCATTAATGGAGGCTGAGAGGGTGAGCCTAGCGCTTTTGCGGGACGTAATTGGTGCTAGGCGGAGATTTTTAAAACAGAGGGTTCAATAGGTTAAATGGGGTCATGTATATTTAAATGGGTATGGTTAATTGGGTTTTAAATATATATGGCTTTAAATGGGTTTATACTTAAATAGGGTGGGCTTAAATAGGATGGGTTTAAATAGGGTGGGTTTATCCATTTTAACATCCCTAGATACTGTACAACCTTCTATGAAATTTTAGCTCTGATACCAGCTGATGTGACCCTACGTCGCGGTCGTTGACGGAGACATACGGATGGACGGTCGCCACGGATGGTCTGACAGTCGTTGCGGACGGTCGGACGGTCGTTGAGGACGGTCGGACGTGGATCTCTGGTTGCGAAACGACGAATGGCCTTCGAACTAGTTGGATCTCTTCAAAGGTTGATGGGATAGAGGGGATCGACCGATAAGAAACTCGACTCGGTGATCCCCAGAATAGATGTGCGGATGAGAGGATGGAAGCAGGACGAGATTAGCCGATGAATAACTTGACACAGCAATCTCCGGGAAGGATGAACGGATGGGAGAACATCTCGGTAAGAAACTCGACCCGATCGGTTCTCAAGGAAATGGACGGATGGGACGCTGCGTACGACGGACGAACGGACGCAGCGGGCAGAACTGGTGGATTGATGCGACGACACACGAGAGATGGCTCGGCTCGTGATACGGTCGAACTAAGGGGTTACGAACCCGGTTCGTGAATCTCCTAGGGTTTCTCAAGAGCCATGTCCCGGACTTGGCTAAGGAGAGGGGTGAGACAAGAAATAAAGATTCACTATTTGGAAAATTAATTCTATATTAAAATCTAACCTTTTACAATGAGGGTTTAGGCCTATATATTGGTAAGGAGACACTTAAGCCTAGAACACGTGGCCACTATCTATGGAACACACATGTCCCTAAAGCAAAAGCAAAAGTAAATCAAAAGCAAAGACAATCCAACGGTCAAGAAGGTTCAAGATGAAATAAAAGGAAGGAAGGAAGGAAATAGGATTGCCACGTCATTGGTGGGACGTGTTGGATAGAATCTTCACTTCCTTGGCTCCTAAGAATGTTAATGAATGTTTCCAAGCCATGAGTCAAGTGGGAACAAAGTGGAGATGCATTAGACCTCGTTGCCTCGTTAAAACCCCTTCAGTAGACCCAATGGGACAAACCCGAAGTAGGAAAAAGAGTATAGATCCTTCTAATGACTTAGGGGTGTCTCCACGCAAGCGTGATGGTGAAAACACGCGTATTAAGCTTCTCAAAGCTGGTCGCTCCCAAGGTCCTTCATTGGTGATGCAAGCCATGATCCCTTGGGGTAATAGTTGGAGCTTGGGCTGGAACTGCCCATGAGATGACCTTGTCTTGCTCTTCCTTGATGATCCTTTGGGATTGGTTAATGCCACATTGTAGTTTCGAGCCAGATCCTTGCCACCTACGCTAGCTGCTGGACGCTGGTACCGATTGTACGAGTGTCTGAGAAGTGTCCGAGAGGTGTCTGATCCCCTGCTCACATTATTCCTCATCCCTGCCAACTACACCAACAACCGTACCTCCTCCAAACCCAACTTGCAGTGACAATCCTATTCCAACTCCGGCTGGTCCAACAATAAATCCTCTGGTCAACCCCGCTCTAGCAGACCGTACCTTCGTTGCTGCCAGAGCTGCGACACACAAGGTCACTCTGCGCGACGCTGCCCCCAATACCAGTCGTCCTCTCAGCCTCCACTGCTGCCCACTCCGCCTACACAATGGCTTCCTCGAGCGAATCTTCCTCGTGGTCCAACACCTACTGCTTGGGTCATGGACACCGGTGCAGCGCATCACATCACTTCTGACCTAGCCAACCTCTCTCTCCAGCAACCCTACAATGGTGGTGAAGAAGTTGTCACAGGTGACGGTACTGGTCTCCCAATACTCAACACGGGTTCCCTCTCTACTCCCTCCTCTCGCCCTCTTACTCTTACAAATGTGTTCCATGTATCCAATATAAAGAAAAATATGATCTCCTTTTATCGTCTCTGTAACGACAATAACATCACGGTTGAATTTCAAGGTCGAACTAGAGAGGAGCTCTACGAGTGGCCAATCCCTAAAGCAATTGTCGCATCCTATTTTGCAACCCCGATCGTCAAAGCATCTATTTTTGACTAGCACTCGCGTTTTTTACATCCGTCTCTTCCTATTCCTTTTCACAAACTCTATCATGTGTTGATTGCCTTTCTAATAAAAGTCACAAGCTTGGTTTTTCCCAAACATCTATCTCCTCTACTCGTGCTCTTCAATATCTTCTCCCATTGTCTCCTTCGATGGCTACAAACATTATATCATAATTGTTGATAACTTCACCCGTTATTCCTGGTTTTATCCTCTCAAACTCAAATCCGATATCAAACAAATTTTCATTACCTTCAAAGCCTTAGTCGAAAACCGTTTTCAAACCCGTATTGGCACTCTGTTTTCCGACAACGGCGGTGAGTTTATTTCTCTTCATCCCTTTCTTGCCTTGTCTGGCATTACGCACCTGACATCACCTCCACACAATGGCTTGGCCGAGAGACATCATCGGCACATCGTCGAAATTGGTCTTTCATTTCTCCATCATGCGAAAATTTTCAATACCTTATGGACCTACGCCTTTGGCACTGCGGCTCATCAACTATACGCCCACACCGTTTCTCAGTCTCTCATCTCCCTTTCAATTTCTTTTCGGCACCGTCCCAAATTACTCCAAACTCAAAGTCTTTGGTTGACTTTGCTTTCCTTGGCTTCGCCCATACAAATCCCACAAATTTGAGCCTCATTCTAGTCCCTGCATCTTCTTGGGTAATTCTCTTACTCAAAGTATCTTCTTTTGTTTCAATCCTTCAACCACTTGTTTGTTTCTGTCTCGACATGTACGTTTTGTCGAGGATAAATTCCATTTCTCCGAGCTCTCTTTGCCTCCAGAAACACTTACTTCGACACAATGGGTGCCTCTAGCTGTCGTGATTTCACTCGTCGACTCATCTCTAGCTCCTCCAATGAGCCCGAGTGCAGATCCGTCACCCACTACCCCATCGTCTTCCCTGTCAGTCTCGACATCTTTACCAACCACCAATCCGGATTCATCCTCTACCGACCCAGATTCTACCTTTTCCTTGCCTTCATCTTCATCGAGTCCCGGTTCTACGCCATCTTCTTTATCGTCTCCATGCAACTCTGCACCTTCTCATGTCCAACAAAAAAATCAAGATCACCTCACTAGGCCCAACTTTGTCTCCCTCACACCAGCCCAAGCAACAACGATATTGGATCATCGTCTACCTCCACTTGCACCACTGCTCAGCAAAATCCGGTTCCGATTCCCCCGACGCACTCTATGACCACTCGCTCTTGGAAAGACATCATCAAACCCAACAAGAAATATGCTCTTGCCATTGACGCTGTCTCAACGGAACCACGAACCGTAATCCAATCTCTTTCTGACAACAAAGCTCTCTCGTTCCGCGAAAGCCTTGCTAGAACATTGTCGTTACAAAATGGATCTTCAGGCTCAAATACCTCCTTGATGGCTCTGTTCATCGACACAAAGCACATCTCATTGCGAAAGGCTACAATCAATGACCAGGCATCCACTACTACGACACCTTCAGTCTGGTGATCAAATCAACGGCGACCCGCGTCGTTCTACAGGCCGCCGTAGCTTGTGACTGGCCAATCCAACAACTTAACATCAATAATGCTTTCCTTCGGGGGACTTTGACCGAGGAAGTCAGTATCAAGCAACCTTAAGGGTTTGTTGATCCCAATTATCCAAACCATGTCTGCCGTTTCCTCGAAGCACTCTATGGGCTCAAACAAGCTCCTGGTGCCTGGTACCAAGAACTAAAAACCTTCTTGTTGAGCGATGGCTTCACCAACTCCTTGGCTGACGCATCTCTCTTCATTCTTTACCGCGGCTCAATCCAGATCTACCTCCTTGTCTATGTTGACGACATCCTCGTCATAGGGAACTAGAAGGTATTACTCAAACAAACTCTCCAGTTGCATCTTACACACTTCAGTATCAAGGATCCCGAAGACTTACACTACTTCCTTGGCCTTGAAGCTCACCGCACCACCACTGGTCTTCAACTCACTCAACGCCGTTACATTCTTGATCTCCTCACACCCTGCAACATGCTCAATGCCAAACCAGTGGCAACACCAATGGCGCCCTCTCCTAAACTCACTCTTGCTTCAGGGATAGCACTAAGTGATGCCAAATAGTATCGTATGGTTGTTGGCAGTCTCCAGTACTTAGCCTTTACTCGGCCCGACATATCCTATGCTGTCAACCCTCTATCCCAGTTCATGCACAGTCCGACCACAGGTCATTGGCAAGCAGCCAAACGGATACTTCGTTAGTTGGCAGGCACATCAACCTCTGGCCTCTTCTTCCATCGTTATAATACCAACTCCATTCATGCGTTTTTTGATGCAGATTGGACCGGCGACCGACATGATTATGTCTCCACCCATGCTCACATTGTCTACATTGTTAAGAATCCGATCTCCTAGTCTTCTAAGAAGCAAAAAGGCCTAGCTCGTTAAGCAGAATATCGCTCTGTTGCGAACACCTCTGCAGAGATCGCTGGCTCTGCTCGCTACTCGCCGAATTGCGCATAAACATACCATCATGTCCTGTCATCTTTTGCGACAATGTGGGTGCCACGTACTTGTGTGCAAACCCGGTGTTTCGCTCGAGGATGAAACATCTCGCCCTCGACTATCATTTTATACGCAACCAAATCACTGTAGGGGAGCTTCGTGTTGCTCACATCTCCACCAAAGAACAGCTCGCCGATGCTCTCACAAAACCTCTCGCTCGCGCTCCGTTCAAAACATTAACCAACAAGATTGGCGTGTCCAAGGCCCCTTCATCTTGCGGGGGGATGTAAGGGAATAATATCATACTAGAGATGTCAAGTATATATTTGTAATTATGAGTATTGACCTCCTCTCCAAGGTCTCTAACCTCTTCTCCAAGATCTCTAAGTAAGTATCTGTACAATTGTTCATAATAAGATATCACATTCTCTATAGTAGCTCCTGTGAACTTGGATGGCTGTTGCGAGAGTAGGTGCGAGAAGAACCGCTCCACCTCTGCCTTAATGGCCTCTCTATCCATTAGGCAGTGTCCAAGGGGGTCAAAGATCTCATGAATACAATTCTGAGAATGCCCCTCCTTGATGGCATTGTGAAAGACTTGATTATTCTCATCTCCCATACTTGCAGCCAGTGCAATTTTGATCTTTGTTTCTAGAACTTCTCCTCCAACTCTGGAACTCTCTCCCATCTAGCATGAGCTAAGGCCTCTGCAGCAACCACCTGAGCGTGGGAGAAGAAAAACTATCGAGCTGCTTCACACAAAAATTCTCATAAGCTTCAGACGATCTGCGAGAGATGTCTGACAGTTTTTCCCTACTCAACTTTCGGAGTAGCGGCATAATTTGCTTCAATTTCTTACTCAAACAAAATAGCAACGAAGTGGAGTGAAACAAGACTGGAGAGTCCCACTAGAAGCCTGCAACACACGGTTAGAACTCTGGTTTGGAAGCTTTAAGATTCGTAGATTTAAAAGGTCTTTTATGGCTCTGTAGCCCGATATATAAGTAAAGAATACCACAAAGATGATCAGAGCATCCCCGCCTCCATCACATAGTAAAAATTCGGGAAAGTGATTGACCAGTCCATATTATGAAAAGCATTGTCTAGCTTCTTACATATTAAACCATTTTCTTGCTTGTTATACGAAGTACATGATGGTACCAGAGGCCGCATATCCAACAAAGAATAATACCGGAGAACATCTTGAAAATCTCTCATCCCAGAAGTGACAAAAGGCACATCAGCAGAGTTTGAGTGCCCCTCTATATCGATAGTTTCCTTAAGAGGGGGTATTAAATTGGTATTTTAGAAGATTTTAGAGTATTCTTAAAATCACTTGTTATTCAATTGATGATTTTAAAAATCCTTTAGAATCCTATGTTATTCAACTTGATATTTATGTAAAATCACTTAAAATAATTTACAATCCCTTGTTATTCAATCAATGATTTATAAAACTTACTAAAAATCTACTGTTATTCAAAATATTACAACTTCTTTTTTAAATTCTACTTTGAAGGATTCTAGGAATTTTTTTTTTGGGTTTTTAGTTGTAAAATATGACTAATCAAATCATACACCTTGAGGTAGAATTTTGAAGGATTTCAAGAAAAAAAAAATATCGGATACAAAGAGCAAAATTAAATCGGAAGAGAAGGATACGTATATTGCTAGTTTGCTACGAACCTTCAATCAACATAGAACTTTGAGTCTTCTCAATTTTGGTTGATTTTTTATCTAGGGCTAGGGCTCCGGATCAATTTCACGAGCTTGAACTTATAGGATCCGAAATTAGAAATGGGTGGAGAGGGAGATACAAGTCAGCCACAGTTTGGTGAAGGAGGAGCTGTGACTGTGAATATGAAGTGCTCGATCGGCACGAAATTTAGTGTGAAGACGAGTCTCGATTCAAAACTCGACAGTGGAGTCTTTCAATCAGTTGGTGGCTCAGAGCATTGATGTAACAGCCAATTTGCAGAGCTTGATTTATAAAGGTCAGACACTCCTCAGCTATGGTAATTTTCTGACTATTCTGTGTTGAGATTTCTCATCTTTGGTGGATCTAGATTGAAATCTCTTACTACAGTTACTTGTTTAGGAAAGATTAAAACTGGATTTATGGGTTTTGTTAAGGTTGGTGATACCCACTATCGCTCAAGATGTATCCAAGTGTTTTGTTTGTTGGTCATGTTTCCTTCAATGTCTAATAATGATCAGTCTCATTTGGGCTTCAACGCCGCCATTTTGGAAGCTGCATTTTAAGAGAAACACTCAACGACTGAATCATTCACTTCAAAGAAACACCATAACAGATCAAAAGTTTATGCAGTGATTATTGATGTTATTCGTGTGAAGTTTTCTTTCTCACCTGGTTGGTTTTCTAGCAGGAACAATCTTTCTTCTTTCTAACTTGCCTGGAGATCCTGACATATCACCGGAATTGCATAATTAGCCAACAATTCTAGTTTTTGTTGAAGCTTTTTCTTTTGTTGGAATCATTTCTATGAACCAATGTACTTTACCTAATATATTTTTTTTTGGCTTGGATCTAATACAAAACTACACAAGTTCTAATGTAGAATGTGTAAGGAAGCAAGCCAGCATTCTGTCAGAGGATAACATAAACAAGAAATCAGCAGAGTTTATAACATTAACAAGAAAGATTAGCCTATGTACGTTGAGTGTAATCAATAGTGTTAGTAATTGACAAGGCCGTTTTGTTAATGGAAATATATTTTTTAATATATGTATCAGTGCTTACATATATATACATATATATGTATGATGTTGTCAGGAATCGGGATCATGATTATTAGAAGAAGTTTGGTTCTGATTGAGAGAAGCTTAAACTAAATGGAGTGAAGAAGTATCATATAAAACACATCGTACTTTCTAGGTTTTGAACCATCTTCACGTTACTCTGCATCTTCAGATTTTCTTCTCATAGGAATCAGCAACAGTATCTTCTTCAGCCGTGAATCTCCTTCTCCGACACAACTATTGAGAAAACTGGCCTATCTAGAACATGAACGGTAGCATGAAGTTATCCACAATAACCACATAGGTAGGACATAGCTCCAGACTCGATCCAATTTTGTTTTGTTATAGGATTTTCCTTTTGTGTTGTATAATATGTTAAAATCACCTAAAAGTTTATAGCAAATTCTCATAGAATCACACTTCATTTTCTTTTTTAAAATATAAACACTTTAAAACATAACCAAATCTTAAAAACTTTCTCAAATCTTTCAAAATTCTAAAATTTTCCTATCAAATCCTTAAGAATACCAGTTTAATACCCCCTCTAAATCACCAAAAAGAGCCCATGGTTTACCGTGAAATGAGGCAAGATCATATTGTTGTTATTGCTTGGGTGTGAATGACTAAGTGAGTTAAATCCCGCTATTGAGAAAGAGTATACTAGATGTCGGAATGATACAAAAATGATTAGATATTATCAAACATAGTAGTCATGCATGACATGTATATTTGAAAGAATTGATCATGATACTGATAAATATGGAGATAGACAGAAATTTAAATCTGGGCATGTAGTGTAAGACGAAGACAATCCCACGACAGATATTACGAGCATCGAATAACATTAGTGATAATACCTGAATATATTCCTCATTGATGTTACCAATGATTTAAACCAGATTTGTTGGTGCAGGATTCAGCACCCCCAACATACCGAGCTAAACCAGAAATATTAATTGATTATCTAATCGGGAATTCGGTTAAGGGATCAATTAGGTCATCAAGAATCAGTTCGGATGATGCGTAGCCTTGGAGAAGAAGGAATCGACATCCACTTCGGTGCGGCGGCCGACTCAAGCAATAGGGCAGTTTTCCATATTTCACTTCGTCTGTTAAGGAAAGTTAATATATTATGAGATCTCTGAATATGTATAAAGAGGGGGAGATTTCTCCATTGTAGATCATCCAGAATCGAATACAATAATTGAGTTCTCTTTCATTCTTTGCAATAAACCCTAATTCTTTTGAGTTCTTCTTCCTTACTTCTAATTTCAAGGTTTAGATCTACTTTCTAGAGAGATTATCCTATTGAATTTGTTTCCCCTCTTTAACAAATTCATTGTAGAAACCTAGTTTCTACAATTGGCGCCGTCTGTGGGGACGCAAATCGTCTCTAGAAAAGTTCTCTCTAAGAAAGTCTCCTTAGAAAAACCTTGCAATAATGTCTTCCGTCGTGAACGAAGTTCCCGAAGAAAACCGCACGCCCGACCTCACCGGTATCACGCCTTCTCAGGATGACACCGTGATATTGGGAGGCGCATCGACTAGGCCCGTCACTGCCGTGTACTCTCGTCACCGCGTCAACACAACGGCGAACCCGGCCGGAACCTCCACTGAACTCCCAGTCGGGGTCGGATCTGAAGGGGAAACCAGCCAGGGTACAGGACGAACTCACGAAGTCAACCTCGACACGGAACCTTCTAATGACCAAACCAATAACGAGGCGGATGCTCGAACAACGGAGCAGCATACCAGCGCACAGAACGGGAACCTCCCCGTTCATATCACGCCAGCGGTCCAGAGCCCGCAGTTCGTCTACATGGAAGACTTCAGAATCATGTTCGGCACCATGACGAAAGAGATCTACCAGATGATCTCCGACACTAACCGCAGAGTTGACGCCGTCGTAACCCAAACAACCCCGTCGCAAGTCTCTGCCGGACAATCACTTGATGTAGACGGTCTCACTCGCCGTCTCGACTTTTCGGAGGCACAAATCGAGCAGAGGAATCCACCTCCTCAGATGGCGTCGAGTATCCGACCGACCAATCCGAACTTGCGGATACACGAAAGATCGACCATTCCGGTCGCCCGCCACGCGAATTCTGGACCTAGCTGCGAACTCGAAGAAATCAGGTCACAGATTAGTGGCATGAACGCGCTCCTCCATCGAGCTATCAGCATGGCCCCGGAAATCGACAGGATCGTCGAAGTAACCCGGCAGTCGCCTTTCACCCAGCGGATAGCACGTGCCGCCATACCAAACGTCAAACTGAAGCTTCCGGTCTACCAGGGAGACAAAGATCCGGTCCAGTTCATGACGTCTTTCATGGCGACCATGTCGAAGGCACGGTTCACCGAGGAACAAAGGGACGCCGGTTGCTGTCAACTGTTCGTTGACAGCCTTTCTGGTCCCGCCTTGGTATGGTTCACGAGGCTTGAACCGAACTCGATCGACAACTTTGACGATCTGTCCAAGGCTTTCCTCAAGAACTACCGCATCCTCATCGAGCGCGGCGTCAAGAGTTCGGATCTATGGGAGATGGCCCAGGAACGAGGAGAACCCATCGCTAGCTACTTAAACAGATTCAAGGAAAAGCTGACAAAGGTCCCGGAGGACGCAGCGATGGCAGCCTTCAGAAAGGGTCTGATCCCTGGATCACCTTTGCGGAAAGACCTCAACATCCGCAAACCTAAGGACCTCGACGACGCGCTACACCGGGCTTCCAGATTCGCACTAGACGAGGAGGAGGAGGCCCGGATTGTAGCAAAAACCAACGACGAGCAACCGTCACACCCCCCCAAGGCCAAAAACCAGGTCGAACACCACGAACCCCGCAAGCACCACGAACCCCAGGATCGAAAGAAGGGCGTCATCCACGCAGTTTCCCAAGTGGACGAGCAAGAGAAGCAGTCATCCGACCCAAAGGAACTCTACTGCGATTTCCATATGTACCCCGGTCACGCCACACATGAATGCGCCCACCTGAAGAACTTCTTGTACGCTAAATATCTCTCTGGCGAAGTCGAGGCCACTTATCAGCCAAAAAACGCCCGTGGAGGTAGAGGTCAAGGACGATCTAATCGAGGGGGATGGCGCGGTGGACGATCCAATCGAGGTCATGGTGTGGGCGGTGGACGAGGACACGATGGGCCACTCAACACAGCCCAACAACCGGTCGACCAAGAGGAGGCGCCCCAAACAGATGAGGGGGCAAAACCCGGAGCGGGTCAACTCCCCTCCTTGTGGACGAATAACTATGATACTTGGTCCACCGGAGGACTGCGCAGATTCCGTCCGCGCACTAAAAAAGAGAGCACGACAAGTATGCGCCCTCCAAACTGTTCCGGGCGAGCCTCCACTCTGTTCGGATCCGATATCGTTCACTTTGGAAGACGCCAAAGGGATCCAACACCCCCATTCAGACCCTTTGGTTGTCGAAGTCTCAATAGGTGATTTTGACGTCGAACGAGTCCTGATTGACACTGGGAGCACCGTCAACATGCTTTGCTGGCAAACGTTGGATAAAATGGGCATCACACCAGATCAACTGATACCCAAAACTCGAACGCTGACGGGCTACGACGGGGTCGCCAAGATGTCGATGGGTGACGTGAAACTGCAAGTGCGAGCTGGCGGGGTGACCCGGAAAACTAAGTTCGCAGTCGTTGATGCACCACCAATCTACAACGCTATTTTGGGGGTACCGTGGATGTACGCGATGCAGGCCGTACCGTCGACCTACCACCTCTGTCTCAAATTCCCAACTGCCGCTGGAATTTGCACACTTTACGGCGACCGAAGGGTGGCCAGAGTCTGCTCTGTTATCGAAAAGAAGCAGAGGAAGACGGAGACCGCGTAGCAATTACAGAGCGGGGACCATCTCACCGGTCCCCAAAAGCCGGAGCGGGATCGCCTCAAGTCTCCGGAATGCAAGATTCTATAGGCGAATATTGACCCTTCCGACCCCTCGCAAACTGTCGGCATAGGGGCCGAACTTGATGAAAGCATAAAAGCTAAGCTGATCGCCTTCCTATAATCTCGGGCTTCCACATTCGCTTGGTCAACAAAGGACATGGTCGGGATAAGCCCCGAAGTCATGTGCCACAAGCTCAACATCGATCCCACGTTCAAACCGATCAGACAGAAGCGCAGGCGCTTGGGTCCTGATCGAGCCAAGGCGGTCCAGGACGAAGTCGAACGGCTACTCAAGGCAGATCAAATCATGGAGGTCCAGTACCCTGATTGGCTGGCTAACCCGGTGGTGGTCAAAAAGAAAAACGGCAAGTGGAGAGTCTGCGTGGACTTCACCGTCCTCAACAAAGTTTGCCCTAAGGACAGTTTTCCTCTGCCGCACATAGACCGTCTCGTCGAAGCCACGGCTGGAAATCAGCTGCTTTCGTTTATGGATGCTTTCTCAGGCTACAACCAGATCGCCATGAGCTCAGCCGACCGCGAGAAAACGGCATTCATCACAGATAGGGGGACCTACTGCTACAAAGTGATGCCGTTCGGATTAAAAAACGCCGGAGCAACCTACCAGCGCTTAGTAAATATGATGTTCGCGGATCTACTCGGCAAAACCATGGAAGTCTATATAGACGACATGCTGGTCAAATCTCTGATCGCAGAACAGCACGTCCAACACCTGGCAGAATGTTTCGACATCTTGGATAAATTCCAGATGAAACTCAACCCGACGAAATGTACATTCGGAGTAACTTCTGGGGAATTCTTGGGGTACATCGTCACCGAACGGGGAATAGAGGCAAATCCCAAGCAGATCGAAGCCATACTAGGGCTCCCGTCACCGACTAACAAACGAGAAGTACAACGCTTGACGGGCCGGATCGCCGCTCTGAACCGTTTCATAGCGCGCTCAACGGATAAGTGCCTCCCCTTTTACCAACTTCTTCGCGGGAATAAGGATTTCCATTCGGACGAAGAATGCGAGATCGCTTTCGTCAGCTGAAGGAATATCTCACCTGCCATCCAATTTTGGTCAAACCGGAGGACGGAGAAACACTATATCTTTACGTCTCGGTCTCCAGTTCGGCGGTTAGCGGGGTACTAGTCCGAGACGACCGCGGAGACCAGAAGCCCATTTTCTACACAAGCAAAGCACTAAACGACGCGGAATCGCGATATCCTACGCTGGAGAAACTGGCCCTTGCAGTGATCGTCGCAGCACGGAAGTTGCGACCCTACTTTCAGTCGCATTCTGTCGTCGTGTTCACCGATCAACCACTCCGGACCATCCTTCACAGCCTCTCCAATCCGGACGCATGGCGAAATGGGCGGTCGAGCTCAGCGAGTACGATATCGAATACCGTTCTCGCCCAAGTCTGAAGTCCCAATTATTGGCTGACTTCATCACCGAACTATCGCCCGAGCTTGACGACCCCACTCCCGCGGTGGAGCAATGGACAATGTTCGTCGATGGTTCGTCAACAAATCAAGGATCCGGGGTCGGTCTCATCCTCCGATCCTCCACCGGAGAAATCCTCGAGCAGGCGTTAAAGCTCAATTTCAAAGCATCGAACAACGAAACCGAGTACGAGGCCATTCTCGCAGGACTCCGGCTAGCCCAGGGACTTGGAGTCAAACACCTGCAAGTCTTCTGTGACTCCCAACTCGTAGTCAGCCAGTTCAGCGGCGAATTCGATGCCAAAAATAAGCGAATGGGAGCATACCGACAGTTGGTCAGCACGTTATCCGGCGAATTCACGTCTTTCTCTCTGACGAAAATCCCGCGGAACGAGAACGCATCAGCCGACGCACTCGCAGCCCTGGCAAACCGTTCTGACCCCGAGTTACGTCGTACCATTCCCGTCGAATGCATCGAAGCTCCCAGCATTGATCCGGACAGCCAGATCGACCTCATCAACGACGACCCAATCCCGATGGAAGTCGACGAGCCGATAGAAGATATGGCGGATGTCGTCGAACCCCCCGAGGATTGGCAAACTGAGATCAAGCTTTATATCTCCGATGGCACTGTCCCGGCAGATCGATGGGCAGCTCGACGATTAAAGACTCGGAATGCCAGGTACATCTTGTTGGACGGGGAGCTATTTCGCCGGAGCGCATCGGGAGTGTTCCTAACCTGTGTTACTCGGGACGAGGCTGAACGCATCATGATGGAAGTGCATGAAGGCGAAGGTGGCAACCATTCCGGCGGACGCGCACTTGCTCTCAAAATCAAAAAGGACGGACAGTATTGGCCCACCATGATGGCCGATTGCGAGACTTTCGCGGCCAAATGCGAAGCTTGTCAGGGCCACGGACCCATGCGGCACGTCCCGCCTGAACTACTAAACACCGTCAATGCTCTGTATCCCTTTATGCGCTGGGCCATGGATGCCATAGGACCATTGCCGGCATCCAAGTCCAAGAAATATGTCCTCGTGCTGACCGATTACTTCACCAAGTGGGTGGAGGCAGAATCTTTCGCGAGGATCCAATCCTTAGATGTGACCAATTTCATATGGAAAAACATCATATGTCGCCACGGACTCCCATATGAGATCGTCACCGACAACGGTACCCAATTCACCTCGATGATCACCAGACGCTTTCTGTCAAAATGGCAAATCCGTCTCAGCACTTCGACTCCTCGGTACCCGCAAGGTAACGGTCAAGCCAAAGCCACGAACAAGTCGATCGTTGATGGGCTCAAGAAACGACTCGGTCGAAGGAAAGGAGCGTGGGCAGATCACTTGGATGGCGTGCTGTGGTCGTACCGCACAACCCCGCGGCGAAGCACGGGACAATCCCCTTTCTCCCTCGCATATGGTCTCGAAGCACTTGCCCCGGCTGAAGCGGGAGTCCCGACACTCCGTCGCACTATGATGGTCGATAATACCAAACTTAACGAAGAAATGCTGATT
Source organism: Camelina hispida (assembly GCA_023657505.1). Lineage (NCBI taxonomy): Eukaryota > Viridiplantae > Streptophyta > Magnoliopsida > Brassicales > Brassicaceae > Camelina > Camelina hispida. The sequence continues at coordinate 14,969,520 of CP094637.1, read as the reverse complement.
GACCACAACGATCTCGCCGAAGAGTTGCGCGACAAAGCTCTAGTTCGGATGCAACACTACCAAGACGCAGCGGCTCGATATTACAATAAAACTGTTCGTCAGCGGCGTTTCAACGAAGGTGATCTGGTTCTGCGAGAGGTCTTCGAGAACACCAAGTAAGTAAACGCCGGTAAACTCGGCGCTCGATGGGAAGGCCCGTACCTCGTGTCAAGAGCAGTTCGTCCGGGCGTTTACGAACTGCTAACCATGACTGGGGAACGGATCAAAAACTCGTGGAATGCGGCCCACTTGAAATGCTACTACAGCTAAGTCGTTACTACGACTCTATCTAGGAGTTTCGGGAATCTGAACTCCATCTATTTCTCATTTGTAATACGAACTACGGTTGGCTTGATCCCCACTTCGGGGTACGTAGGCAATTCCTAATCTTTTAAAGACTAAGCGAATGCAGCAAATATATTATTAAAGTTTTTTCCGGTTTAAGAACTTCCTCTTATTCAACTCGGCGACAAGCCGGCGTGCAAAACAAAGTATCCAAACACGGTTTGAGTAATTCCAAACAAGTTAAAAGCTTGAATAACTAAATCAAATTCCCATTACATGCTTTGGACGTTTCGATTAATAAAAAAAAAAAAAAAAAGAAAAGAGACGCAAAGGGAAAAGGTCCCTTCGACGACTCGGGGTCCTAGATGAGAAAAGAAAAAGACCGCCTGAACTCAGAGTTTGGAACGGTCGAGCTCCCACACTCAGCGTCTAGGTTGATCCTGCAGACGAAGTGGAGGCCGTGGACCTGATAGATCGTCTGCCAATGGTTCCTCCACCGCTACCTTGTCCAGTTCGGCGCGCCAGAACTGACGCCTTTCCCTCAGGGCTTCCAGTCTCTCCCTTGGAACTTCGACACCTTTCGACGCCAAATCTTCTAAGAAAGCGCACGGACCTTCAACCAAGTGCCTCTCGCGGAAAATCGGGCCGGCCGATTCCAGGAAGGTGGCATACCACCTTAACCTTTCTACGGAAGCTCGGTAAGCCCAGATATCCACGTTAAACGGGTACGCAGTATCTTCGAGAGGCTGACAGTCGGCCTCCAAGAGGACGGGCACCCCCATACCTTCCAGCAGTTCTAGGCACGCCGTTCGCGCGGCAAACAGCCCGGACATACGCCACCTCTCCAAGTAGAAACCATTGGAGATTAGTTCGTTCAGGACCCGAATGGTCCCGTCCAAACGATAAAGCCGAGAGATCTCGGCTAATCTCCGGCGTCTTGCCGTAAGATGAGCCCCCAGCCTATAGCGGCGAGCTCAATATCTTCGAAGTTCCTGACACACATGACTCCCTTCTGCACCCGTCATGTCAACATACGGGACAGGAGCACAAACTCGGAACGTCTCCGCGCTCACGTAGGCGGAGGAGCCCTCCGAAGCTTCAGTTTGCCTCGAACTGCTTGCCGAAGCGGCTATCCTCTCCCGAGCCTGTCTTAGCCACGCTGATCGAGTAGTCACCATCTTTTTCTCTCAGTGATTTTCGGAAATAAGGGAAGTGGTTAGAATGATCTCCCCAACCCTCAATCCTATTTATACAAGATTATGGGAAGTAACCGCCGCTAAACCCACCAATCAAAGTGAAGCGTGATTTTCGCGTTTTCCCGAGAGAAATTCTCAAAGACCGCGCGACGCATTTAATGGGGGGGGGGCGTTCATTATTTCCAAAAAGAAAAAAGGAAAATTTTCATAATTTTCAAAAAAAAAAAAAAAAAAAAAAAAAAAAAACTACACACTCATAAGTATATCTTAGCCCGAGCCGGACTAAGTATCTATTAGCTCGTATAAAGTTCACCCCTCGTTGACACCCTGGCCAGGTGATCAGCTCGTATAAAGACCCACTATTTTCAGGATAAGCCGATCCCAGAGTCGCCCCTGACCTTTTTACGTAGGGATAAGCCGGATCCAGTGTATTTATTCCGCACCCGCTTTTTGGATTTGGGGTAAGCCGAACCCAGAGTATTTATTTCGCACCCAAACTTTAGTTCGGACGGAATGGTTAGCCGAACCCAGAGGATATTTTCGCAGTCCGGCATCCGAGCTAAAGCAAAGGAGATAAGCCGAGCCCAGTATCTCGCTCTCCGATTAAACACACTTTATTAACACTTCGTCTCGAATTGATGTTTTCTACCATCAATTAATAAAAATTGTCTGTTGTAAGCCGGGAGACGTCTCGCCTCTGACACATTTTTCAAATAGTAAAACAATGATTAAAGCAAATCTCTTATTATTATAAAATTTTATTTCAAGCGAGATTCAAGTTCGCCCGTTACATTGCGGCTAAATATTATTCAAAATCAAATAGCATATCTTAATTCCGAGTTGCAGCGCCGTTCGCAGCAATCTCACGAATGCTCGTTTTGACTCGTTTCGGCATCGGCCATAGCAGTTGCAATCCAGTCTTTTCCCAATCTTCGGGACGAGTCTCCAATGCTCTGGTTTTTTGTTCGGTTTCGTCAAGCAGTTCGGTAGTCCTCTTCCTTTTCGCCTTAAGTAGAGCAATCTCGGATTCCAAAGTCCTCAGTCGTCGGTCGATTCTGCCTCTCTTCATATGAAAATACTGAAGGTCTTGAGTCAATTCTTGGTGCATACCGTCGATCTGCATACACCAAGTTAGCAACGGGTCAGTATGAAAAGGACAAATTTCGATCGCTTGTAAGGCAAGTAAAAAGGATAAGGGCTACCTGAAAGAAAAAGGCATCGGCCTCGGCAAGCTCGGCATCGGTTGCATGCCGGTTGATATAAAACGGCTTAACGTTACCTGGAACAAAATCGCCGACCAAGGCCGGGTCTATGTATGTCGACCCACGTCCGGATCCTCTTTGGCATTCGTTGCAGTATGCAATAAGACATGGTGGCAAATCAGCTATCCTGCCGAACCCATTCTTAATCCAATCCTTGGGGTGAGACTCCAGCATCTCGAGTTTGAGTAGCAGATCTCGCTGTGCTTGCTCTGATGCGGCAAGACGGTTGGAATATTCTGCATGACGATCTTCTACCTCGTGAAAAATATTCGATTAGTTCGCGTCTTTCCTCTGGTTTAACGCGAGACATCAACATCCAGGGAGCTCTGATGTTCGGGAAGTACGCCATCCCTCTTTCGATAGTTTCGGCATTCGAGAACGTTGGCACATCGTTGCTAGCCAATGGGGATTCTACGCTGCCAACCGAGCTCGACATTGTTTTTGATTGACAAGCTTTCTTGGATGTATGATCCGCAAGCAGCATTGGTTAGATTTATACAAGTCTTGAGAGATAAACTTCTTAAGAAATTTGGGAACTTTCCATGCAAAATGGTAAAAGCACAAATTTCTTCAAATTGTTAGTTTTCTTTTTTAACAAAAAGGAAATATTCCGATAAGCAAGTTCCAAAAAGAGAGTGGGCTGAACAAGTCGGCAATGTTTTACAAGGGTACTCCGACCCATAAGCGTCTACAAGTGGAAAAAGGAAACAGTGAACGGGAAACCATATCAATTTTCGATGTCCAGATCACCGGACAGATCTGCTTGAAAACTCCCGGCGTTTGAGCCGAATGGATGCTCAACAGAGTCCGGAGCCGTCGTCTCGGGGGGAGGAAGTCCATAACCAAGCTGGTCCGGGGACATGGTAAGGTCGTTGTCATTCAGCTCGAGGACATTGATCGCGGTGACAGTCTTTTCGGCTTCGGCCTTTGTCTCATCGATCTCCTTTATCCGCTCCTCAGGAATGACGGCCCCTTTTTCAATCAGATACTGTACAGCTCCCTGTACTCCGGTGGCTTGGTTCAGCATGTCCTCCAGGGGGCGAACTCTCGCTTGTTCGACCAGATAGGCCTTGACCTTGTCTAGTCGGTCTTGCACTTTCTTCGCAGTTCGCTCCACCTTATCCCGACGATCCTTCCGAAGTCTCTTAACTTCGAAATTGAGTTGAACCTTCAACCCGTCGCATGATTCCTGCTGTTCGGTATTCTCCTCTTCGTGACGAACTGATGCAGGTAAGGCTGGTTCCACTTGTGAAGAAGAGGCTCCTGTTGAACAGCGAACCAGGTATCGCGGGATTTCGGGGGTCGATCTACTTGACTCCCCGATTTTCACGGTGCGTTCAGAGTCGAGAGTTCTTCGTCTGGAATTACGGCGAATTAATTGCTCGCTTTCGATTTCTGGCGAAGAGGCAGGTTCCGATGTGCTCGCCATGTTTTGAGTTCGGAGAGTGTGGAAGAAAAATAACGAAATGAAATGGGAGAGAGATCAGAGCAGATTACCTGTTGCTGTTGGCGAAAAATGAGAAATGAGGAGAGTAGAAGCGTATTTATAGAGCCGAGTAGGCGGCAACCCTACGAAAAGTTATGATGACCTACGCGACTCTTCGAATTCCGAGCTAGCGGATGTGATGGAAACGACACGTGTCACCTGAACAGAATGCGGTGAGATGTTTCAGAAGCCAGAATCAAAATCAATTAAAACTTTATGGATTAGATCGGATATTTTCTTTCCATAGTTCATAATATTCGAATTAAATCTCGAATATACTGAACTGGGGGGGGGACTAATTGTTGGTGCGGGATTCAGCACCCCCAACATACCGAGCTAAACCAGAAATATTAATTGATTATCTAACCGGGAATCCGGTTAAGGGATCAATTAGGTCATCAAGAATCAGTTCGGATGATGCGTAGCCTTGGAGAAGAAGGAATCGACATCCACTTCGGTGCGGCGGCCGACTCAAGCAATAGGGCAGTTTTCCATATTTCACTTTGTCTGTTAAGGAAAGTTAATATATTATGAGATCTCTGAATATGTATAAAGAGGGGGAGATTTCTCCATTGTAGATCATCCAGAATCGAATACAATAATTGAGTTCTCTTTCATTCTTTGCAATAAACCCTAATTCTTTTGAGTTCTTCTTCCTTACTTCTAATTTCAAGGTTTAGATCTACTTTCTAGAGAGATTATCCTATTGAATTTGTTTCCCCTCTTTAACAAATTCATTGTAGAAACCTAGTTTCTACAAGATTATACTACTTGGGTTCAAAACAATGAAGTGTTTCAAGAATTAAATCTAGCCATTATCGACAGCGAAAATGGAAACATGTTGACAAATGATCAAGTCAGTATCGTTGTAGAATACAAGGATGACATTGTAGATTCGTATTGATATGGAACGTCAAGTTATTGGCATGTAGGTATTCCAAATACTTTGGTTTTTCCTTTTTTAGGGGAAGTTTGAAACGGACTTGTTGACAATATACTGTGAAAATTAGTTATCCGGTGGTGAGATCGCTGCCTGTTTTTTTTTCTGAATACCAGACCTAAGCTTTGCAATGGGTGCACTCTACGATGGGATTTTCCTGTGCTAACTGCAGTAGAATTAGAAACCACTTTGTGAGTTTGTAATTTTGTATAGTGAAGATATAATGGCTAGTGCGATATGAACTCAAGGGTTTTGATTGTTACCATATTCAGAGCATCTCTCACAGCTACCTATAGTTTGTGACAAAAAATTTTGTTGGAGTTGCAAGTGTTATTAAAATAACATGCAATGACGTCTACAATTTGAGCAACACATTTCAAACAGTTTCTTATATAAAAGTTAGCCAGTTAAAGAAATAAGCAAAAACCAGAGAAGTAGTTGTTTAAAATATACAATTATAAAATAAAGTTAAGAAGATGAAGTGTTCTTACCTAAAATATCATTTTTTCTGTCGATGATGGCTGCAAAATCAATGAAAGGCTCCGTGTAGACTGAATTTGTTGATGATGAATTTGTTGATCGTGTAAACTGAATTAGGTTTGAGAGAGTATTCACAGCGAGTGATTCTGTTTGGAGTTATGAAGGCTTGGATTGTTGTTGCCTGGTGGGAATAGTAGAAGTTAGTATATGGTCTTTAAAATTGGTGTACGAAAGTGAACATGTTTTTTAAAAATATATGGGCCCGGAGACGTTCAGAAGTATATAGGGATTTCGTTTACATAGGTATCTACGGATGTTAATTTGGATAAACCCACCCCATTTAAACCCATCCCAATTCCACCTACCCCATTTTAGTTTAAATCCATTTAAACTAATATATATTTGAAACCCATTTAACTATATCCACTTAAATATACATTACCCTATTTAACCTATTGAACCCATTTAACTATACCCTCTTTAAACACATGTTTTACTTGATATTGTCTATGTTTGAAAATGTATAATTTTTTATAAGCTAAGTAGCAGTACACAAATCTGAAACATATGTTATGTTTTTGAAATTGTTTCTAGGGAAAGGCAAAAGCTAGAATAACAAATTTACAATAAATGGAAAATGAGAATATTCTATGACAAAATCTACGAATAACAAGTATGATATGAGGCTATAGTAGAAACTCTCTTATCATCTTTCGCCGTTAACACCATCATATAGATCTTCCAAGGACCATGAATCATGGCACACTTGAACCTTCATATCTTGAATCATGTACTCCATAAGCGGTTCTAGTACCTTCACAGCCAATGTGATCATTATCTTCTGTTGTACCTACACACAATCTCAAGTCTCAAGTCTAAAGTCTCAACATTTACACCTACACATAATCTCAAGTCTCAAGTCTAAAGTCTCAACATTTACCTTCATAGTCTGAAAAGCCTCTTAACCAATTACACGTACAAAGCAAAGCCTGAACATTTTCTGGCATCAAACGATTTCTGTAAGGAATCAACACCCTAGCTCCAGTAATGAAAGCCGATTCTAAGGCTATAGTAGTAATGGGGATGCTGAGAACATCACGGGCCATCGAGGCTAAGTCCCCAAGTCGACCTTGGTTACTTTTCTAGTAGCTCAAAAAATCTAAATTGGGAAATGCTTTCCACTCTAACCTCGGCTCCGCCAAATAGATATCTAATTGTGTCTTCGTGTTGCTCACACCAAATCAAATGCATCTTTCAAGCTCAAAGAGATCCTGGTTAAAAACAATTCACATCAAATTAGCATTGGTCACATTATGATTCTAAATTTCTGATAATGGAATTCTATGTATAAGAAAGTACTTACATTATCGAAATCATCTTCAAGTGGAGATTCGGTAAGTAGGTCATGTGGAGTGGCTGAAACACTTGAAGATCCCGTCTGATAATAACTGAAAATCTTCTCCAAATTCTTCTTAAGTTTTGCAATTTTCACCTCAGCACTAATAGCATCCACTTTCTTATAAGCTACCTCAAGCATCTCCACTTTAAGTCTTGGATCACAGCTGCAATAGACAAAATAAGACTGTAATGCTCCCAATATTTGTTGAATTTAACTTTCATTTCCAGAGCCATTTGCTTCACAACATCATCATCACAAATGGCATACTTTTGCAGCAATAACTCGATCCTCCATACTTGTGTGAAGTATATACTAGATGTAGGATACTTGCAACCTGAAATATGAGTGGTGATGACACTGAAGGGTTTTAACAAATCGCAAATCATTTCTCCACGGTTCCACTCATCGTATGAAGGTAAAAACTTATAATTAGTGTCATAAACCTTCATGCTACCAAATGCTTTTCTAAACTTTGAAGCTCTAGCTAGCATTTCATAAGTAGAATTCCATCTAGTACACACATCAAGAGATAAACCTGCCCCACTTTTAATTCCAACTCTTTCTGGAAAAGCTTTAAATGCATCTTTCCTTTGTAAAGATGCTTTGATATATAAGACACTCTCCCGAATGTTGTGTAAAATATCTTTTGCTAAACCTAACTCTTTCTTCACAATCAGATTTAAAATATGGGAACAACACCTCACATGTAGAAACTTCACATCACATAACAGACCACTACCACTAATCATCTGAAGTTGACCTTTGAGAATGTTCTGCATACTATTATTATTGGTAGCATTATCCAACATAAGAGAGCATACCTTCTTCTCTAATCCCCACTCTTTCAGACACTCAAGAACCTTATTTGTCATATGTTCACCAGTGTGTCCGGTGTGTGAAGACTTCAACTCACAAAAGGCTAGAATCTTACTATTTAAGTTCCAACTACCATTAATGAAATGAGCAGTTAGACAAATATAACTTGCCACTGTAGCAAGAGCCACCACATGTCTGAAGTAAAACAAACTCTACCATTATGTATTGCAAATACTTCTCTTAACTTTTTCTTCTCTATCCCATACCTCACATATACATCATCAGCAGCAGTTTGCTTACAAATGAGCTGGCATTCAGGATTTAAATATTTATCTTTAGCCCTAACTTTCTCATACTCGACATACCTAAATGGTTGATCATGATAGATTATAATTTCACTAATCATCTCACGGTCTACTTTCTGATCATATGGAGGTTTATCTATCTTCTTAGGCATCTTTGGACACTTTTGTAAATGGAGATTCAGGTGGTGTGTTCCATAGTTTCCATTTTGTTTACTACTTATCACTAATTTTGTACTACAATGGATGCACCTAGCCCTTTCTTTACCATCTTTCTCTATCGCTACTGAAACAAAATCATCCCAAACATGTGAAGTTTTGTGTCTCTTACGTGGAGCTTAAGTTTGCTGACTTTGAGCTTGACTTTGAGTTTGAGTGAATTGTTGAATTTGAGTTTCACTTTCCTCTGTTGCTTCCATACTTTGCAGTTCTACATCTTCCTCATTCATTTCTATCATCTCATTGCTGGCATTGAGATATGCGATTGTTTCAAGAGACTCCAAATCCATCCTTCAATCAAATGTAAAAAAAAACTTAAATCAATCTACAAATTCAATCAAAACATAGACAACAAAGTAATTTCATAAATGATACTAAGATTTTTTTATGTCCTAGCAGGTCCAATTAACCTTATGTGTTGTAGTACTTAAGGTGTCAATACAAATGGGATGTTGATAGCAGTCAAGATGCAATCAAGCAAACACAAGTCAAGCCAATTCAAAAGAGTGTTTGTCTAACAATCCTAGAATGATCAAAATGCAAAACGGAAATGAGTCCTAGAACTAGAAACAAGAATGCATGACAAAAAGCAAAAATGAATGAAAAGAGAAACGAGTCTAAGCATGAACGAAACAGCAAGAAACGAAACAGTCTCAGGAATGCAATAAAAATCAGAAAGAAAGAGGTTCTAAGGATGAGAGTAATTGATGTCGGTGGAGTATCCTAGTCTATAGAGTGTTTAACATGTCACAAGCAAACCATCCCTAAACAATGAACATCACTTCTTAGCTAATCCAATCTATTGACAGAAGCTACTCAAACTCAACCACTTCCAAACCTAGCTCTCGCTAGAGAAACATGTTCAAGCATGGCATGAAAAACAAGTTCATTCACATCAACAAACATCCTAGACAACTATTATCTTAGGCTAGGAACGTAAGTCTCTAGCACTAATTGGTTAGACATTTCATCAAACACCTTTTGGGTACGGAAATGTCTAAGACCTAGTTCCAATTGATCAGAGAGAAACAAGTATTTCTAACTCTAGTCCAGAAGGGAATCATACAAATCAAAGCTTAAACACTCTACATCCTAAGATCCTCCACCTAATCTATCACATCCTCAAGAACTACCACACTACTCAGATCCGAAAATCATAATCAAGGATGCAAACCCAGAAGACATTGAAACAAGCATTCTTAGATAGATCAAAATGTGAAGAACAACTTTGTAGAAGAAATTAAATGAAAATACTGAATAAACTCAAAGGTGTCGGATTACAAAGTCTGAGAACGTTTTTGGTGGCTAGGTAAACCTTAAAGAAAAGAAACAATATGAGATAAAAGATGTCCTCAGCCAAGACTTAACAAAACATATTTATATTAAAACATGTAAATCACTAAAACTTAAAACGACAAGGTGAAGAGTCGGTTTGGCAATCTTCTGAAGCGTGTAAGACGGAACGTCTTCCTGACATGTGCGAACGAGTCGGTGTGCGTCCAGTGGCTCGACCCAGATGGCTCGAGTGAGGTCGAGTGATGCGTGGTGAGTCTGGCTCGAGCGAGGTCCACTGGGTGGAGTGGAGGGGTGTTGGCTCGAACCAGAGTGGTGTTGGCTCGATCCAGAGTGGTTTTGGCTCGAGCTGGGTGTATATACATCCACTAAAACGATGTTAACTATTGAACCACACCTCCAATTGGCTTGAAATAAACAGCGTTGGAAAGATGACTCAATTCCCTACAACTTTGATGAAGACGTCAAAAGCTAAATCCCACTTGAGTGGAACGGCTCGAACAGGGTGTTGGAGAGTGGAATTGGCTCGATTGAGTGCAGCAGCGTGAGTGGTTCGAATGGTGACTCGAGAATAGCTCGAGTGATGTGTTCCCGACTGCTGATTTGAGAATGGCTCGAGTGATATGTTCCCGACTGGTGACTTGAGAATGGCTCGAGTGATATGTTCCCGACTGGTGACTTGAGAATGGCTCGAGTGGTTGTGTTCCCGACTGGTGACTTGAGAATGGCTCAAACGGCGGGTCGAAGAGTGGCTCGAACGGCGGGTTTGAGAGTGGCTCGAACGGCGGGCCGAGTGATGCGTTTCCGATGTCCCCTAGATACCTGAAATACTCTGAAATGCACAATGTATGCGAGGATGATGCAAAAACTACCTAGACTTACAAAGTGTATAGAAAATACTAGAACATGATGCAAAACAATGAGTCATCCTAATTAAATGCATGATAAATATATGCTAAAAAGAGACAAAATATAGACATATCAATAAATCTCTTCAATCAATATACTCATGATCAATGCTTGTTAATCAAAAGCTTTTCGATATAAGATACTCTTCAAATCTCTTCAACGATATAAGATACTATCCTTGTAGCCTTGTAGGAATCCTAAATTGAACAGAGGAAGATGACCCAGATCAAAAATTAAAGAGAGGACGACGACGACCCAGATCCAAAAAAAGCAGCGAACTAAGCAATATTCACGTCGGAATCAAGATTGTTGCTAGAACTAAGCTCCGTCTCTCTCATTTTCTCCACTGGGACTCGTGGGGATTGGGGAAGAAAAGCAAAACATTGTTGGTTAACCTAAGCCAAAACGTTGCCGTTTTTTTTATGCAAACAAAAAAATGTTAATAGGTACCCATATAGAAATATAGAAACCCATTTACCTAGTGGGTTTAGTTGGATAAACCCATTTTATTCCATTATTTTTGATATATGGGTTTATATGGGTAAGAGTTCTAGACCAATGAGAAGGTTGCCTCTAGTGTGATTCTGAGCCTCCAGAATTGGATTAACCTTAAGAGAATTTCTTCTTTGCAGAAAGGGGCTTCAAGGTCGTAGAATGTTTGTTTGGTAATTGTTTTCGCAAAACTATATAAAACATTCACCAAATTTTCTTTCTCTCCCAGACACGAGAATCGAGAAACCTTAAACACTGCTCTTCTCCGATGCCGGCGAAGGAAAAATTTGCCGGCGTCGGAACCTAACCCGATTTCTTCCTTCTGTTTCATGCACTCTTTGTTTGTTTTTCTTCTTAGCTTTAGTTATGCTTTCGATCCTTTTGAATCCCTCTCGAGCCCTTCCCAACCACATACATCACATAGCCGATTCTAAATCCAAGGAAGTCAATTGCTGGTCGGAGCTCCGCAGCTCTCACACGCTACCCACCTTATTCACGGAGCAGGTATCCAACGAACCAACAACCTTCAGATCTAGGTTCTTGACTCACAAAGAAGAGATCTCAGACAAGGTATGGGCGATGGCAGGAGCAAATCCTCTTGGACCATCTTTTGCGCCTTGCCTGGTGGAGTCGTCGACGGCACACGACGGCAATATCACCTTGGTTTCACCTTTGAGTACCAGAGACCTTAAGATCCCTGTGTTCTCTTCCGATGCCTCCAGCCCCGCTATGATCTCACACCCAGCATCCTCCATTGCAATGGAGATGCTCGACCCCCTGATTCAGATGTCGTTTCAACCCGGCTGCCGCTCGAACAACCCTCTGCCTCCGTTTGGAAAACTAGGGTTTCCATTTGTGGACTCAACAATTCTCGGCCCATTAAGGATTTTGAGCCCAATAACACAAGGTGATTCAAAAGAGCTTTCTTCGCGTTTATCCAGGTTCAATCGGAACTCAATTCTCTCCCACTCTAGTCAATCTTTGTGTAGATTTATGGAACCTTTTGTTTGAAGACTGCATTTGGTTAGTAAACTACCATTGTTGCTAGTTTGGTTAAAGATTTCTTTAGACAACCTGTTGTTAGTATCACCTCGGGATTCTGCCTTTGGAGTTAACAGCTTCAATACAATCAACATTATGATCTAGTCCATACGGAACTGTGATTACCGATGTGTCTTCAGGCTCCCTTCATTAACTCGTCTGATTCTTAAGCCCATTAAACTGTTTCTCATCAACTTTTTGAAGTCTCCACCTAAGAACCTGAAGATTAGTGGCATTATGATCCCAACTCATTGTAGTGGGGATTACCACAACACCTTCAAGCGTTTCACTTCTGCAACTAAAACCGCTATCAACCCTGTAACTATCCTCAATCAGAACACTTTTAACCCTGTTCAAACCTTTAGCAAAGCTCTCCTCCGGGTAGACATCCTCAGTCCGATGATGTTCTCAGCTTTAGCTTCTTCAACGCCGCTTGGTCTTCGATCCAAGACAGTTGCCATGTTTTCATCCATGGAAGAAGCATCATTATTTCTTGACCTTACAAGCTCTGAATCCCTTGCAAGGAAATGGTTCATAGCTCTCAAGTCTACAATCTCGATGACCCTTATCTACCTTTATCTCTTTTTCGTACTGGCTGTTTCTCTTTGTTGTATCTTAAGCAATGATCCTTATGTTGTATGGTGTGTTTTGTGTTAATGGAATGAATCATATGTTTGTAAAAAAAAAAAAGGAGTCTAAAACTTATATCATTGGAATTACTTGATCCAAATTCACATTTTCCCTCATCCTTTGCACAAAAGTATTATGAAATCTCATCATGTTGAGATACTCAATTTCCTATGCAAGAACTTTGCTCTGGAAATTTTGCATTCTAGTTGAAGCAACTAAATAATATATTTTAAAAAACATTCATGAAGACCAAATTCATGGTTTATCTTAAATAAACAACTAAATAATAATATCTATTTGTGCTTCCAGAATGGATGTTTAACTTTTGTGAAAAATTCTTTTGTTGAATTAAAGGTCCATGACATCATGTTGCTTGACTTCTACTCGGCCAATGCTAATACCGGGTCTAAACAATTAGAAAATTTAATGATATAGATTCTTAAACCAAAGCATTATCTTCCTAGGGGCCAAACAGTTCTCCAACATTAACTTAGATAACAGTGGCACATAAGCTTCATATGCTTGTAGGGGCATCACTCTTAAACAGTCTATTTTTCAACAGAAGAACTAATCCGAAGAATAAGATGATAAGTTTTATTTAGGCTGTTTCATGTATCAAGACGTCATATAAGGTTTTACTCACTGTGACACAATAACAAAACAAAAAAAACAAAGTTTTCAACATTCTTATTGTTGTCTTACTGAGTTTATAAAGTGAAACCAAACTAGGAAAAAAAAAAAGTTTGTGAATGTATTAATGCTGACAGCAATGAACGACCAACACCGAATTTGAAAATGTCCTTGTTTGATTTATTAGTTGAAGATTTTCTTAGTTGAGATTCTGATCATGGATATAAGATTGATTACTATAATGAATTAAGAACACTAACAAGTTTATCAATAATAAAAAGGAGATTTTTTTTCTTGAAGTCTGAGGTTGTGGTCTTTACAGTGGGAGACTAAAAGAAACTTTGATGGAAAGAGTTTCAAAACCTAGTCTAAGCTGAGAAAGAAGAAAATTTGGCGAACTAATAGGACTTATGGAAATATGAATTTTTGAGCTGATTTTAAAGAGTTTATACAAGTGTCTTTTTCAGAAGCAATATCAAATATCTAATTTTTAAAACTTTCCTGATTCAATTTTTTCTGGCATCCATCATATCACTCTTGTTAATGCGACAAGGATTGTTATGTTCGACGTTATCACTAATCCTTGTATAACTCAAGACTCCACCTTTTTGATAAACCTTATAATTAGTAGAGAAAGGAGAAATACCATTTTCTTTTGATATGGAAAATTCAAGACTCCACCTTTTTGATAAAAGAAGAAGAAAAAATCTACTTGGTCAAATATACTATAGATCTTTTGTGAAAGACATGAATTGGTGAAAAAAAAAACGATGAACTTATAAAATGTTAAGTTGATTGATAAGTTACATCAATCTCTGGTGAGTATTTGAAGCAATTGTGTATCAAAAGTAGTGATGTTGATTGATTTGCAATTCATTAGAATAATCAATTTATTTAATTTAAAGAATCTATAATCGTTCATACTCTAATACAAAAATAACTCAAATTTTGATATAAAAATAACAATAAAAACTAATCTTTAGTGTGTGACATCAATTTTACCCAACATATAAGAAGATATATAGGATAGTAATCATCGGACGTTTTTTGATGACAGAACCGGCTTTGTTTTCCATAAATCCAAATTTCAGAATATATTCCTCTAACGACCGGAATTCAATCTTTTTTGCAAGCATCTTTATATATTTTTCTATCTCGACTGATAAGCCATCTCAATTTTTTTGGGGAGCAATGTGACAACCCTTAATGCGCCGATGGGCAAACTATTCGACGCGGTTTTGACAGAGAGAAAAGACTTATTTTAGTTGTTATCTATATCGTATACGATGTGTTTATATAAAAGAAAATAAAGAAAATAAAAAAAATCAAATAATAGGATATGTCTAGTTTTTTAAAAATTGAGGAATACACCATTTCAGGTATCAGATTTAGATTTTAAGGTTTAATTTATTTATTTTTAGGGTTTGTTTAAAATATTAGGGTATATAGTTAAGTAGTTACGGTTTAGGAGTTTAGTTTTAGACTATTTAAATATCTTCTTATGGTTTTTTTTGTCAAGAATGTTTTTAAACTGACTCAAAAATGCCATTTACTCAATTAATTTTAGTATAAATCCAAACTTAGCTATTTAGTTAGTACCAATAAAGAAAAGATTGTTACAAATTCATTGTAGCCAACAAATTACAATAGGAATTACTCTGGCTGTTATTTTTCTTGACTCAACTATTCTATAAAGTAATAATAATTAAAAATATAAATTTACCACAACCTTTTTTTTTTTTTTTTACTTCTAACAAATATAAGCTTACTAGGAAACTCACTAAGAAATAAAGTTTTAACTATTAAAAGTACTTTTATATACACTTATAATAGAATATATTTTCTTATATATTAATTATTTAAACAATTTTTATAAAATTATTTGTAATTTTTTAATTTTGGAATATAACTTTTGTGATCGTTATAACATAATAATAAAGTTTTAGTAACTCATATGCTTAGATAGCTCAGTTCCATATAATGCATGTGTTCAACATAATGGAGAGAGGAGAGTACACGAAACTTATAACAAAAACCACAATAAATCAATATTCGATATTAATTTGTTATATTAAATATTTTTATTTTGAAATTATATATATATATATATTTATTCTATTAGAAATAATATTAAAATATACACTTATTAATAAAATACTTCTCTGTTGTTGTTTTTTATTTATATTTTAGTTGTAACTTATAAATTTTCCAAAGTGAATTCGTAATCAATTATAAAATTTAATATTTTTAGACAGTCAAATCAAAGTTTGTATGGTAAAACCGTAAAAGTACTAGACAACAGTAGCTTTATAATTCATTAATTCCTTATTACTTTTTTGTATGTTATATAAACTACATATGATGATATGACATTGCCAAATAATTACAACATGCAGCGACAGTTTTCAAAAATATATAATTGTAACTAATATATGTTTGTGATATGCGTTACATTTTGTCTTTACTTCTAACTTCCAATACACTTTTTTTTCTTCTTTTGTATAAAACTATTTTTTATGTCAGCTATTTATAACATGCATTAGACGTTTCAAAAGAAGATAAGAGTTAAATTTACATTTACATTTTTTTCATATATTCTCAATTTGTGATAAGCGTTACATTTATGCCAGCTAATTGTAACATGCATTGGTCGATTTAAGAAAAATATAATATTAAAAATAAATTTATGTTTTTGATAAATGCTACATTTTGTCTTCACTTCTTTTCTTCTAACTTTCTGTGTAAATATAACGTCTATATTTTTTATATGACATTTACACAGAAAGTTAGAAGAAAAGAAGCCAAGACAAAATGTAACGTTTATCAAAAACGGACATTTACTTACAATATTATCTTTTTCTTAAATAGCCAAACAATTGGTTTAATGATATAGATTTTAAACCAAAGCATTATTTTCATAGGCGCCAAACAATTCTCCAACATGGTCTTAGATAACAGTGGCACAGAAGCTTCATATGTTTGTAGGGGCATCACTCTTAAACAGTCTATTTTTCAACAGCAGAACTAATCCGAAAAACAAGATGATGAGTTTTATTTAGGCTGTTTCATGTATCAAGACGTCATATAAGGTTTTACTCACTGTGACACTATAACAAAACAACAAAAACAAAGTTTTCAACATTCTTATTGTTGTCTTACTGAATTTATAAAGTGCAACCAAACTAGGAAAAAAGAAAAGAAAGTTTGTGAATGTATTAATGCTGACAGCAATGAACGACCAACACCGAATTTGAAAATGTCCTTGTTTAATAAATTGGATGAAGATTTTCTTAGTTAAGATTCTGATCATGGATAGATGATTGATTACTTTAATGAAGTAAAAAAACTAACAAGTTTATCTATCATAAAAAGGAGATTTTTTTTTTCTTGAAGTCTGAGGTTGATGGACTTTACACTGGGAGACTAAAAGAAACTTCGATGGAAAGAGTTTTAAAACCTAGTCTAGGCTGAGAAAGAAGAAGATTGGCGAACTAATAGGACTTATGCAAATATGGATTTTTGAGCTGATTCTAAAGAGTTTATACAAGTGTCTTTTGCTGAAGCAATATCAAATATCTAATTTTTAAAATTTTCCTGATTCAATTTTTTCTGGCATCCATCAGATCACTCTTGTTGATGCGACAAGGATTGTTATGTCAATGTTATCACTAATCCTTGTATAACTCAAGACTCCACCTTTTTGATAATCCTTGTAATTAGAAGAGAAAGTAGAAATACCATTTCTTTTGATATGGAAAATTCAAGACTCCACCTTTTTGATAAAAGAAGAAGAAAAAATCTACTTGGTCAAATATACTATAGATCTTTTGTGAAAGACATGAATTAGTGAAAAAAAAAAGATGAACTTATAAAAAGTTAAATTGATTGATAAGTTGCATCAATATTTGGTGTGTATTTGAAGCAACTGTGTATCAAAAGTAGTGATGTTGATTGATTTGCAATTCATTAGCATATCAATTTATAATTTAAAGAATCTATTATCGTTCATACTCTAATACAAAAATAACTCAAATTTTGATATAAAAACAACAATAAAAACTAACCTTTGTGTGACATCAATTTTACCCAACATATGAGAAGATATATAGGATAGTAATCATCAGATGGTTTTTGATGACAGAACCGGCTTTGATTCCCATAAATCCAAATTTCAGAATATATCCCTGTAACGATCGTAATTCAATGTTTTTTTCAAGAATCTTTACATATTTTTCTATCTCGACAAATAAGTCATCTCAATTTTTTGGGGGAGCAATGTGACAACTCTTAATGTGCCGATGGGCGAACTCTTCGATGCGGTTTTGACAGAGATAAAAACTTATTTTAGTTGTTATCTATATAGTATTCGATGTGTTTATATAAAAGAAAATAAAATAAAATAAAAATCAAATTATAGAATAAGTCTACTTTTTTAAAAATTGAGGAATACACCATTTTAGGTATCAGATTTAGATTTTAAGGTTTTATTTATTTATTTTTATGGTTTGTTTAAAATATTAGGCTATAAAGTTAAGTAATTACGGTTTAGGGGGTTAGTTTTAGACTATTTAAATATCTTCTTATGATTTTTTTTGTCAAGAATGTTTTTAAACTGACTCAAAAACGCCATTTACTCAATCAATTTTAGTATAAATCCAAACTTAGCTATTTAGTTAGTACCAATAAAGAAAACATTGTAACAAATTCATTGTAGCCAACAAATTACAATAGGAATTAGTCTGGCTGTTCTTTTTCTTGACTCAACTATTCTATAAAGTGATAATAATTAAAAATATAAATTTACCACAACCTAATTTTTTTTTGAGCAATTTTGGTAGATAACTATGACTTTTAAAAGAATAGAGAGAATAGCCTTGTGTCAGAATTCATTGGTAAATAACGTTTTGTGGAGTGGGAAAAATACTAAAATATCCTGATGTTATTTTGTTTTTACAAAACAAACACTTATCACTTACGAGATTTGATGTTATATGATTCTAAAAAATCACATGATATATTGACATAATAGTATAAAATTATTAAACTTCATGTGATCCTGTGATATAACATGATATATAGATAAAATATGTGTGTTGTTGTGTAGAATTGTTAAAACTCATGTGATTATGTGAAATAACATGATATATGGACAAAAACATCATGTGATTTTCTTTCATAGCATGAAATTTTATACGTGTTTTGAATATCAGATCTAATTTTAAATGTTACATTGGTGAATGGCGGAAAATTCCGACGAGTGGAGAAAACAGAGAATCTATGATGAAAGAATGATAGATTTCCAGAAAAAAAGAAAAATAAAATTGGTGGTAAAGAAATATGATGAAATGGAGATAAGAAAAAAGGAAAAAAAAAAAGAAAATTAAATCTGAAGGTAGTAGCGAGAAGATAAAAAATTAAAAGGAATTGAAGAGATTATGGATATGGTGGTGGTTGGATGCTGGCGTGAGAGAGATGAATATTGTAGAGAGAAAATGAATAAGAAAGAGAAACAGAGAGAAAGAAAGAGAAACAAAGAGAAAGAAAGAGAAGAAAGGAAGAAGGAAGAAGGAAACAGGAGGAGATGAACGTCATTTTAAGTTGCATAGGGGACATATGAACATGGGTCATAGTTATTTTATGAATTAATTCTAAAAGTATAGTCATCTAGTATAAATACTCTTTTTTTTTTTTACGTCTAACACATATAAGCTTACTAGGAAACTCACTAAGAAATAAAGTTTTAACTATTAAATGTACTTTTATATACACTTATAATAGAGTATATTTTCTTATATATTAATTATTTAAACAATTTTTATAAAATTATTTGTAAATTTTTAAATTTTGGAATAGAACTTTTGTGATAGTTATAACATAATAATAACATTATAAAAGAAAAAGTTTAAGTAACTCATATGCTTAGATAGCTCAGTTCCATATAATGCATGTGGTTAACATAATGGAGAGAGGAGAGTAGACAAAACATATAACAAAGACCACAATAAATCAATATTAGATATTAATATGTTAAATTAAATATTTTTATTTTGAAATTAAATATATATATATATAAATATATTTATTCTATTAGAAATAATATTAAAATATACACTTATTAATAAAATACGTCTATGTTGTTGTTTTTTATTTATACTTTAGTTGTAACATATAAATTTTCCAAAGTGAAGTCGTAATCAATTATAAAATTTAATATTTTTAGACAGTCAAATCAAAGTTTGTATGGTAAAACCGTAAAAGTACTGGACAACAATAGCTTTATAATTCATTAATTCCTTATTACTTTTTTTGTACGTTATATAAACTACATATGATGATATGTGACATTGACAAATAATTACAACATGCAGCGACAGTTTTCAAAAATATATAGTTGTAAATTATGTATGTTTGTGATATGCGTTATATTTTGTCTTTACTTCTAACTTCCGATACACTTTTTTTCTTCTTTTGTATAAAACTATTTTTTCATGCCAGCTATATATAACATGCATTAGACGTTTCAAAAGAAGATAAAAGTTACATTTACACCTACATTTTTTTTGCATATATTCTCAATTTGTGATAAGCCTACATTTATGCCAGCTAATTGTAACATGCATTGGCTGATTTAAGAAAAAAAATAATATTGTAAGTAAATGTCTGTTTTTGATAAACGTTACATTTTGTCTTCACTTCTTTTTCTCTAACTTTTTGTGTAAATATAACGTCTATATTTTTTTTAGGGAAAATCACATTTTAAACCCTCAAAGTGTAACTGAGTAGCATTTTAAACTTCAAAAAAATTTCACTAACACTATGAAACTTTAATATGATTTTACTAAAACTTTGAACCTTCAAAATCATTTTACTAACACTTTAAACCTTACAACTAACTTTCATGTTTGTACTGCCATAAAAAATAACAGAATAATAATATTCGTCAACGCAAAATAGTTAAACTATGGTGGTTTAATTTAAATTTTAATTAGTTTTAGTTTTTATAAATAAATAAAAAGTAAAAAGATAAATTTATATTCATCTTCATTGTAGACAAAACTTTACAACGTCGCTCTTCACATTATTAATCTTTTTAATAAATGCATCTCCTCTGGATTCTGATTCAAATCGATTGACTTCTCATTGGAAACCAATGAATCTTCTAAATATGTTATCGTCTTCAATTTTACATTTGTTAAATGTTTTAACCTTACCTCTGATTCTTCATTTTTCATTTTTTTTTTAATATTTTTTACAACATAATAAATAATAAAATTAAATAAATTAAACAAATATTTAAATCAAACCTGCATAATTTAACTATTTCATTTTGAAGGATATTAATGTTCCGTCATTTTTAATGGCGTTGCAAACAAGAATGTTAGTTTTAAGCTTTAAAGCTCTAGTAAAATCATTTTAAAGTTTTATAGTCTTAGTGAAATAACCTCAAGGTTTAAAGTACAACTCAGTGACATTCTGAAGGTTTAAAATGTGAATTTTCCTTTTTTTCTGACATTTACGCAGAAAGTTAGAAGAAAAGAAGCGAAGACAAAATGTAACGTTTATCAAAAACAGACATTTACTTACAATATTATCTTTTCCTTAAATCGCCAAACAATTGGTTTAATGATAGAGATTTTAAACCAAAGCATTATTTTCATAGGCGCCAAACAATTCTCCAACATGGTCTTAGATAACAGTGGCAAAGAAGCTTCATATGTTTGTAGGGGCATCACTCTTAAACGGTCTATTTTTCAACAGCAGAACTAATCCGAAGAACAAGATGATGAGTTTTATTTAGGCTGTTTCATGTATAAAGACGTCATATAAGGTTTTACTCACTGTGACACTATAACAAAACAACAAAAACAAAGTTTTCAACATTCTTATTGTTGTCATCCTGAATTTATAAAGTGCAACCAAACTAGGAAAAAAGAAAAGAAAGTTTGTGAATGTATTAATGCTGACAGCAATGAACGACCAACACCGAATTTGAAAATGTCCTTGTTTAATAAATTGGATGAAGATTTTCTTAGTTAAGATTCTGATCATGGATACATGATTGATTACTTTAATGAAGTAAAAAAACTAACAAGTTTATCTATCATAAAAAGGAGATTTTTTTTTTCTTGAAGTCTGAGGTTGATGGTCTTTACACTGGGAGACTAAAAGAAACTTCGATGGAAAGAGTTTTAAAACCTAGTCTAAGCTGAGAAAGAAGAAGATTGGCGAACTAATAGGACTTATGCAAATATGGATTTTTGAGCTGATTCTAAAGAGTTTATATAAAGTGTCTTTTTCTGAAGCAATATCAAATATCTAATTTTTAAAACTTTCCTGATTCAATTTTTTCTGGCATCCAACAGATCACTCTTGTTGATGCGACAAGGATTGTTATGTCGATGTTATCACTAATCCTTGTATAACTCAAGACTCCACCTTTTTGATAAACCTTGTAATTAGAAGAGAAATGAGAAATACCATTTTCTTTTGATATGGAAAATTCATGACTCCACCTTTTTGATAAAAGAAGAAGAAAAAATCTACTTGGTCAAATATTTTTTTTTTTTTTGTCATCTGATGTTATTATTATTGCCAAAGTGAAACCTTGTGAAATACAACCATAAGCAGGCGGATGAAAGAACTATCCCCTGAATCTAAAGCTGGCGGAAGAAAGAAATATCCCCAGAGTCTAAAACCCGCAACAACAACTACTAAAAGGCTAAAAGCTACAATGATACTAGAGGAAACCCCTAACAAATACAAGACAAAGATCACATGAAACTGATAATATGGAGACATATCGAACCAAACCAAGGAAACCAGGACTCCAGAGAACCTTTGAAAGAACGTGTAGAAGATGCCCTCGGCCAACCATCAACACTCAAATCCTCCTCTTGAGAAGCCAACCTGCCTAAAAGAAACCGTAACATAACTCCTAACAACTGTGCTTCATAACCCGGTAAGAAGAACTACTTCAAGTTCCACACACTTTCTTCCAGATACGGGGATGTCGAACTCAAGGCGACAGATAACCACCTAGATAGAAGCCACACCAAAGGACTAGATCTCGATCAGACCTAAATTGCAGAGTCGAAGAGCGAAATATCCAAGCTGGGTAACACCAATCTTGAAAGATCAAGAAGGGTAAAAGATCGAACCAGAATGAACCAGTGAATCAAAGAAACTCCAAAGAGATAGCAGGCCTAAACATCTCCACTATCAAACAAACGATCAAAGTCACCTTGTAAAGGGGAAAACCAACAAAGTATCCAAAACAGCCAGGAGATTACGAAAGCTAATCTTCTAAAACCGGAAGAACCTTGCCTGATCAAACTCCCGAACCGTGGTAGAAGATGAAATGCTAAACGATAAACATCACTGAAACTGCCGCAGCCTACACTTGAAATTTAAACGATTTTACCTAGATAAACAGAGAGGAGAAGTCCAAAGCGTGGTTAAGCACCCAAGCCACCATCACCAGAGACGAAGCCACAAATGCAGAACCCGAAACCGAACCATTGCGAACTCCGTGAATGGCGTGAAACGATGGCCACCAAGGGAAAATCAGGAGGCTGTTACAGACTGTAGACTACACAGAAGTGCGCCCAACCACTGCAAATACATCTTGATTTAAATCCCAACCAAACCCAGAAAGACAAAACTCCAATCAAAACCTCGTCAAAAGGAAAACAAGAAAGCAAAAGGAAACTAAAGCTGAAGAGAAACCAGGAGGCCGGAGCCGGTGCTATGGGAGCGACCGCAGTCCGACCTCAGATCTAGAATTTTTTCTTGGCGGCTGCTGGTAAAGTTAGAGAGAAAAACTAGGGCGACTTCTTTTTTTTAATGGTTGGCTACCCTACTTGGTCAAATATACTATAGATCTTTTGTGAAAGACATGAATTAGTGAAAAAAAAGAAGATGAACTTATAAAAAGTTAAGTTGATTGATAAGTTGCATCAATATTTGGTGTGTATTTGAAACAACTGTGTATCAAAAGTAGTGATGTTGATTGATGTGCAATTCATTAACATAATTAATTTATTTAATTTAAAGAGTCTATAATCGTTCATACTCTAATACAAAAATAACTCAAATTTTGATATAAAAACAACAATAAAAACTAACCTTTAGTGTGTGACATCAATTTTACCCAACATATGAGAAGATATATAGGATAGTCATCATCGAATGTTTTTTGACGATAGAACCGGCTTTGATTCCCATAAATCCAAATTTCAGAATATATCCCTCTAATGACCGTAATTCAATTTTGTTTTCAAGAATCTTTACATATTTTTCTATCTCGACTGATAAGTCATCTCAATTTTTTGGGGGAGCAATGTGACAACTCTTAATGTGCCGATGGGCGAACTCTTCTATGCGGTTTTGACAGAGATAAAGACTTATTTTAGTTGTTATCTATATCGTATACGATGTGTTTATATAAAAGAAAAAAAATCAAATTATAGGATAAGTCTAGTTTTTTTAAAATTGAGGAATACACCATTTCAGGTATCAGATTTAGATTTTAAGGTTTAATTTATTCATTTTTATGGTTTGTTTAAAATATTAGGCTATAAAGTTAAGTAATTACGGTTTAGGGGGTTAGTTTTAGACTATTTAAATATCTTCTTATGGTTTTTTTTGTCAAGAATGTTTTTAAACTGACTCAAAAATGCCATTTACTCAATTCATTTTAGTATAAATCCAAACTTAGCTATTTAGTTAGTACCAATAAAGAAAACATTGTAACAAATTCATTGTAGCCAACAAATTACAATAGGAATTAGTCTGGCTGTTCTTTTTCTTGACTCAACTATTCTATAAAGTGATAATAATTAAAAATAAAAATTTACCACAACCTAATTTCTTTTACGTCTAACACATATAAGCTTACTAGGAAACTCACTAAGAAATAAAGTTTTAACTATTAGAAGTACTTTTATATACACTTATAATAGAGTATATTTTCTTATATATTAATTATTTTAACAATTTTAATAAAATTATTTGTAAATTTTTAAATTTTGGAATATATCTTTTGTGATAGTTATAACATAAAAATAACATTATGAAAGAAAAAGTTTTAGTAACTCATATGCTTAGATAGCTCAGTTCCATATAATGCATGTGGTTAACATAATGGAGAGAGGAGAGTACACGAAACTTATAACAAAAACCACAATAAATCAATATTAGATATTTATATGTTAAATTAAATATTTTTATTTTGAAATTAAATATATATATATATATATTTATTCTATTAGAAATAATATTAAAATATACACTTATTAATAAAATACGTCTATGTTGTTGTTTTTTATTTATACTTTAGTTGTAACATATAAATGTTCCGAAGTGAATTCGTAATCAATTATAAAATTTAATATTTTTAGACAGTCAAATCAAAGTTTGTATGGTAAAGCCGTAAAAGTACTGGACAACAATAGCTTTATAATTCACTAGCAATCGACCCGCGCTACGCGCGGGAATTAGACGATGTTTTTTTTGCAGTTTTTTTTTGTTACTTGGTTATGTATTATTCGTATGTTTTCTTTTGTTCTTTTGTTGGTTTATTTTTTTTACTATATATAATAAACATATATATAACCGTGTAAGAGTTTTTATTTGATTATATGTGTTTTTATTTTGTTTTAAATATTGTAAAGTTAATGGGTAAAATTAGTATCACCAATGTTTTGTTTGGGAAAATGCAATGTGGTGGTGTTGAGATGAATTAGGATGGGGTATATTGAAACGGAATAGTTGAAATAAAGGTATTGTCTGAAATAAATATCTTCATTAGTGGTGATCCTTAAATTATTGACGTTATGTTATTATTCAGTAGTAAATGTAATAAAAACGTTAGAGATTATATCTGAGTTCTATATATCTGTTCAAGATCTCCCATTTGATAGTAAGACTTGAAAGTTTTGTGTGGAAATATGGCTAATGTATCTGAGCTTAACCTAGTTTTCCATATACCAGAGGAGAAGCAATGTTTGTTCAACGATGAAGAGGGTGGTGGTAAAGAGTCAATGTTTTTGGCATGGATGAATTTGAATAGGTCGAATTCTTTGAGTAGGAGACTCATGTATGCCGAGATCCCAAGTTTTTTTACTTGGAATAAAAAAGAGAAACGGTTTGAGGCAAGGAAAAGAGGATCCCAAATTGGAAGGTTAGAAGATGTTCCTCAACACATGGGGGAAATGTTTTATTTGAGAATCCTTCTAAATATAGTTAGAGGACCTACATGCGGTGAAGATTTGCGAACTTATGAAGGTATTGTTTATGGGACATACAAAGAAGCATGTTGGGCAAGAGGTATAATGGAGTAATAATGCTTTGGTCTTTGTTTTCATGAATGTTTTTAATTATGTTCAGAAGTTCTTAATTTGTTTTCCTTCTCTATCTAATCATAGAATAAATGGGTTTTTCCCCTCATTTGCCAATATTTGACATAAAAATAAGTGAAGATGCTATAACAATACAATTAAAGCAGACGAAAATAGACAATAATATGTAATGATCAATAAAAAAAAAAAAAAAAAAAAAAAAAAAAAAAAAAAAAAACTGGTTCAATCGATTACAATCCATTGAACATAGAAAGAAACTAAAAGATTTCTAGATCAATAATCTGTAAAGGGGAAGAGACGAAAACAGAAATTAGCAAATCGTTAGATCTAGACAGTCAAGAAAGGTTAAATCTTTTGTGATTCCGCACAGATCTGGAAAAAATGAAGGAAACCTTTTTAATATGGCATAGAAACGTAGATGATTGAAAACCAGAGCGTTTTTTTTTTAATGATCTTTGGAAACCTTGAGGCGAATAAGTCGGATTTGTTCTCCACCTCCGATGTTTCTTATGACCCACCGAACCCTCCCCCAATTTGTTATATTGTTTAATCATATGTAATTAGGCAGAGAAATTTTCACCCCAAGATGTATAAAAATAAGAGAAGAAGGGTTAAGTAATAGTTGATTAATGACCGTTAGATGCGATCTAATCGACGGTAGATATGAATCTTGTGGAGATCTACACATAAATAAATTAGACAAAGAAAATTATATAATTGGAAGGTGGTTTTTTGGTTTAAGTTGTTGTTAATTGTTTTACATTTGAAGATTTGTTTCCATACATATTAGGTTTTTGTTGTGTATTTGATGATTTCCATATTATTATAAATAACATTATATAGTGTTAATGTTAATAACATTATTACTAAAACAAATTTATAGTATTATTTTGTACTATTTTGAAATTTTCATTTATTTTACTTACTTCATTTTAAATAGTTATTATTGTTATTATTTACTTTAAACTAAAATTGTTGTTTAAATTATTTTAAAAATGAATTATTTTTAGTTATTTCGTTTTTATTGATTTTTTACTATTATTACTTATTAGTAATAAATATGCAATGAAAGAATATTTAAAAAAGTATTATTAATGCTAAAAAAATTTGGTTAATATGGATGCTGAATGTATATTTTGGATATTGTTTGAATTTTTGTTTCTTGTTTTTTTTGGTTGTAGATGTTATATTGAAATTTGTTTTGCAGTAACTATAATTTAGTGAGCTGTTTTATCTATAATAAATTTAGATCATCTCCGGGACATTTTTAGGTTTTCCCCATTTTTCAAGTGGCTCGTAGAATTTGATAAAAGTGAAGTTATTTTTTTTTAATTCCCTTCTGTGTAACTTTAAACTATGATCTTATATTTTCTAAATCAGTGTAAATGTAATTAATTTTAATCTATATATATGTATATATATATATCTAATTGTTGTAAACTGAACTGAAAGTGATAAATACATAAATTTTAAATTGAATTTTAGAAACTGAACCTTTGCATGAAATTTTAATTTTGAAACTGAAGATTTGTTCGTAAATTTAAATAATACAGATTTGGGGCTCTACTATTTTATTTAAAAGATTTGGAAGTTGTTGTTTTCTTTAGTGACTTCAGTTGCCATTTTTATTTTTTTGTTTCAATGGATATTTCATTATATATCTAACTTTTTCCAATTTTGATTTATTTTCTTTTAACTTAGAACAATACTTATTTCATTTTAGGCTTCTCTCTACTGAACAATATTTAAGGTTTTTAATTTTTATTTAATGTCTAAGATTCTAAGTGAATCTAATTACATATAATTACATTGCAATTGACACGTGGTACGGGCAGTAGTTACTTTAAGGTGTATTTTTACTTTTGTTTATTATTTGTTTTTGTTTACGTTACATAAAGACATAATTTATGGTTGTTGTTTAATTTGTTTTTCAGTCTGTATGTTCTTTTCTCTGATATTTCATATAAGTATCGGTTTTGGATTAAGCTTAATTTACTGTGTTGGTATTTCTTTTAAAGTTGATATTTTTTTTATAATTTCTGCTAGTATTTTTTAAAGTTTTTTAAAATGTTTATTGCTACGTTTATTTTTTTTTCGCAATGTTTTTTTATTGGGTTGACGATGTTGGGCCTTTAATTTCATGTCGTTTTAGGGCCTTTAGTTGTTCGATTTTTGTATTCGTAATACTTATGTTACCTTTTTATAATTTGTGTTGTCGTTAACGGTATGCCGACCATCGATTCTTCTGATGTACAGGAGAGGTGGAGCTCTCAAATTTTGACAGTTGCATTTTCATAAGGACGATTGTAAGGTTTACAATTCTATCCTCTTTCATATTCGCTCTGTGTAACCTTATTTTGTTATTTGGAATTAGTAATTATTTTCTTTCTCTGTTTTTTTAACGAAATGATAATATAGATGTAGATCTGTACTCTTGAGCTGCTCTTGATAAGTTTTCGTAATCTACTATTTCCATCAATCTCTCACAATTTCTGGAAAGGCTGATTTTTCATACATACTTTATGCATTTTGATTCCTAACAGGCCGCAAGCTATTTTTGTAGTTCCGTTTTTTTTTGCCCACGGTCCTGTTTATTTCATCATCGGTCTGAGTGCGAGCGATTTGATCTAATCGTTTTATGGCCAGGTAAAGTTCGTAGTATTAGTTAAATTGTCAAGTTTAATTTTCTCCGGTTTTTAATTATATTTAACTTCACTTTGTTTATTCCACCGGCGCAGCAAGAGAAGTCCTCTTATACTGTGAAATTCATGTCTATATTTTACCCGGGATCGTATCCTTGAAATAATGGTATGTTGATCTTTTTCATTCTCTATGTTTGCTGATTATTTTCTCGATTGGTGGCAAGTTATGTTAATTTTATTTTGCTTGTCCTGATGGTCTGTTACTTGTGTATTTTTTCTTGCCTGAATTGGTGGCATTTTTTTCAATTTCTGTTGGTTATCCATGTCCTGTTATTGTTTTCATGTTAATCTTTGTTATTTTTCTCACCCGAAATTGTCTTTTTTGTTGTCATATTTTCAGATTTGGTTTGCTCCTCCTCATCTTTATTCTTGTTTCTCTCATTTTGTTAATGTATACGAAGTACGATGAGAAAGAGATTTTATAAATGATTTTCTGATTTCAAAATAGAAAATAACATTGGTTAACCTTTTACTGAAAGCTTAAACTAAACGAAAAAGACAAACTTGATCATTTGTTTGAAGTAGTAGCAGTCTGGGCATCTAGCATTCATGTTATTGATGTTGCAGTTGATATTTGGTTGGACTTCTGCCAATGTATTGTAGTAGCACTGCAGTTTGGGTACATTGACTCTGTGCAATGACTTCTTGATATCTTTCCAGCATTGATCACCCTTTGCTTTGTTTTCTTTCCAACCTAGCTTCTCAAGCCAATATTGTCCTTCTGCTGTTTCACCCCTACACAACTTAACGATTCCAAAAAGGTAAATACCGTTCTCGTAGTTACCTTCTGCTGCCTTTTTCAAGTGTGCCAAGCCTTCTTCTGTGTTGTTTTTTTGGAAATATTCCTGGATGCCTTTGATGTAGTGTGCCTCCACATTTCCACTTGCAATGCATTTCTCCATGAGGTCTTGGTATTTCTTTATGGCTGCTAGGGGATTGATTGCTAGCGGCTGTAGGTTGATTTTCTTGTAAACTCTGTGATCTTGAGCTGCTTTTGCAAGCTTTGGCGATGCTTGCATAACATGTTTGACTGTCCTCCTTGAAACCTTACCAACTCGAGAGATTATATCTCCAAGGATGTCGTTTGGTAGTTCTTCAAGGGAATAGGGTTTTATGGTATTCATTTTTTGCAAGTAGTGGGTGATATTGATCTTTAGACTTTTCGCAGAGTTATTTATAGGGTGGAGTTGTTTTGTTGTGCCGTTTGTGTTTCTTTGAGTACTTTTTGTTGGCCTCCCTTTTTCCCTTACAGTTCTCCCTTTCATATTCACGTCATAATTAGCTTGGACGTTTTCTAATGATTCATTAATTTATGGCATAATCGTGTGTGTAATTTGTAGGTGTGGGGTTTTGTCTTTAATATTTCTCTATTTCTTATAAAATCGTTTTAATGTTGATATAATTTTGTAGATAGTTTTTCAAGTGAAATAGTAACAGCTGTGTTTAACTTATGGAATCCCTTGCCTTGGTATATTATCTTTTGTACATTACAGTTTCTAATGTATGATAACACTGGGTTATGTTTGGGTTGTTTAAATAAACGAATAACATTAGTAGACAGCATTGCGAGAATTAGTCTAATTTTTGGGGTGTGTTTGTTAACCGTTGATGGTTATTAAAAAGCTGGAACTCCGTTTCTTCTTATTTTAATATAGTATTGTAGCAAACATTATGTGTCTGTTATTCATTCTGTAAGTTCATGTTTGTTTGTTTTTAATTAGGGCCTCGTCTTATTTAAATTAATGGGGTGGTCATCTGTAGGACTTTTGTAGAATAATAACTAAACTGTAAACGGGTAGATCTCCTTTTAGTAGGTATCTAATAAATATTATATGTCTGTTAATTTCTTTGCCCTGTATTAAGTTGTAAAGTAGTTTAAATTGTATACACTTGGAGGTTTCCTTTCAAATTTATATGTTTGTATTTTTGTGCCGGTTTGTTTTCCATCGAACCTTGCTTCTCTTTTCCCTTGATTAAATGGCAAATTAAGTTCACATTCATCTCAATAATTGAGTAAGACAATGTAGGCACAGTTGCTTATATTGTTTCTTACAACTATATCTCTTATAGATCAGTTGCCCTACATATAGGACAATTTCTACTCTCATATAGCCAAGTGATAATACAGTGATGGTGGTAAATATGGTTACATTTTAGTGTGTTAATTTCGTCTTCACCTCTAAATGTTTCCAAACAAATTACGCAGTCTTCCTCTTCCTCTGTTTTGCTTGGTGTCCTGATTGATGATTGTAGATTGGCAATGACCATCTCAGTGTTGAGAACGTGGTTTCCCTGGAAGTTGTAATCTTGTACTGTGAAGTGTAGAAGGAAAGTCCTATTGCTTTGAATTTCTGTTTGTAAAACTGCACCTAGAAATTGCATGAACCATCCTATCCTTCTTCTTGCCTCGTTAACTGGAATTGCATTTCTTGCTAGATGGTATAGTAAGTTACCTCTGAAGTATGCCAATGTTGGCTCGTCCGCGTTCTGTGGGTAAGGTATGTAGACCTCGGTTGCTTGTCCTCCCGTCAGTGGCCTTTGGATTGATAGGAGGATGGATATTTCGCTCAGTAGAGGGGTCGGCACAGTTTCATATGAGAAAGTATACTCCCGATTTTGGTTGGTGGCCATTTTTCTGGTTTTTTTATGTTTTCTTTTGTGCCTTCGCTTATAATTAACGAATAAAGTATAGAGTTGTCATATAAATAGATCTAGTCTACTCGTTAGTTAAGAGTCCTCCATTAATTAGATTCTTAATGTTAGATGGATTTTCCGGGATTTTTCAACTCCTGGGCGTTTCTAATTGCTGTAATGGTGGACTCGTGATTTTAAAGCGTACTATCATACGCGCGTCAACTTTGTAACCGATTTGGTTAATAACAATATATTTTTGGCTTACTATGACCTTTTAATTTTAATATTTCTTGTATGTGTGTCTCATTTAACATGGTTCAACCGGTTCCTTACAATTTTAAAATAGTTCCCTGTGGTTTGATTTATGATATATGCCTTTGGTTAATAGTCATCACCCCAGTTACTGTCTTCTCCTCGAGGGTTTATAAAGTTTGAAATGGCTGTTTTTGTAAAGTTTTCTAGTTGAGGTCCATCTTTTATAGTGTAGTGTCATTCTTGGCGCAAAAGTGATATATTTTCCCAAGATTTTCTTAGCATCGATGTTTATTCATCGATGTTGTCTTTAGTTTGTGCTTTGTGTTTATTCATTTTATGATGTTTATTGTACTACTTAGTTCTTTAAAATAATCCGTATTTGAGTTTATTGGTAGAAGATGTTATTTTTCTTGTACTTATTTTTATGTTGTAGTTTACTCTTATGTTGTCTTTAGTTTGTGCTTTGTGTTTTTAAACCATTATCAGCATTGCAAGTGTACATTATGTCTGACAAAAATGTTGTATGTCCACCACTGTGGTAAAGGTGTCTTCAGTAATACCTTGTATTTGAGCTAAATTCTATTTTGTCATGGTTCAATATACGTAAGTAGGAGCGAACCTGTTCTTGGCGGATATTAATATCTGTCCAACTCTAATTTTTAAACTTTTAAAATCAAAACACCTTGAGAAGAAACTTGTTATTGAAAATTAAGATGCAAGTATTTCAGACATTTGGTTTTCTAAAACTCTTTTTCAAATACGGTTTACAAACTTTCTCATCTGTTTGTAGTAGTAGCACTTCTTGCACCTTGTATCCATGTCGTTAAGTTTGCATATCTTGTTTGGTTTGATGTCTCTTATGGATTGGAAGTATATGGGTTGCATGGTGATATTGATGCCTTCGAGTGATAATTTGATATTGGTCCAACAACGATCAGACCTTGTTGTTGATTTAACCCATTGTAGCTTATCCAAATATTGTTTACCCGTGTCTGTTTCTCCCCTGCACAACATGAGAATCCCATATAGATAAATGCCTTTTTCATACAAACCTTCAGCAGATGCTTGGAGATGATGAAGTCCTGAGGGTGTGTTGTTGTGGTAGAAATACTGTTTCACACCTTCGATGTAATGTGCTTCTGCATTACCGTATTGGAGACATCTCTCCATTAGTCTTTGGTAGTTGTGTACTGTTGCTAATGGATTCATGGCCAGCTGCTTGAGGTTGAGTTCTTTGGAAACTCTTTCATCCTTGCAGGCTAATCCTAGTTCATGAGAAACTTGGAAGCACTGACGAACATGGTTGCGTCCAGATTTTGCAACCCTGGAGATAATCTCGCCTAGAAGATCTTGTGGGAGGCTTTCTAATGGTGATAATTCTTTCGAACGTGGCATTTCTCTTTCGTTTTGCTGGTGTGACTGTGAGTATTTCTTTCTTTGTGTGGTGAGATTTTATAGTGAGCAAGTCCTTGCCGTTTCATTACTTTAAAATTTGAGTAAAGAATGTTATTGATTTGTTGGTGTTAGTGGCCTTTAATTACTTTCATGACAGTGGTGGTGGTGGGGAGTCCTAGCGAAATTTATCCTTTGAAGATCTGTTAGATATTTTTCTTCTCTTATTATTCAGATGGGCTTTTTTTCTTGACAGTGGGCCTTGAGCGTACTTTATATTTACTCTGCGTTTTCGTTGATGTAAATCTACAGAGAGTGGTCCTTTATTTAGTGGTCATTATATTTTCTCCTTTTTTAAAAAAAAACGGTTTAGGAAACATAACTCGGTTTAAGAGTTGAATATATCAGACGTTTCTGTGTGTGAATCGGGAATTCTTTCTATTAATCTGCATTTTTAAAGATGATTATTATTTCAGTAATTGAACATTATAATTTCTGATTAGTATTCTATAATTTATTTGGCGTTTGTTTTATGATATGATTGTCTGACTAATTGTGGTTAGCGGTGTTTTGTTTTAACAATAAGCGACGGCCCATTTTATTTGTTAAAGGCAATAGTTATTTAGAGTGGTGTTTATTTGTTTTCTTTTGGGCTTTTTCATTATGTTAAAGTTAGGGTCCATTTACAACATTTTTAAAAAAAAGGGGAAGGGCTCTGTTATCTATCTTTGTTTCGTTTATCGTAAGTAATAGAGTAAGTTACTGTGTATAATTGTATATGTTTGTATTCATTCATCTGGTGCATTTTTGAAACTTCTTCTCATGTATGATTTTACATGGGTTGGTGATATCTGTAATGGTGTTTGTTGTGAAATTAGATTTTAATGCTTACAATTCAACGTTGGTTTATTTGGGAACTCGTCGACTCCATTAGCATTGACATACTAAAACCCATTATTATATTATGTTGTAAATTTGCTAACTTTTATAGGCTGAGTAGCTACTGCTATTTAGAGTTTTGTCATGGTTGATCATTCGTTTGGCCCAATGTAGGAGAACTTATTGCAATATAAATTTTGGCGTCATCTTTATGAAATATTGGAATTAAAAAGCTTGAATATGAAAAGTTATTGTGAAAAGGAAAGTAAGAAGTTCAGCAACATGCTGTAGATTTAATTTAATGGTGGTTTACAAACATCCTCATCTGTTTGTAGTAGTAGCACTTCTTGCATCGAGTATCCATGTCGTTAAGCTTGCATATTTTATTTGGCTTATTGTCTCTTAAGGATTCAAAGTAGCACGGTTTCTTGATGATTGGGATGCCTTGTAGAGATTCTTTGATATTTGTCCAACAATGGTCTGATCTGGTTGTTGATTTTGCCCATTCTAGCTTATCCAAATATTTTTTCCCTTCCTCCATTCGTCCCCTGCATAACATGAGAATCCCATATATATATATCCCTTTTTCGTACTCACCTTCAGCAGATGCTTGGAGATGTGGTAGGCCAATGTCTATGTTGTCGTTGTAGAAGTACTCTTTTATTCCTTGAATGTAGTGGGCTTCAGGATTACCAGCTTGTAGACATTTCTCCATGAGTGGTTGATACTTGTTTAATGTTGCTAATGGATTGATGGCTAGCGGCATGAGGTTCAGATTCTTTGAAACCCTTCCATCTTGACATGCGATCGCTAGTTCATGAGAAACTTGCAAGCAATTACGAATATCTCTGCGGCCATACTTTGCAACCTTAGATATAATATCGCCAAGAAGATCTTGTGGGAGGCTTTCTAAGGATGATATCTTTTGTTTTTGTGCCATGTTTTGCTTGTATTTTGTGGTTTGAATCAATGTTTAGTTTTCTTGACTCGGTTGGTTTATATAGTTGTATCTCTTTGCCGTTTCAGTGTTCTAATAGAGTAATTGACGTCTTTAAATTACCTTGTTAGTGGCAGTGGCCATTGATTACTTTGATGTTAGTGGGGATGGCGGGGAGGGGGTGGAAAGTCCAATATTAATTGCTGTTTAAGGTTTTATTTGTATAATTGATCGTCTCTAGTTAGTTCTGTTTGGTTGTAGGTTTATTGAGGTTTATTTTATTAAATGCGATGTACATTGTTTCTTAGAAGTGGGCTTTTTGGTTAATTTGTCATAATCCGAAGTGTTTTTCCCTTTCTTAATGTATTTGAGCCCATTAATTTGAGACATCTCAAATAAGAATGGTAAACTATTTTCACTTAGTACGTTGTTGTTTAAAAAGTCGAATTTTCCAACTACGATTAGGTCTATTTTTAACAAAAAGTATAGCAACTGGCTTTGATAAATATGTAAATGTGAGACTAAGAGCGTCGACATATGTTGTTTGCGTTCCCTCTTCTTCATATTCCTGAAATGTAAAATAAATCAGAATTAGTGTCATATTGTTTTTTTGTTGAAAACAGTACCTGTTATTTTAAAATGTGGTGTTCTTGTACATTGCCTTGGTCATTACCTGTTTAAGGTTTTATGTTGTTGAAAACTTCTTTGTAGACGATATTCATGACCCCTCCAGTACCATTCTTCTCTGATGTAGCATCTAGGATTTTCAAGCCTGAATTTGAGGTTACACGCGATAAAGCCACATACAACTGCCCATGAGAGAACACTGATTGAGGTAAATAGAGAGCAACTTGTTTCAAACTTTGTCCTTGACTCTTGTTTATCGTCATTGCGTAACACACTCTTATTGGAAATTGCTTTCTTCGCAGGGTGAAAGGGTGCTTGCTGTCATTGGGAGACAAAACAATCCTAGGGATAAGGACCTTTTCACCAACATGGGTGCCTGTGAGAATCTCAGCTTCTATTATCTTTTGACCGAGTCTGGTGGTAAGAAGCCTTGTCCCATTGCATAATCCTTTTTTCTGGTTTAGGTTTCGCAGCAACATGATTGGCACCCCTACTTTCAACCGTATTTGATGGTTTGGTAGCCCTGGAAACTCTAGTGAGTTTAAGTATTCTACTGTGTACAGGTTATTCCAGTCGCCACCTGGTGCAAGCTCTTTCTGAATTGAATCTGAGCTTAAATATTCTTTAGCCTCACCTGGCACCATGGACAGCTGATAGTCATTAATTTCACGCACTGTTTCATTCCGAGGAGTTAAGATTGCCCTTTCCGTTAGGTAGCGACGTTCCTTGAAGGATTGAGAGAACAATGGATACGCAGCAGTTGTAATCTCTTGTAGATGGTCGCCTGTGTTTGGTAGTATTAGACTTTCCTCTATTGCTATTCTGCAACCTCCAACATGTTCATCAGGTGTAGTGCTAGCTGAAATTGAATTTCCATCTCCAACTTTTAAAATCCAATTTGCAAAAGCTGCGTCTGAATGTTTTAGTCTCATGTTTATTGTCAACTTGAAGATTTGACAAGCATTCCACAGATGAGATCGATTGATAGAGGCTTGTACAGTGTCCTGACGATTCCCTTGGGGAATAACTGGTAATATCTGTCTGAAATCTCCTCCTAGTAAAACTGTTTTCCCTCCAAATGGTTTGTCCAGTGCGGTTTCATCTTCTAACGCCATGAGGTCTCTGATTGTTCGATCTACAGCCTCAAAGGCATGTCGATGTGCCATTGGTGCTTCATCCCATATAATTAAATCAGCCTTTGTAATTAAGGTAGCTAGCATTGTTCCAGACTTGATTTCACACGTGGACCCTTCGTTGAGGTTTATTGGTATCTTGAATCGTGAATGTGCTGTTCTACCGCCAGGTAAGAGTAGAGCTGCTATTCCAGCTGATGCTACTGGGATTACGAC
Source organism: Camelina hispida (assembly GCA_023657505.1). Classification (NCBI taxonomy): domain Eukaryota; kingdom Viridiplantae; phylum Streptophyta; class Magnoliopsida; order Brassicales; family Brassicaceae; genus Camelina; species Camelina hispida. The sequence goes on along the minus strand of CP094637.1, from coordinate 14,932,967 downwards.
TTTCTTCATTGAGCGTAACTTAGCTATTATTGCCTGGTAGAGGTATGTTTTCCCTGTACCTCCAGGACCTTGTAGGAAAAACAGTTTTCCTGAATTGTCTTCCACAGATTTCACCACTGAATTGTACACCATTATTTGATCTTGATTCAGCGTTGGAAATAATCTGTTATGTTCAACGATCTCTTTCTGTACGTCAAATTGCAGGTCTTCTGTGAGGCTACTGTGGCTGATTTTTTTCAAAATAGCTTTGTCAGGCAATGGCATATCTGGGAAATTCGTGAGGGACTTCTCATTTTCCATTAATAGCTGCTCTATTTCAATCAAAGCGTATTGCTCTAGCTCAACATCGTTGAGATCCAAACCATTGAAATCAAAGACCTTTCTTCTGTTATGCTGCACATCTTCTGCAAGGTATCTCCAGTTTTTGTTCCACAATTCTCGTGGGTTAGCTACTTCACAGTACAACAGTAGTGTCACAAATAAATAGCGTATTTGATACGCTGTTGCCCATTGTGACACCTCTTTAAGTACATCATGCCACTCTTTATCATCGTCTAGGATTCCTCTAATGTAGCATGCTTCTTTATATGTTGCATACAGTACTCCAGCCACTGTCTTAATGTCTTCAAAACATGTCGCACCTTTCACTATATTCAATAAAATTCTGAGATAAAACAAATCCCCAGCTGATGGGTGGATATGTACTATCCTGCCAATAGCAAAACCCTGTTTCCTCCTTGTCCAAGTCTTTGTAGAGTTCCACACATAATATTTTGGGAATTCTACATATGTAAGGTCAAAGGCCTTCTTTTCTGATATGTATCCAACATCAGCTGACTCTTTCTCTCTTTTGTTTGTGGCCATCCATTCAGTGAGCATTGTCTTCTCAACATCTTCTCTTGATATAATGTTCTCCAAACTTTGCAACTGGTCAAAAAGCAATCTTTGTTGATCTTGAAGATGTATATGTAGTCGTATCACTGCTGGCTTGTGATAATGGATGTGGAATGCAAATATTCTCCAAATTGCTTCACATGCAGAGACGTAGCGACAATCAAGGTACTCACTGATCTCATCAACAGGTTCAGGTTCTTCTTTTTTAGAGTGTTTTCTTTTTTTCCCTTCTCTCGGTCTCACTATCACAAACGTTGCTTTGTCCACACCTTTTGTGATATATTTGAATAGATACTTCACTGCGCTTGTCTTACAACACCACTCAACATTTATATGTGCTTTATACTTTTTCAGCAGGTTGAGGTTATGCGGGACTACATGGCGATTGTCTAATCTTGTGACACCTTTGAAAACAAATTTGGACTCATCGTTGCGTCGCCGGTAAAGAACGTAACCAGAGTTGTCAATGCTAGTGTTGTCCACAAATGCTCTAGGGAACTTTTTACTGCATGCACCATTCTCCATGCATGGTGAGAACGGTCTTTCTAAGCCACAAGGCCCATGCATCATATGCTGCTCAACCAGTTCAAAGCCTTCCGTATCTGTTTCCTTATCTGGTAATTCAGCTGATATGAATTTGTCAATCACACCTGGTTCTGGGTTTTTGCTTGTACCTTCTAGCCACAATAGAATGTGTGCGTGGGGTAGACCTCGTTTCTGGAACTCTATTGTGTACACTACTGCAGAATTCAAAGTTAAATTCATTTAGGTTTTAATGTTTTTCTATGTGTGTATATGTTAGTTATGGATTAATAAAAAATATTATACCTGCTACAGGAACAGGAAAGAAGAGTCCTTTGTTAAAATCTCCCAGCATCTCGTCTAGTTTCATTTTGAAGACTCTTGATTGAAGATCAGGCCTTAAGTTCGATCCTTCTGTAGTATAAGTTTGTAGATGCTCTGTCAACTCTGGCCAATTCGGATTTGCTGTGAAGGTGATAAATAAATCAGGATTTCCAAACCATCTACATAAAGCCATCGCATCATGGTACTTCTCTACCATATATCGTGGACCTGCAGTGAAACTTGATGGTAATATTATTCTTTTCCCAATCCGTTTAGCATCTGTTTCTCCTCTTTCAACAGCATCGTAGACATTGTTATATAAATCGGCTCTTAATTTTTTTTGATTCAGAGCTATAAAACGTAGTCTTTCTTGTTCTGTCGCTGTGTAGGCATCAACAATGTATTGATGAAATAATCTGCCTCCCTTAGTGATAGTCATACCTTCTGATAATCTTGTCTGAATTTGGTAAGCATAATACTCTCTCATTGTCATATATGACCTCTTTACTTGGCTCTGTCCTGTTGAATGGTATGGAATTCCATCATGATATCCTGATTCACCATAAGGGAACAGTAGAGGGTACTGAAGACTCATATATAGAGGATGAAGATCACTAATTCTTTGTAATTCAGAAGACTTATATTGCAAGATGACATCTCTTCCAGCACTCGCTGTACTAAAATCTCCAACTATTAATCCAGCAATCTCATCTGCAGTAGGTAAGTCATACTGTTTTCCTTTCTTTGCTTGGCTTATCAATCTGATATTGAATTCAGAGCTTGGTCCATCTTGATACCTATCCCTGGCTTTTCTGAAAACCTTTGCTAGTTCATTTGTTCTATCTAGCATTGTTATTAAAATACCTAGAGTTTCTTCATCAACTGGTTTCCCTTTACCTCCCGCTGGCATCTTCTGCATACGATTTTTGATTTCATTTGTTGTATCAAAAATGTAAAGCTGTAGAAAAGACGGGAGCTTCCCATCTTCTGGTAATAGAGACCCAATAGAGTGGTAATTTTGGCCATGGATTCTGTAAGTATAGGGTCCTTGTGTTCCTGTCACTGTATGATCAACTTTCCCACCAGTTGATGTAAATGCTAGCATCGAGTTCAGTACACGCATGTTACGACGATAATCTGATGATTCATTGTACAGCTTCTCTAGTTCAGGAGGTGGTGCACGAACTTTTGGTAGTCTTACGCGACCTTGTTGACAACATAATGTTTGATTTCTCGTTTCTGTTTTCCATAGCAGGGCATCACAAAATTGGCAGGTCACAATACTGGTGGCGGTAGATAACTCTGCAATCGTTGTAGAGGTTAGTTGGAACTTATGTTTAGTTAGTTTATGATGGATGTAAGAAAGCATAATAATAACAGTATAATTATTAATTAAGTATGGAAATTAGAATATTTAGTTCAACCTTTTGGTTTCTTGTTTTTGAGTTTCGCCAACCTGATTGCACGTCGTAATCTTCGAGTTCTTGTACATTGACCTGGACATTGTCATATGGAAATATGAGACCTGAGGATATCTAAGGGAACCAATACTGTTGTGTATAGAGTGGTTATATATACTTTTTCTCTTTAATGATTCATGGGAGAGGTTTGTAAAATTTGGTGATTCGGTGAAGTATTTTTCACTTAGCCATGGTTGACGCAGCTTTCCATCTGGAAGAGTAACATGAGCGATGTCAGAACTTCTAAAATTTCCAAAGTGACTATTTATGTGAAGCTGAAATGTCAGATTTTTAGCAAATTAACATGAGCAATATAGAGCTTACTTTTCTTAAATAAACTTCTGTCTGTGTTCAATTTTTCTTTCTCTTTACTGGATTTCTGCTTTCTCTTCCTGCTGCCTTCACCGCTCACTGTTTCTTTCATTTTGGTAAAATCTTTGCAGGTTTCCTAATTGACTACAATTGTTGATAATATGGAAAAACGGAAGAAAAATAATGTTAACAATCCCTTTGTTAAATTTGAGAAGAATCTTGAACACAATAGCTAAATTAGTGTTAGATAATGTGCTTCTTAAATTTCTTAGTAAGCTGTTTATTATCTGTAACGTCATAGGTAAGATGGAAAGGTATGTATAATAATAGAGTATCAATATTTATTTAGCGATACATTTATTAAGTAATGATGGTTGTATAAGATTTTTGCTTCAATATATGACTCAAACCTCTGTTACAATACTTAAAGACTCTGTTTTTCATCTATGATCCTTCTCATGGCATGTAGGCTATTTTTAAACCATTCTGGAACAGATACGGGCAAGTCTTTGTGTTTTTAAATTTTTTTCTAACTCAACGACAACACTATTGGATTATATTGGTTGAGAATTATTTGCATTTTGAACAAACATAACACTTTATTGGAGAAAATATGTGGGAACTGATGTTTGACACGAACCTTTATTGTTATTACAGTAAAAATTTAAGAATACAACATAGCCACACTAACTTTATTTATTTACATTCACAAGTTTCACACTACAGGTTTGAGAAATGAAAAAGAGCTGGGATAGATCATCACGAAGAGCACTAATGGAAGTCTGTAAGCTGACGATGGTCCACGGTTCAACACAAGGGAAGTCAGTCTGTAAGCTGACTATGGTCATGCTTACATGTTTTTTCGTTACAAACAATCTCCATTGTTTCTTCTGTCACAACCAAGTAGAAGATGACCCTGAAATGCAGTATTAATTTCAGACTAAATAAATGTTGATGAAAAGGATTTGTTCTAATTTGGGAATTTACGTACCTTTGACATTGGCCATATGCTGGAATGGAGTAAATTCTCTTCTTTAATCATCCCGCCATTACCCACTTACGCTGACTAAGGGCTGATACATGTTTCTTTGTTGCAAACAATCTCCATTATATCTTTGGTCATGTTTCTTATGTCACAACCTAGTAGGAGATGACCCTGAAATGCAGTATTGGTTTCAAAATTAATACATGTTGATTGAAAGGAGTGTTGATTGTATGAGAATCTACGTACCTTTGACATTGACCATATGCTGAAATGGACTCTGTTAGCTTCTTTAATCATACCTCCATTACCCAATTCAAGCATATCCAGGTCTGCAACCATCAACAAAATCAACAATGTTTTCTCCTTAATCGTGAAAGATACAAAAACACTTTTAAAAAGGTTTGTACCTGTCGAGCCAATCAATTTTCAGCGCTTTTGAATCAATATTTTGCCATCTTTATTTTTTATTCTTACCTAAGGCAGTAATCTTTGACGTCATCAGTGGTTCTCCAACTGTTGCCTATTGGAGATCTCCATTCAGCTGGATACAAAACTTCCCTGATAACAACACATTTTGAAAGCATATCTTGTAAACGATTAGTAAATTACAAAGGTAGAGCATCTCATCTAAGAAAACACTCATAGAATAACTCAATAAAATTCAGCTCAAATCAAAAGTAACAACACTTGTCCACTTATGAAATGCAGGAGAGGTTTTTTCAAATAAGGAAAAATGCAGGAGAGGTTTTTTCAAATAAGAAATGGCGGAAAATAGATAAGCGAATACGCTAATTGCATTTTGGTTTCTTCTGCTTCCTGTTCCTTCCACTTTCCTCAGCTAAATCGCCAGAATCAATGCAAAGTTCCTGTGATTCTTTTTCAATTGATGAAGATGTGCTCGACATCTGGAGATGTGTTGGATTGGTAGCTGGTGATTTAACTCCTAAATCCACAATATCTCCACCTTGTGCCTATGTATATTAAAACTAATTAGTGAACAATACAATGAGATCATTTCTTCCAGGGTTGTTAGAGAAGGTGCCAACAGACTACCTCACTGAAGGTTGGGCCAGGAAGGACTTCGGTAGTCTCATAGATACGTGATATAGTAAATGATTGGTGATGAGGAGTGAAGTTGAAAGAAGTGAGCTTAATCTGAAATGTGAATTTCTTTCCAACAATTTCAGAAACGACTTTCGGTATAGAAGCACCAGCTTCTAAGTTGTGCTCATTGTCAGCCTGGCGAAAAGGAAAATTGAAATTCAGACCGACATAACTGGTGAATTTTGAAATTAAAATTGTTGAAAGAATAACAAAACTTCAAAAGATTCTCCTATTATATACATACCAACTGGGAAGCTAGGGTTGTTGCCTGTATGTTGGTTAACTTCACCATGTCCTTATCAAAAGCTACAAAGACGGCGGTGCTTATCCCATCGTGAACAACCAGTTCCACACGGTATCTTCCAAATGATGGCATGGTTAGACTTGATATCGGTTTCAAAAACAACAAATGATTTAAAAGGGAAAGAAGGATAACAGTTTGTAATATTACTTGACATCTCCTATTGCTGTCGTTGAGCCGCATTTGAAGTTGTTGCAAGTTAGTGAGGACAACTTCTTCACCATTTTTGTCCCACATGCCGCACATGAAATGAAACTCCAGCCATGTTGAGCTTGTATGTCAGTCACTGTTGCGTTGCAAAGGAATTCAGCCTCCTAATTTTTTTAAAATACAGAAACATATGGGGTTTGTTAATGCGTCAGTTGTTTGATCTAAAACATTAAGGTGAAAATGATATTTATATGACATTAATGGTTCTATATGCACAATCAAATGATACAAAGTTCTACGGAAATAGACCTGTGGATCTGCGGTTGCAACAAACTGATTAAGTTCATCAATGGATACATGTTCAATCTTCTCTACTCCATGAGATGGTGCAATAGAGTGGGTGCCTTCTTTTTCTTTCAGCTTTAGGCTGTTTGGTCATGTAGTTAGGCAGTGATGTACGCACATTAACTACATAATATGAATGAGTAAATATAGAAGAATTTTAAAGCATCCCTTTCAATACCTTTCAGCGTATTTTCGTGTGGTTGCAACGTCTCCATCAGTATAAAATTTAGTACCAGACGTAGCATTGAGGTAAAGTTCAGCTGAAGAGAAACGTTGAGTTAGCTGTGATGCAAGGTTAAGATCACTTGAAATTTGAATACTAAATGTAGAATATGAAATGATTCACCTCCAAATATCTTAGGATTAATATTCGTTGCTAACAAAATATGAGTGCCATCCTCTTTCTCGTTGAATACCTTCTCCAATGAGGTTGCATGTTCATCAAATGCACTTAATCGAACTTTCTCACCACTGTCATAAAAGGGTAAATGTGGTGAAGCTCATAAAAAAAAATGTAGGACCCAAAATCAATGAAGAACATACCTTTCAAGACTGATGTGGACTAACATCCTCTCCAAGACTTGTGTCATCCCATTTCGATAAGCTTTGCTGGAACATACTTGGCCGATGATATCTAATTTTAGTTAAAAAACAGAATCAACAACAGAACATAAGGTTTTAAACAACTGTATTATATTGGCGACATTATGCATACACAAGAAAGATGAATACTTAATTGTTTGACAAAAGTAGTTTTTCAAAAACCCAAATTTTCATAGATAAATTAAGAAAACAAAACTTATCAGATATTGTATGTGTATTGAAAGTCTTAAAACATGGACAAACCTGGGAGCTCCATGTTGGTGTTTGCAAGAGAGACCAATTGCTCATAACTCCGAAAACGGAAATGTTCATTCGGGATTTGAGAGAAAGACTCGTCAACCTCATCAAAGACAGTGGTAGGTGTGAACCGTATTGAGAAATGAAAATCAGTGAGCTTAAAACGATAATTGCTTCTAGTGACTTCAAAGCCGGAAAGTTGATATATTGCACCATCACGCAAAGAATTCTCGAATTTTGAAAGGTAGGTGACATTGATCGACCCTTGCATGACGGTACTCTGGAAAACAATATCGAAATAGATGATGTACATAAGTGAGAGTCATTCGAGAGGATATTAAATGACAAAATTGTGAAAATTTGGAATAGATCACGTAAATAAATCAGATGAAATGAAGACAATATTTGATATGGAAGGTACCTTCTCATCGATGAGAAGGAAATCAACACCCATAAGTTGGCCTCCTTTTTTGACATTGCGAGCAGGCCAGTGACGGAGCATCCTTCCCACAATCTGTTGGTGAAGACGGCCAGCTTTGAGGTCAGCGAATGAAACAACAGAGGTATTCATATTAGTCAGAAAAAAAAAAAGTAGAAGACAAAGTATAATTTGAGAATCATGAAGTTGCAAGTGGTAGCTTTATATCAGACTGCGACTTACCTCAATTGAAGTAATGAGTAGTGGGCTAAGCATTAGATGAGAGAGCTTTGAACAGACACCCGTTACAATGAAAATTGAAGAGACAGCAGCCTAAGGGTCTCGAGGAGTGGGAGAAAGGGTCACACATACGAAGACGGCGAGACCCGTTACAACGGAAATTGAAAACACGGCAGCCTAAAGGTCTCGAGGAGTGCGAGTAGGAGAGAAGGTTGTTGCAAGGGCATCTCAAAAATTTGGGTTCCATATGGGCTTTAAAGTGTTAATGGATAAGTGTTTTTAACTGTGTCATGAGTAAGTTATTAAAATAGGCCCAAAAAAATTAAATCAGCAGTTGCTGACGTGGCTGCATAAGAAGTGAGAAAAAGTCTACTTTATATATATAGATTAATTCCTTATTACGTTTTTTGTACGTTATATAAACTACATATGATGATATGACATTGACAAATAATTACAACATGCAGCGACAGTTTTCAAAAATATATAGTTGTAAATTATGTATGTTTGTGATATGCGTTATATTTTCTCTTTACTTCTAACTTCCAATACACTTTTTTTCTTCTTTTGTATAAAACTATATTTTTATGCCAGCTATATATAACATGCATTAGACGTTTCAAAAGAAGATAAAAGTTACATTTACGTATGTTTGTGATAACGCCGTTACATTTTGTCTTTACTTCTAACTTTCAATACACTTTTTTTCTTTTTTATGCCAGGTATATATAACATGCATTAGACGTTCCAAAAGAGGGAAAACGTCCTATTTCTCCCTCAGAACTATTATATCGTATTAGATCCACCCCGATTTTTGACGTCATTCTATATCTCTTTCAAATTTTAGTGTTTCATCTATTTCTATCTGAATCCATAGTTCTCTTGCTATTTTCCCATATACCGGGCTTAAAACGGTTTATGAATTAAACTCGATAAAAACCGCTTAAATCCGGTATAAATCCAATTTTAATTTTGATCCGATCCAACTTTGTATCTTTTTTTTCTTCACCCGATTTTTCAATCAACAAAAAACGATTTTTGAAAATTTGATTTCAAAATTACAAAAGTACAGTGAGAAAAACATTGTAACTAACCAAAAATTATTCCAATTAAAATTAACCCATAAACTTTTACATGATAATTAGTTTAGAAAACTCGATAAACTTCAAAAATTCAGACAATTTTTTTTAAAAAGACATCATATGATGAATCAGAAGAGTGAAATCGAGAGATTCATCTGGGCAAGAGATGGAATCAAAACCCCAAACTTCAGCTTTAACACCAGTAAGATCCATAAGCCATGGGAATAGGGATCTGAAAGAGGGAGAGAAATCAAAATCAAATCAAATATTTAGGAGGAAGAAGAAGGTAACAACATCTGGTAGGGGGATTTGATTTGATTGACTAAATTTAAAATTTCTGATATAAGAGGAGAAGAAGAAGGAGAGGGAGAGAGAATGGAGCTGCTTCTTCTCAGCTTTATTTGTCACGAGGTAGAAGACGAAGCACAAAAGATGAAGAAGAAACATTTGGTTTAATCTGGTTTTTGTTGTGATTGGGGCTAATCGGATTGAAATAAGGTTTAGTCCGGTTAATAGATTTCATTAGTTGGCAACAATAAACCGATTAATCCCAAAACATGAGAAATTAGATGAGAAACTATTATTTCGGGGAGTTTTAGTAAGAAAATTTTCGATGTAGATAGAAATAAGTTGAGAAATATTTATTTGGGGATATCTAAGATGAGGTCAAAGATTAGGGTGGATCTGATACGATATAATAGTTCTGAAGGGGAAATATGACGTTTTCCCTTCAAAAGAAGATAAAAGTTACATTTACACCTACAATTTTTTTGCATATATTTTCAATTTGTGATAAGCCTACATTTATGCCAGCTAATTGTAACATGCATTGGCTGATTTAAGAAAAAAGATAATATTGAAAGTAAATGTCTGTTTTTGATAAACGCTACATTTTGTTTTCACTTATTTTCTTCTAACTTTCTGTGTAAATATAACGTCTATATTTTTTTAAGGGAAAATCACATTTTAAACCTTCAAAGTGTAACTGAGTAGCATTTTAAACTTCAAAAAAATTTCACTAACACTATAAAACTTTTAAATGATTTTACTAAAATTTTGAACCTTCAAAATCATTTTACTACCACTTTAAACCTTAAAACTAACTTTCATGTTTGTACCGCCATAAAAAATAACAGAATAATAATATTCGTCAACGCAAAATAGTTAATCTATGTTGGTTAATTTAAATTTTAATTAGTTTTAGATTTTATAAATAAATAAAAAGAGAAAAAGATAAATTTGTATTCATCTTCATTGTAGACAAAACTTTACAACGTCGCTCTTCACACTTTTAATCTTTTTAATAAATGCATCTCCTCTGGATTCTGATTCAAATCGATTGACTTCTCATTGGAAACCAATGAATCTTCTAAATATGTTATCGTCTTCAATTTTACATTTGTCAAATGTTTTAACCTTAACTCTGATTCTTCATTTTTTTGCTTTGATGTACTTTTTTTTTTAGTATTTTTTACAACATAATAAATAATAAAATTAAATAAATTAAACAAATATTTATATCAAGCCTGAATAGTTTAACTATTTCATTTTGACGGATATTAATGTTCCATCATTTTTAATGGCGTTGCAAACAAGAATGTTAGTTTTAAGCATTAAAGCATTAATAAAATCATTTTAAAGGTTTATAGTGTTAGTGAAATAACCTTAAAGTTTAAAGTGCAACTCAGTGACATTTGGAAGGTTTAAAATGTGAATTTTCCTTTTTTTCTGACATTTACACAAAAAGTTAGAAGAAAAGAAGCGAAGACAAAATGTAACGTTTATCAAAAACGAACATTTACTTACAATATTATCTTTTCCTTAAATTGCCAAACAATTGGTTTAATGATATAGATTTTAAACCAAAGCATTATTTTCCTAGGCGCCAAACAATTCTCCAACATTGTCTTAGATAACAGTGGCACAGAAGTTTCATATGTTTGTAGGGGCATCACTCTTAAACAGTCTATTTTTCAACAGCAGAACTAATCCGAAGAAGAAGATGATGAGTTTTATTAAGGCTGTTTCATGTATCAAGACGTCATATAAGGTTTTACTCACTGTGACACTATAACAAAACGACAAAAACAAAGTTTTCAACATTCTTATTGTTGTCTTACTGAGTTTATAAAGTGCAACCAAACTAGGAAAAAAGAAAGGAAAGTTCGTGAATGTATTAATGCTGACAGCAATGAACGACCAACACCGAATTTGAAAATGTCCTTGTTTAATAAATTGGATGAAGATTTTCTTAGTTAAGATTCTGATCATGGATAGATGATTGATTACTTTAATGAAGTAAAAAGACTAACAAGTTTATCTATCATAAAAAGGAGATTCTTTTTTTCTTGAAGTCTGAGGTTGATGGTCTTTACAGTGGGAGACTAAAAGAAACTTTGATGGAAAGAGTTTTAAAACCTAGTCTAAGCTGAGAAAGAAGAAGATTGGCAAACTAATAGGACTTATGCAAATATGGATTTTTGAGCTGATTCTAAAGAGTTTATACAAGTGTCTTTTGCTGAAGCAATATCAAATATCTAATTTTTAAAACTTTCCTGATTCAATTTTTTCTGGCATCCATCAGATCAATCTTGTTGATGTGACAAGGATTGTTATGTCGATGTTATCACTAATCCTTGTATAACTCTGTAACATCCGTGTTCCGAGAATAGAGTTTGGGATGTGTTGAGTAAACCAAAGTAGTGAGTTTTAATTGATTTTTTTTTTGGTTTAATTAAATTCTGGTTTAATCAAATTAAACCAAAAACCCTTAATCTTCTTCATAAAAATCACGCCTCGTCTCTTTTTTCTTGCTTTTGTCGACACTATCAGAGAGAGGGAGAGAAAGTGTGAGAACCCTTGATTTTTTTGGTGTAAAGGAGAAAGAGAAGGAGATCAAGCTTTTTCATAGAGAAACAGAACTGTTAGGGTTTGGGAGAAGGAAGATCCGACGGGTCAAATCGTTTCGAAAGGTATTGATTTTTGATAGGTTTGTAGCTAAGAGATTTTCGTACACTCGCCTTTTTACAGAAATGAATTTGGATTGATATTCTAGGAGATATTGGCAGTTTCGTGGGGCGTTTTTTCTCATTCGCAGATTGAAACCAGCGGGTGTTACGGGGACGATTGCTGTTTCATCTATAATCTGATCGTTCTGAAATTTTGTGGGAAGCTTCTGGACGTATAGAACTTTCTTTTCGCCGCAGGGATTAGAAAGTTAACGGTTCGTTTTGATTTCGTAGTTTTACTTGTGAGGTTGTTCTTTTCTTATTTTTTTTCTATCAGTTTGTTTTCAATGTTTGTTTGTTGTTGTGATTGGTTGTAGGAGCGAGTTTGGTTGTTCTTGGATATTGGAGAGCGTCTCATTTGGTTGTAGTTATTTTCGTGAATCACTTGTTAAGGTGAGTGCGTGATCATGAGCTTATCTAAGCGATTGAGTTGTATGACTTGTTTTGTGTGATAATGTGTAGGTGTGGTGAAAGTGTTATTGGTTGTTCTGTTTAAATGGTTGGTTTGTTATATTTTATTTGTAGTTTTACTCTTGATTTGCTTGTGTGTATAGCTCGTAGCCTCACTGAGTATTTTTGGTAATACTCACGCATCTCATTGTGTTTGTGGTGCAGGTAGAGGCAAAGAGTGACTGTGGGATCATGGCAATGAAGAGGAGGATGTTCTAGTGGCTCGTTTGGTTGTTGTCTGGCTTTTGTTAGGTTGCTAGAGTTGAGTCCTAGAAGGTTGTTTAGGATTGCTGGTTCTATGGTTTATATTGATTGGATCTTTAGCTTATGATTTTGGAATTATTACGGTTTAATTGATATTGGTTATTGGTTTATTGGTTTTATTATTTCCGCTGTTGGTTGTGGTTGTGGTTAGGTGACTAGTGGATATGGGACCACTAGTTGTAGTTTATTTATTATATTATATTCATATATTTATTATTAAAAAAAAAGGTCGGTCCTTTCTTTTTGGTATAAGAGCCCTTACGGTTCTAGGTTTGGGTTCACTAGGTTTCTGTTGTAGATGTTTGGGATTGCATGCTTTGATTGATTATGTGAGTTAGTCAATTGTGTGTGGCATGGAGTCCTAGAACATACTCTTCGAGCCTTCAATGAGATTCCACGGTGAGTTATTGTTATGTTTCTTTGTGTGGTATTGTTTTGTTTTCTGCTTGTTAGCCTCTGTTCTTGGAAGATCAGTGGTTAAGGTGTTTGAGTTGTTGGTCGTGGACAGGGACAAGGTCGTGGTCATTGTCGGGCGGGTCTCGAGGCCAGCGAGTGTGTGGTCCAGAATTCCACGAAGGGGTACGTCAGAGGGTCGCAAGCGTATCAGGAGGGACCACATGGGGTTAGCCGGTGAGTGTGCCAGAGGTGCTGGGAACCCAGGTGTGGGGTTGCAGCAGGTGGAGCCCAGGGTTGCTTGGCGGATCTATTGGCGTGCTGTTGGAGCGGTTACCGAGAGGGGTACCAGTGTAGGCTCCAGTTGTGCCGCATATGGCGGGGTGCAGCCGAGGGCTGCGGATGTTGAGGACTTTCCACCTTATGTTAAGAGGATGAGTAGTTGTAGATGACCAGTATGAGATTATTCTCAAGAGATATCGGGCCTAGAGAGGAGGATAGGTGGACATATGCAGTTGGAGCGGATAATTCTCTGTTTGGGGGTTAATCCAGTTGGGTATTAGAAGTTTAGTGGGAAGGTGTAACATTGCAATGTTATACTCAGACCACAGGAGGTACTTGGTGTCGAGAGATGTTTAATGTCGTTAAGGATTATTGCTCCTAAGGGGAAGATGATTCCCCTGAATACCGATAGCTCGAGGGGCTGAGGGCTCCGAGAGTGGCAGAGGGGATGATGTTCCCTTGAGGGGATGAGTAGTTCCCCTGATACCGAGATCTTGAGGATTGTGGTCCAAGAGTGAGACGGTATAACTCGAAGACGCTGGTCTGAGAGTGAGATCGGTATGACTCGAAAGTTGCGACCTAAGAGTGGAGGAGTTGGGAGCAAGCAATTCCTACGACGTGAGTATAAACATAACGATTGAATGTAGACCCGAAGAGATTGACGGTGGTTTAATCTCGGGTTTTGGATGTGTTGACCATTGTGACAGGGTTTTATGACCAGAGCAGTTATGAATGTTTGGCTGTGCGCCAAGATTGTGAGGCCGGTGGTGCTGGAGTCCCGGGAAGGGGAATTACAGCAGGTTTGAGCCGGTAAAGGCATGTTTGCCAGATAGATAAGTTCACGAGAAGCCTTCATGGCAGGATCAACTAATTGTTGCGACGATGTAACAACCTGTCCCGTGGACCCCACTAGCCTCACTGCTAGCCCGCTAGCCTCACTGCTAGCCGCCCAAACGGACCCCAAGCTGGCCCTGCAGGGCATCGATCCTAACCCATCACTGTGGAAATCCACATCCACCAGTAGGCTATTGGTGCGCCAGGCGTTCCTCGAACCCTGGTCCCCACCCTTTAACAAACTTCCCACAGGACAAGTTGCCACCAATTGATCTGCAGAAAACAAAAAGTCCTCTTGAGGTCACGGTACATCTTAGTCGCTCCTGGATGAATGGATAACTTGCTCGCATGAGCCTCTCTCAGAATCTCCTGCCCAAAATGAAGCGACCGACCTTTTTTTTTTCTTTTAATAATTAATAAATAATAATAATAATAATAATAATAATAATAATAATAATAATAATAATAATAATAATAATAATAATAAACTACAGCTAGTGGTCCCATACCCACTAGCCACCTAACCACATTCACAATCAACAGCGGAATACTCAATACCAATAACCAATAATAAACCAATAATATAACTAGTACCATAACATAAGCAATATCCAATAATCAATCATCAGAAAACATGAAACCTGCAACCTAACAATGTTTCTAATGACTCAACTCTAGCAACCTAACAATGCCAGACAACATCCAATCGAGTCTCTAGAACATCCTCCTCTTCATTGCCTGGATTCCACGATCACACTTTGCCTTTACCTGCACCACAAACACAAATTGAGATGCGTAAGTATTATCACAAATACTTAGTGAGGCCGTCCTCCCATCTACTGGGTTATACAAACAAGCATTTGAGACCCTCATAACCAAGCCACAAGCAAACACACAACAATACATCAAACCAGGAAACGAGTCACGGATATAAGCTAGTGTCGACCGATGCTACATCGGTGCCGATCGATGCTCCTTGACCTGGTGCCGATCGATGCCACAATATGACGCCGATTGATGCCTTACAAGAAGGTGCCGACCGATGCCACAAGGTGCCGGTCGATGCTCCTTCTGCAACCACGAACAGTGCGACGAAAAACATGAAATTCCGAATTTTATCACTCCAATTTCGTCCCCAAGCTCGCCCAGATGATATGCAAACCTGTAGGAAACTCAAGAACAACACACCCAAGCAAGCAAACAACAATAACAACAAGCAAATCACCCAATTACAAGAAATCTCATGCTCAGATCAACCATGGTCAAGCACTCACCTTTTTTTGAAGGAGATTCTGACCAACAAGAACAAAACCAACACTCCCACAGCAAGATCTCGCCCACAAAGCCTTGAAATCTCACAGAAACTCCCAGGAATTCAAGAACAAGGTTTTTCTCCTCTTTCTCTCTGCTTCTTTGTCAAAAACGGCCAAAAAGAAGAGAGAACTCGAATACCTTCTTTTTAAAACCCGATTCTAGGGTTTTCTAAACCAACCACGCAAACCGGACGATTTAAAATCGAACCGGCCAAACCGGCCTCGAACAGTGTCGATCGATGCCACCTTCGGTGGTGTCGATCGACGCCCTTGCCAAAATACCAAGAAAACGGTTTGCGGGTGTTACAATTCTACCCCACCAATCTAGATTCGTCCTCGAATCTCGAACAACCATCAGTCAAGGACTCCCGTGCAACCGTCTCCCCGGCCCGCACTCCTCCGACCGATCTACAGAAGGTCACCTCTAGGCGATAGACTCACGCTCCAGGCGTCATTTGCTCTCGACTTTTGGACTTTCCTTTTCTCATAGGCCTAAACCTTGAGTTTTCATTGGCTCCTCATCAGACCTAAGTCTGCATGCCAATGTTGGCTCCTCATCGGGCCTAAGCCCGCATGCCATAATATAAATATAAGGAAAAATCCAAACTCGTCTCTCGGGTTGTCACCCTACAGCGCACCTCCGGACCGTCGTCCGAAGTCGATATACCAACCATACTCCAAAGTCACAAAGTCTCCGAATATGGCAGTACTAGGAGAACCAAAGTCCTCCAAGAGTCGCGAGCAAACAATTCTGAACACGTCTGAGTCCTATCCCTATCCAGGTTTCCCTCCCGTGGCTCGCGTAAAACATCTCAATGTCCTACCAACCACATATCCCCTCACTGGAATACCTCATGACCACACAAGGATCATATATATGCCACAAGGGCCGCCACAAAGGCCAAACAAAATGTCCTAAAGAAGACCGCCACCAATGCCAAACAAAATGTCCTAAAGAGGACCGCCACCAAGGCCAAACAAATGTCCTAAAGAGGACCGTCACAAA
This sequence comes from Camelina hispida, assembly GCA_023657505.1. Classification (NCBI taxonomy): domain Eukaryota; kingdom Viridiplantae; phylum Streptophyta; class Magnoliopsida; order Brassicales; family Brassicaceae; genus Camelina; species Camelina hispida. The sequence goes on along the minus strand of CP094637.1, from coordinate 14,916,440 downwards.
GACACTCTGGCTAAAAAGCCTGCCACAAAGGCCATCTGTCCCGAAGGACCGTCACAAAGACACTCTGGCTAAACAGCCCGCCACAAAGGCCATCTGTCCCGAAGGACCGTCACAAAGACACTCTGGCTAAACAGCCCGCCACAAAGGCCATCTGTCCCGAAGGACCGTCACAAAGACACTCTGGCTAAACAGCCCGCCACAAAGGCCAAAAAAATGTCCTAAAAAGGACCGCCACCAAGGCCACACAAATGTCCTAAAGAGGACCGCCACCAAGGCCACACAAATGTCCTAAAGAGGACCGTCACAAAGACACTCTGGCTAAAAAGTCCGTCACAAAAACCACACATTGTCCAAATAGACCGCCACACACGGGCACACTGACTCGAAAGTCCACCACAAAGGCCACAACAGCCCCTTCCAAGGCTTCCCACCGCTAAAATGGACAAATTCTCACTCCCGAAAAACTTTCCATAAATAGCACTTTCCATTTCTAGAACCTTTCCACTTTAGGAAACTTCTACTTCGGGAAACCTTTCCCAAATCCCGCCTCACGGAAACTTTGTACCCCGAGCACCACCTCATCTTGTTACTGAGTCGCACAACCAACCACCCCAACCGACCGAGTAACAAGAGAGATGGGCTGGAATACTCCATTCCCGCTCCAGCCACGGATTACAGACGGAACCAGACTAGGCAAGCTCAAGTCGTGGTTGCTTCTCATACGACTTTTTAAACCTTGCCTTCATCCTCGCCTCAGGCTCCCAAGTCTGCTCCTCCACACCATCACAGTCCCAAAGGACTCTCATCTAAGGAACCTTCTTCTTCTGAAGTTCCTTTATCCTCCTCTCGAGAACTCTCACTGGTCTCGCCTCCAAGGTCATGTTAGGCTGAAGATCTTCAGGAATCTTAGCCAACAACTGATCATCCTCACGGAGACACTTCCGTAACATAGACACATGGAATACCTTGTGGAAAGCTCGCATCACCTCAGGTAACTCCAGTCTATATGCCACTGGTCCAACTCGCTCAATCACTCTGAACGGACCCATATACCTCGGACTCAACTTAGTCTCAGTCAATGACCTGTTCGGACCCCGCAACATGGCCATCTTGAGGTACACTCTGTCTCCTACCTGAAACTCAAGATCTCTCTTTCTCCTATCAGCATAACTCCTCTGCCTATCCTGAGCCTCTTTCATGTTCAGCTTGAGAACCCGAATCTTCTCTGAGGTCTCCTGAACAAAATCTGCCCCGTACATGCTCCTCTCCCCCACCTGAGTCCAGCATAACGGTGTACGACACGGCCTCCCATACAAAGCCTCATAAGGAGACATACCAATACTCGTCTGATAGCTGTTGTTGTAAGCAAACTCTACCAGGTTCAGGTGATCTGCCCAATGGCCACCCCAATCCAAAACACACATCCTCAGCAAATCCTCCAACGTCTGGATCGTCCTCTCAGACTTTCCATCTGTCTGGGGATGATAAGCTGTACTCATATGCACCTTAGTGCCCATCTCTGCCTGAAAAGCCTGCCAGAACACCGAAGTGAACTTAGAATCTCTGTCAGACACAATGCTCGCTGGCACCCCATGCAATCTGACTATCTCTCTCACATACTTCTTAGCCAAAACCGCTGCTCCATCAGTCTTCTTAATGGCCAGAAAATGTGCTGACTTAGTCAACCGGTCCCCAATGACCTAAATAGCATCAAAAGTCCGTGATACTGGCAATCATACCACAAAATCCATGGTAATCATATCCCACTTCCACTCAGGAACGGGTAGACTCTTCATTAACCCGCCAGGAACCTGATGCTCAGCCTTCACTAGCTGGCACACATCGCACCTCGCAACCCAACTAGCTACATCCTTCTTCATCCCGACCCAATGATAATACCTCTTGAGGTCACGATACATCTTAGTCGCTCCTGGATGAATGGATAACTTGCTCGCATGAGTCTCTCTCAGAATCTCCTGCCTCAACTCCTCATCCTTGGGCACACAAACCTGACCGTGCACCAAGATAGTACCATTCTCTGAGACCTGATACTCTAAATCAACATCCTTTGAGGCATTCACCAGCCCCAAATCCTTCTCCTGTGCCAACCGCACTCTACTCAGAAGATCTGCTCTGTCCACTGCTTCCAAACCCAACGGTTCCAGTGAAACAGCACACAAACTCAAAGCACTGATCTCCCCTAACAAAGACTCCATCTCCTGCTCCTGAGCCGAAGCTACCCTCTTCCGACTCAGAGCATCTGCAACCGTGTTAGTCTTACCAGGATGATAGGCTATCTCCAAATCATAATCCGCCACAAGCTCCATCCACCGCCTCTGTCTCAAATTCAGCTCAGGCTGAGTGAATATATACTTTAGGCTCTTATGATCTGTAAACACCTGTACCTTTGCACCATAAAGATAAGATCTCCAAATCTTCAGGGCAAAAACTACAGCACCCATCTCCAAATCATGAGTAGGATAGTTGCCCTCATGCACCCGCAACTGCCGCGATGCATAGGCAATCACCTTCCCATGCTGCATCAGAACACACCCCAAACCCACTCTAGATGCATCTGTATAAACCACATAGGGTTCCCCCTGCTCAGGCAAAGCCAACACTGGCGCAGTAGTCAACATCTCTTTCAGGCTTGCAAAACCTTCCTCACACCCTTCTGACCAGACAAAAGGAACATCCTTCCCTGTCAACTTAGTCATAGGACGTGCTCTGCTTGCAAACCCCTGCACAAATCTCCTGTAGTATCCCGCCAATCCAAGGAAACTCCTTATCTCTGTGGCATTCTGCGGTCTAGGCCAATCTCTGATAGCCTGAATCTTCTCTGGATCTACAGAAACCCCCTCTGCAGAAACAATGTGACCCAGAAAGCCCATCTCACGCAGCCAAAAACTGCACTTGCTCAACTTGGCATACAACTTCTGCTCCCGCAGCTTCTCCATAACTGCTCTCAAATGCACTGCATGCTCTTCAGGTTCTTAGAATAAACCAGGATATCGTCGATGAAAATGATGACAGACACATCCAGAAACTCCTGAAACACGCTGTTCATCAATCTCATAAACGCTGCTGGTGCGTTAGTCAACCCGAAAGGCATCACCACAAACTCATAATGCCCATACCTCGTCCTGAAAGCAGTCTTCCTCACATCTGCCTCATCTATCGGTATCTGATGATAACACGACGCCAGATCCACCTTAGAGAACCAAGTAGCACCCCTCAACTGATCCAACAACTCATCGATCCTAGGAAGAGGATACTTGTTCTTCACAGTGACCCGGTTCAAACCCCGATAATCGATACACAACCTGAAGCTCCCATCCTTCTTCTTCACAAACAACACCGGCGCTCCCTACGGTGATACACTAGGACGGATAAATCCCTTACTCAATAAATCCTCTAGCTGCTTCTTCAGCTCTGCCATCTCTGCTGGAGCCATTCTGTAAGGAGCCTTGGATAACGGTGTCGTCCCCGGTTCCAGTTCAATGGTAAAAGGATCCGACCGAGATGGTGGTAATCCCTGCAAAGACTGAAACACATCCTCAAACTCCTCCACTACCGGAATACCGCTAACCGTAGACTTCCCCTCTGACTCTGGCATAGATATGGTAACCAAATAAGCCTCACGGCCCTTCTCGATCATCTTCCCAGCCTGAATGGCTGAGATCACGAGACTCCCCGAAGTCGGTCTAATACCCTGAAAAACCAACTTCTCTCCTGGACGCTCAAACTCCACTCTACCCCGATGGCAATCCAAATGCACCATATGCTGATGCAACCAATCCATCCCGAGAATAACATCATATAGCTCCACATGACTGATAAGCAAATCCGCTGGCCACGACTCCCCTGCGATCTGACTATCAAGCCCTCTAGCTCGTCCAATAACTCTCAGGAACTTGCCTCCCGCAACTCTGACCACTCCAGTACGCTCCCCGGGATCCCCTCTGATTCCCGCACACTCTGCACACTCCGGAGTAATGAAGCTATGAGAAGCTCCAGAATCAAACATAACGTGGGACTTAAAGCCGCCCACCAACAAGGTCCCTACACAAACCTTATGTGTTGAGAACCTAACACTTTATCACAGGAAAACATAAAATCTGACCCTACTAAATTCACAAGGATTAAGTACCAGAAAATATACCTGTGATCGCCCCGGCACTGGTTCCACCAGTCTCTGCCGTCGTGTAAGCACGTGGCGTCTGCTCAATCTGTGCCACCTGCTGACCTCCAGGCTGCACCTGCTGCAACGCTGCCACTGCTACCGGCTGCAACTTGGGACAGAAAGGCCTGATGTGCCCTGCCTCCCTATAATGATAACATACCCGAGGCCCCGCCGTCGGAACACTCCTCTTGGGACAACTAGCAACCTTGTGATCCTTGCTCCCACAACCAAAGCAACCCGCACCACTCGGCTTCTACGTAGCCTCCCACTTCCTCTTGGTTCCCTGGGCATGCCTACCGCCCCTGCTAGAACCACCCTGCTGCTGAGCCTTACCAGGCTGAGCTACTGGAGCAACCGACACTGACTGTTGATATATCATGGTTTTTGTGGTTTTTAACCATGATATAAGGAGTCTTTTAGTGTCTTTTAATTTGTTTTTAGATTGTTTTTGAGTCTTTACAGGTTATTAGCATGAGAGGAGCGAAGTGGAGCAATTTGGATCATTTTGGAGCAATAATCTGGAGGAAATCAAGTTGGAGTCGGATTATAGACCAAGCATCGATCGACACCACTTATGGAGCATCGATCGACACCCCTCTCTGCCGACTTAAGACCCAAGTTTTGGAAGTTTTACAAAAGTTGCCCAAAGTCTTCCATAATTGCAACATAAGCCCCTGGACGTATTTTAGGATGTATATATATTGTTTTTGGGTTTTAGAAACCCTTAAGTTTCATTCTAGCAATTTTTATTTTTCCTGCAACCCTGAGAGATTTTGAGAGCTTTGGAGAGAGAGAGATCTACTTTGAGAGAAGAATTTCTTGAACTCCCTTTACTCTTTTAATTTCAATTGCTTATTATTCAGAATTATGTTTTGTTCCTCATTGAATATGTCTGAGTAGTTTGCTTGTTAGGTTTAGGGTTTCTTATAGGGTTTTTATGATTTATTAGATCTGAGATTGTTAGGGTTCTTAATCTTTTATGATCTTCATCTTTGGTTGTTCTTCACAATAATTCTTGATTGATCACCTAGAATTGTTATCTTAGGGAAATAAATTGATATGAGAATATAATTGTTTTCCTGATTAAACCATTGATGAGCAGAATTGTTTATTACAAAGAGATTTGAATTAATAATTCTGTGAATTTATCTAAACCTGTTCTTAAAGCTGATTTATTACTTAGAATTTTACAAAGAGATTTGGATTTTCTGGTTTTAAATTTAGAATATAGTTGCAGTGAGAACTGATTATTTTACAAAGAGTTTAGAGTCCTAGATCTGATTTTTATTGCTTGAACCTTAATTAATTTATCTGATTTAATAATTCATAATTTCCTGAGAAATTCCCTAGGCTTAACTCTTTTGATTTTCTGAGTTCACAACAGTTTTATTTAATAATTAGCATTGCTTCATTTTAATTTAATTTAACTTGTTTAGCGTAATTTACAAAACTTTACAATCTATTGTGTTTGATCTTGAGTCTCTGTGGATTCGACCCCTAAATACTGCATTGATCTCTTGTTTGAGGGAGTAGCTCTAGGGATTAATTTGAGCTTATCAAATTTTGGCGCCGTTGCCGGGGACTCTCTGATTTACCATTAGATTTGAGTTTTTAATTTCGTCTAAATTTTTCTTTTTATTTTCTACTTACACGTTTTTGTTTTTCTTCTCTTTGGTGTTTCAGCATGCCTTCTAGACCTCACACAAGGAGCAACAAATCTGGTCCTACTGTGAATCTGTCAAACAAAGAGTTGGGAAAACTTGAGCGTGAGAACAGGAAAGCAGCCAAGTCTCTAAAGATGGTTAATACGATCATTCTGATGCGTGATGAGGCTGGTGTTTTGAGGGATCAAGAGGGCCACTTGCGCAATGAGCTAGGCCAAAAGATTGATGCTGAAGGCAATGTGATTGCCGAACCTGTTGTCATTGAGCAGGCTGTCGTGAATCAGCAAGCTGGTATTAATGATGATCCGAACATTGGCGTCGATCGACACCAACCAGGTGGCATTGATCGACGCCAACTTGCAGACGTGCGTGGAGCTGCCAACCACGTACAGAACCCAGTCCGACAACAGGAGAACAACCGGGATCTTATCAGGACCATTGCTGACTACAATCGGGCTGATTTGGTGTATAAGAACCGGTCTGCTATTGTTCCTCCCCCTTTTCAGAGAAATGATTTTGAGTTGAAACCTGCGTACTTTCAACTAGTTGGGCAGAGACCTTTCTCTGCTTTGCCCAATGAGAAGCCCTTGGATCACATTGAGCATTTTGAGGATCTGGTGACCAGTATCAAGGCTAATGGAGTGACTGAGGACTTCATATTCTGCAAGCTCTTTCCATACTCACTTGCAGGAGAGGCATCTCAGTGGTTGAAACAGCTGCCTGCTGGATCATTGACAAGCTGGCGAGATGTGAAGGTGGCCTTCCTCAACCACTTCTATGATGATGCAATGTCAGATGAGTTGAGAATCAAGCTGTCTTCTTTCAAGCAGAGACCAGATGAAGCTTTCAAAGCAGCTTGGGTGAGATTCAAGGCTTACCAGAGGGACTGTCCACACCATGGTTTCTCAAAGGTTCAACTGCTAAGTATCTTCTTTAGAGGTGTGACTGGAAGTATCAGTTAGCTTTGGATGCTGCAAGTCATGGGAATTTCAAGACAAGAATGCCAGAAGATGCTGAATTGTTGATTGAGAACTTGGCTTCTAGCAATAGCACTAAGGGAGCAGATGCTGAAAGGAAGAGATTGCATGGAGAATTTGATTCAAACCAGTTAGCTTCTGTTAATGCTAAGCTGGATTCAGTGCATAATCTCCTGATGGGTAAGAAATCTGTTCATTTTGCTGCTGAGGTTGAGACATATGAGCCAGAACCTGATCAAGGACACCAAGAGGAGGATGTGAACTATTTGTATGGGAATCAGGGACAACGGTTTGGAAATCAGCAAGGCAACAGGCCTTACAATGGTGACCAGAAGCAGCAACAGAACAATGGCTATACAAGGACCTATGGGAACTCATCTTATCAGTCTCCCCCTCCTAAGACTTCTTCTGAGAGTAGAATGGAGGCCATGCTTGAGCAGCTTTTGCAAGGACAAGAAAATTTGACAGTGACATTCAATGGGAAGATTGACAATGTCTACACTGAGCTGAATGGGAAGATAGAGGCATTGAATGTTCATGTTAAGAAGCTAGAAAGTCAAGTGGCACAGACTGCTGGGTCTGTTAAAAGGCAAGAGGGTTTTCTCCCTGGAAGAACTGAGTCAAACCCCAGACATGCTTGCAATGCCATATCTGTGAGAGATGAAGATGCTGTTGAAATTGCTTCTGCAGAAAAAGAAGAGAAATCGTCAAATCTCTCGGTTTCAGATGATGGCATCGATCGACACCAACAAGTAGGCATCGATCGACACTCATCTCAGACGGAACCAAAAGCTGCAAAATCTCAGGTTCCAGCAGTTGAGAGGGTTTATAAACCAAAGGTTCCTTTTCCTAAGCCACGAAAGTCTAAGCAGGAGATGGAGGAAGCTAGATGCAAGGCAATGATGGACAAGGTGATGATTGAGATGCCTTTGATTGATGCTGTGAAGCTTTCACCACCACTTAAGCGCTATGTGAAAAGAATGGTGTCAAATGGTTTGAGCCCTGAAGAAGGAGCCTTGCTAACTAAGGATGTTAGTGCAATTCTGTTGAACCAGCCTGTTCAGAGGAAGAAGGAGAGAAAGCAAGAAGTGGTTGTCTCTAAGGAAGTGAGTGCAATCATTGAATGTAAGACTGCTGAGAAGTTACCAGATCCTGGAAGCTTTGTACTTGATTGCTCTATCTCCACAGGAAGGTTTGCTCACTCACTTTGTGACCTTGGCTCTAGCATCAACTTGATGCCACATTCTGTTGCTGTAAGACTTGGGATGACAGAATTCAAGCCAACTCAGATTTCTCTTATCCTGGCTGATCGCTCCCGAAGAATTCCTGAAGGTGTTTTAGAGGATATTCCTGTTAAGGTTGGCAACTTCATGATTGCTGAAGTATGATCAAGAGCCTAAAGATCCTCTCATCTTAGGAAGATCTTTCTTGGCTACAGTTGGTGCCATCATTGATGTGCAGAAGGGACAAATAGCACTGACTGTGGATGGTTTAAGTATGAATTTTGAGATGGATAAGCTGAGGAGAGCTCCTACCATTGATGGACAGACTTTTTCTGTTGAAAACGTTTATGATATTCGAGCAACATGCTCAGTGTCGATCGACACCAACAAGGAGGCATCGATCGACACTCCTCCACATCCGAGACAAAGCTTGTCCAAAGTTGAAGCTTCAAGACAGAAAACTGTTCCCAAACAGAAAACTTCTCAATCCACACTCCAGAGTCCTCAGGTAAGGCCAAGGTATGCATCTTCTTCTCCTAAACCTCCTTTTATCACCAACAAGAATTTCAAAGATACAAAAACTGTTTTGCAGTTAACCAAGCCACGTGATTATCGTAGAGCGCTTGTTTCTTCTGTTGATGATTTTGCAGGACAGAAAAGATGTCCTCCCATACCTAAATCCCGCCATGGTCCTGTTCCTAACATCCTTGGCAAGCCTCATGCACCTAAAGCTTATACACCACCTTGGATGAAGAGGATTTCAATGCCATGTTCTAATCCTCCGGATGCCTGAGCTACAGCACAGTCAAGCTAATGACTGAAAACAAGCGCTTAGTGGGAGGCAACCCACTGGTAAGTTTTTCTTTTTCTTTTGATTTTGATTTTTATTTATTTTATTTTTATTTTTGCTTTCCTCTTACTTGATAACACTGGGGACAGTGTTGTTTAAGTCTGGGGGAGGTTAGTACTAACTATGTTTTCTGTTTTTGAGTTTCAGTTGTGTCAGTCAAAACCATAAAGTTTGAGTCAAATTTTTCAAAATATTTCTTTTTGTCTTTGGGAATTATGATCTTGACTAATGATTTCTCTTATTTGGCTTACACTCTAATGATTACTTGTTTATGCTTGATCTCAGAACTGAAGCTTAGAAAGACTATGAGCCTTATCAACAATCTTGAAAGCCCTTATTCAATGGATATCTGATTGATCTAACGTTGTCTCAACTTTTATCAGGATTTTAACCGGACTTAATCTCTTACTTTGGGGTTGGAAATCAGTGGACTAGACTTCTTCTTCGGGCCATACAAGACAGTGCAATTTTTCAAAGTATGTCTCCCCTCTCTCTTCCCTTCAGTACTTAAAAAAAAAAAAAGATCAAAAAGAGAGAAATAAAAGATGAGATGATTTTGATCAGTTTAGAGAGGTAGGTAAATTACCAGTGACCTCATTATTCTACTCTTGAGTCAAATGATCACACAAAGCTTGGAAGTGAGGGGTAGGTAAATTACCGATGACCTCGGTATTCGCTTACACCTTTGATTCAGAAAAAAATATAAGAAAAGAAAAAAAAATAGGAAGTGAGAAAAGGGAGAGGAAAGGAGATGTAAGAAGAATGTCTTGGCCTGAAAAGAGTCCATATGCCACCGTCGATACACCCAAGGTAAGAACTCACCTGTATTTGCTTTAATATTGACTAATGAGATGACAATGGAGATTTCAGAGATTCCAGAGGATTGTGGGATTTGAGTACGGAATGTTGATGCTTATCATGGTTAAGTATAAGTAGTAAGTTCTTGAGTCAGGTAAATGAAGAGTGTGAATAAGAACCATTATGCAATTGAGTGAGTTCCCTGTTTTCAAACCTCTTTCACAGGTCTAAGTTTATGTTTTGCTTGAGGGCAAGCAAAGGCTAAGTCTGGGGGAGTTGATATATCATGGTTTTTGTGGTTTTTAACCATGATATAAGGAGTCTTTTAGTGTCTTTTAATTTGTTTTTAGATTGTTTTTGAGTCTTTACAGGTTATTAGCATGAGAGGAGCAAAGTGGAGCAATTTGGATCATTTTGGAGCAATAATCTGGAGGAAATCAAGTTGGAGTCGGATCATAGACCAAGCATCGATCGAGACCACTTATGGAGCATCGATCGACACCCCTCTCTGCCGACTTAAGACCCAAGTTTTGGAAGTTTTACAAAAGTTGCCCAAAGTCTTCCATAATTGCAACATAAGCCCCTGGACGTATTTTAGGATGTATATATATTGTTTTTGGGTTTTAGAAACCCTTAAGTTTCATTCTAGCAATTTTTATTTTTCCTGCAACCCTGAGAGATTTTGAGAGCTTTGGAGAGAGAGAGATCTACTTTGAGAGAAGAATTTCTTGAACTCCGTTTACTCTTTTAATTTCAATTGCTTATTATTCAGAATTACGTTTTGTTCCTCATTGAATATGTCTGAGTAGTTTGCTTGTTAGGTTTAGGGTTTTTTATAGGGTTTTTATGATTTATTAGATCTGAGATTGTTAGGGTTCTTAATCTTTTATGATCTTCATCTTTGGTTGTTCTTCACAATAATTCTTCATTGATGACCTAGAATTGTTATCTTAGGGAAATAAATTGATATGAGAATATAATTGTTTTCCTGATTAAACCATTGATGAGCAGAATTGTTTATTACAAAGAGATTTGAATTAATAATTCTGTGAATTTATCTAAACCTGTTCTTAAAGCTGATTTATTACTTAGAATTTTACAAAGAGATTTGGATTTTCTGGTTTTAAATTTAGAATATAATTGCAGTGAGAACTGATTATTTTACCAAGAGTTTAGAGTCCTAGATCTGATTTTTATTGCTTGAACCTTAATTAATTTATCTGATTTAATAATTCATAATTTTCTGAGAAATTCCCTAGGCTTAACTCTTTTGATTTTCTGAATTCACAACAGTTTTATTTAATAATTAGCATTGCTTTATTTTAATTTAATTTAACTTGTTTAGCGTAATTTACAAAACTTTACAATCTATTGTGTTTGATCTTGAGTCTCTGTGGATTCGACCCCTAAATACTGCATTGATCTCTTGTTTGAGGGAGTAGCTCTAGGGATTAATTTGAGCTTATCAACTGTGCCCGGATATCCTCCTCAATCTCTGCTGCTGTCTCAACCAGCTCTGCACGCGTAGCATAAGACCTCCCTCTACAATGAACTCTCAAATCATCACGTAGAGCCCTCAAAAACCTCCTGATCTGAGCCTCCTCAGACTCCATAGCCCGACCCCCATAACAAAGAAGTCGACTGAAAACTCCAAATCCAGCTCCCGCACTGACCGTGTCCCCTGAGACAACTGTAGGAACTGCACCTCCAAACGATCCAATGCCTCTCTAGGAAAATATTTGCGGTTGAACTCCAAAACGAAGTCAGCCCAAGTCATCTCCTGCTGCACCCTCCTATCAGCCACATATCTCCACCACAACTCAGCATCACCACTCAAAAAGTAGACTCCTATGTCCACCCAGAACTCCTCAGGACATCTCAGAGTGTGGAAGTTACGTCCACTCTCGTCCTCCACGTATCCGCAGCAGTAGGATCTACACCTCCTGAAAACTGCTCAGTGCGCAACCGACCCATCTCTGTCAACATGCTGAGATAACGAGCATGGACTCCCACATCCGCAGCCATTGGCTGCCGCTCCTCCGCCACAACTGGTGGCACTACCTGAGCCCGAGCCGGCACCACTGGTGGTAACCGCTCTAACACATGTGCTAGCAAAGCCACAATGTCAGCACCAGGGACTCCACCCGCTGGGGCTCCCACACCTGGGACCCTAGCATCACCGACCACTGGAGCATCAACACCACCCCCCGGCCACATTCACTGAAGCTGTCACACTCTGGTCCTCGGTCTCACTAACCACTGGGGCTCTGCCCCTACCACGACCACGTCCGCGACCACGTCCGCGTCCACGACCACGACCAGCAACAGCATCCTCTCTAACCATCTGCACTACCATGAATAGAAGGCTAAGCAAACAATTACTATTTAACACAGAAATAGAAACTCACCGTGGAATCACTAATAGGCTCGAAGAGGATGTTCTAGGACTCCATGCCACACACAATTGACTAAGTCACATAATCAATCAAGACATGCAATCCCAAACATCTATAGCAGAAGCCTAGTGAACCCAAATCTAGAACCGTAAGGCTCAGGCAAAGGTACCAGTGTGGAAAGTTCTGTGGGAAGGTTGCCACCAAAGATGAGGTCACGTCCAGAAGGCAAGACTCCACCTTTTTGATAATCCTTGTAATTAGAAGAGAAAGTAGAAATACCATTTCTTTTGATATGGAAAATTCAAGACTCCACCTTTTTGATAAAAGAAGAAGAAAAAATCTACTTGGTCAAATATACTATAGATCTTTTGTGAAAGACATGAATTAGTGAAAAAAAAAAGATGAACTTATAAAAAGTTAAGTTGATTGATAAGTTGCATCAATATTTGGTGATTATTTGAAGCAACTGTGTATCAAAAGTAGTGATGTTGATTGATTTGCAATTCATTAGCATAATCAATTTATGTAATTTATAGAATCTATAATCGTTCATACTCTAATACAAAAATAACTCAAATTTCGATATAAAAACAACAACTAAAACTAACCTTTAGTGTGTGACATCAATTTTATCCATCATATGAGAAGATATATAGGATAGTAATCATCAGACGTTTTTGATGACAGAACCGACTTTGTTTCCCGTAAATCCAAATTTTAGAACCTATCTCTCTAACGACCGGAATTCAATCATTTTTTCAAGAATCTTTACATATTTTTTTCTATCTCGACTGATAAGCCATCTTAAATTTTTGGGGGAGCAATGTGACAACCTTTAATGCGCCGATGGGCGAACTCTTCGATGCGGTTTTGACAGAGAGAAAATACTTATTTTAGTTGTTATCTATATCGTATACGAAGTATCTATATATATAAAAGAAAATAAAGAAATAAAAAAATTCAAATTATAGGATAAGTCTGGTTTTTAAAAAATTGAGGAATACACCATTTCAGGTATCACATATAGATTTTAAGGTTTAATTTATTTATTTTTAGGGTTTGTTTAAAATATTAAGCTATAAAGTTAAGTAATTACGGTTTAGGGGGTTAGTTTTTAGACTATTTAAATATCTTCTTTTGGTCTTTTTGTCAAGAATGTTTTTAAACTGACTCAAAAATGCCATTTACTCAATTAATTTTAGTATAAATCCAAACTTAGCTATTTAGTTAGTAACTTAGTACCAAGAAAACATTGTTACAAATTCATTGTAGTCAGCAAATTACAATAGGAATTAGTCTGGCTGTTCTTTTTCTTGACTCAACTATTCTATAAAGTGATAATAATTAAAAATATAAATTTACCACAACAGATAAGCTTACTAAGAAACTCACTAAGAAATAAAGTTTTAACTATTAAAAGTACTTTTTTTTTTCAACAAGTACTTTTATATACACTTATAATAGAATATATTTTCTTATATATTAATTATTTAAACAATTTTTATATAATTAGTTGTAAATTTTTTAATTTTGGAATATAACTTTTTTGATAGTTATAACATAATAATAACATTATAAAAAAAAAGTTTTAGTAACTCATATGCTTAGTTAGCTCAGTTCCATATAATGCATGTGTTCAACATAATGGAGAGAGTAGAGTACACGAAACTTATAACAAAAACCACAATAAATCAATATTAGATATTATTATGTTAAATTAAATATTTTTATTTTGAAATTATATATATATATATATATATATTCTATTAGAAATAATATTAAAATATACACTTATTAATGAAATACATCTATGTTGTTGTTTTTTATTTGTACTTGATATATCATGGTTTTTGTGGTGTTTTTAAACTATGATATAAGGAGTCTTTTAGAATCTTTTGATTTGTTTTCTATGATGTTTTTGAATCTTTACAGGTTTTATAGGATTTTGGCATGAAAGGAGCTTAATGAAGCAATTTGGATAGTTTTGGAGCATTTAATCAAAGAAGTCAATTTGGAGTATGATCAGCTGATCAATGTCGATCGACACTGAAGGAGCATCGATTGACACCCAGTCCAAACGAAGAGGAAGCCAAATTTTGGAAGTTTTACAAATTTTCCCAAAGTTTTGCATAATTGCAAGATTAGTCCCTGACGTGTTTTAGGACATACATATAGTATTTTTAGGTTTTATAAACCATTAAGTTGTATTCTATCAAGTTTTATTTTTCCTGCAACTCTGAGAGGTTTTGAGAGCTTTGGAGAGAGAGATCTGCTTTGTAGAGAAGAATTCTTGAACTCCTTCTTACTCTTTTTAATTTCAATTGCTTATTATTCAGAAAGATGTTTTGTTCTTTATTGATTATGTCTGAGTAGTTTACTTGTTAGGTTCAGGGTTTTTTTACAGAGATTTTATGAATTATTAGATCTGATTATTTAGGATTCAATATCTTTCTAGATCTTCATCTTAGGTTGTTCTTCATATTAATTCCTGACTGATCACCTAGAATTAATACTTTAGGAAAATAAATTGATATGAGAATATAATTGATTTTCCTGATAAAATCTTTTGTTGAGCAAAATTACTTCTTGCAAAGAGATTTGATTAAGTGATTTTGTGAACAATCTAAACCTGTTTTTAAAGCTGATTTATTACCTAGAATTTTACCAAGAGATTTGGATTTTCTGGTTTTAAATTTAGATATTATTTGCAGTGAGAACTGATTTAATTTACAAAAGTGTTTAGAGTTCTAGATCTGTTCTTAATTGCTTGAATCCTATTTATTTCTTGATTTAATATTTTGTAATTTCCTGAGAAATTCCCTAGGTCTAGCTTTTTAATCTTCTGAATTTACAACAGTTTTTATTCAATATTTTGCATTGCTTTTACTTTAATTCAAAATAATCTGTTTAGCATAATAAAAAAACTCTATAATTTATTGTGTAGACTTGAGTCCTTGTGGAATTCGACCCCTAAGTACTGCATTGATCTCTTAATTTGAGAGAGTAGCTCTAGGGTTTAATTTGAGCATATCAAATTTTGGCGTCGTTGCCGGGGACTCTTTGATCTACCATTAGATTTGAGTTTTTGATTTTGTCTAAATTTTTATTTTATTTGAAACTTACACGCTTTTGTTTTCTTTTCTCTTGTGTGTTTCAGGTGTATGCCTAATAAGCCTAACACAAGGAGCAACAAGACTGGTCCAATTCTGAAGCTTTCAAACCAAGAGTTGGGAAAACTTGAGCGTGAGAACAGAAAAGCAGCTAAATCTTTAAAGATGGTTAACCCAATCATTCTGATGCGAGATGAGGATGGTGCTTTGAGGGATCAAGAGGGCCACTTGCGCAATGAGCATGGCCAAAAGCTTGATGCAGAAGGCAAAGTGATTTTCGAACCTGTTTTCAACGAACAGGCTGTCGTGAACCAGCAAGCTGGTGTCGTTGATGAGTTGAACCTTGGTGTCGATCGACACCAACAAGAGGGTGTCGATCGACACCCACCTGCAGCAGGCGTACATGGAGCTGCCAACCACGTTAATAACCCGGTTCGAAGACATGAGCAGAACCGAGATCTGATCAGGACCATTGCTGACTACAACCGGGCTGATCTGGTGTATGAGAACCGGTCCGCTATTGTTCCTCCTCCATTCCAGAGGAATGACTTTGGGCTGAAGCCTGCTTACTTTCAGCTAGTTGGGCAGAGACCTTTCTCTTTCTCTAACCTGCCCCATGAGAAGCCTTTGGACCACATTGAGCACTTTGAGGATCTTGTGACCAGTATCAAGGCTAATGGAGTGACTGAGGATTTCATATTCTGCAAGCTTTTCCCATACTCACTTGCCGGAGAGGCATCTCAGTGGTTGAAGCAGTTGCCAGCTGGATCTTTGACAAATTGGCATGATATCAAGGTGGCTTCCTCAACCATTTCTATGATGATGCAATGTCAGATGAGCTGAGAGTCAAGATCTCTTCATGCAAGCAAGGACATGATGAAGCTTTCAAGGCAGCTTGGGTGAGATTCAAAGCTTATCAGAGGGACTGTCCACACCATGGTTTTTCAAGGGTACAACTGTTGAGTATCTTCTTTAGAGGGTGTGACTGGAAGTATCAATTAGCTTTGGATGCTGCAAGTCATGGGAACTTCAAGACAAGATTTCGAGAAGATGTAGAAGTTTTGATTGAAAATTTGGCTTCTAGCAATAGCACTGAAAGAGCTGATGCTGAAAGGAAGAGACTGCATGGAGAGTTTGATTCAAACCAGCTAGCTTCTGTTAATGCTAAGCTGGATTCAGTACACAATCTTCTTATGGGTAAGAAGTCAGTCCAATTTGCTGCTGAAGTTGACACATTTGAGCCATAGCCAGAGAATACAGAGGAGAATGTCAACTATGTGTATGGAGCTGGGTATCAGGGACAGAGATTCGGTAATCAGCAAGGCAACAGACCTTACAATGGTGACCAGAAGCAGCAACAGAACAATGGCTATACAAGAACCTATGGGAACTCATCTTATCAGTCTTCCCTCCTAAGAATTCTTCTGAGAGTAGAATGGAGGCCATGCTTGAGCAGGTTTTGCAAGGACATGAGCAATTGACAGTGACATTCAATTGAAAGATTGACAATGTTTACACTGAGCTGAATGGGAAGATAGAAGCATTGAACATTCATGTCAAGAAGTTAGGCCATCCTTAATGGCATAACACACCATGTGTTCTAAGCCCAAAATATTAATAAAAAAAATGAATAGTGTGCTTAGATCAGATTTTTTTTGTTCTTGAATTAGAACAGATTTTAGCAATGTTCTATGATTACGTGGCAGTGAATGGTTGGGTTTTTTTTGCAACTGAGAAAAATTTTCATTTCTCTTCCTCTTTCTCTTCCGGCCAAAAGTGTCTGCTTCGCTGATTATGGTGTTCGCGGCCAAGAAATTCATCAACAACCCCAACTTAGATTCGCTCTCGCAGGTCGTTCTGAGTTCTTCGAGATTTGTTCTTTTTTTTCTCCAAGGTAAAATTTAGCTTCGATCCTCTTACGAATTCGAATTCTGGACTTAATTATTGTTGTTGGATCTGAATTTGAATCGGATTGGTTTGAATTAACAATGTTCGTTTCTTAATTCGTATCTGAGTTTTTTTGGAGACTCTAATTGAAACAACCCTTCCCGTTTTTTTTTTTTAAATACCTTAATTTACTAGTGGTCCCATACCCACTAACATCCTATCAACAATGAACAACCGCGGATAATCAAATAAAGCAATTTCCAATAATCCAATAAAATTCTAATATCAAATAGCATAAACCAAATACAGAAATAACCAAAGCTATCATCCTACAATGTTCCATGGACTTAATCTAGCAACCTAACAATAGCTAGACCACAATCAATCAACCTCAGAACATCCTCCTCCTCATCGCCGATTCCACGATCACACTTTTCCTTTACACTGCACACCACAAACAACAATTGAGATGCGTAAGTATTATCACAAATACTTAGTGAGGCCATCCTCCCATACTGGGTTATACACACAAGCATATGAGAACCTCAAGTTTAAGCAAAACAAACAACACACAACAATACATCAAACCAGGAAAACAAGTCTCGGATAAGACTGGTATCGACCGATGCCCAACAGTGTCGATCGATGCTCAAGATCAAGTGCGGACGATGCTCCTCAAACGGTACCCATCGATCTACTGCAACAACGGTGCCGACCGATGCTCCTCAAAAGTGGTATCGATCGATGCCTCCTCTGCAGACACGATCTGCGCGAACACGAGCGACGAATCCAATCAAACCATCTCGAATCCGTTCCAAACTCACCCATTACCCCAGTCACTGGGAACACAAAAGAACCCAAGCAACAAAACAACACAAACAACAAATAAAACACACAAACAGAGAGCTCTCATGCTTAGATCAACCATGGTCAAGCACTCACTTTTCTCGAAGATTCTGACCAACAAGAACGAATTCAACACTCCTAGCACCCTTCCAACACGTTCCTAGCCTTGGATCTTCAATCCCACAGCAAGATCTCACCAAAACGCCTTGAAATCTCACAAACTCTCTCAAGAACCTTAGGAACTGTTTTCTCTCTTTTTTTTTCTTTGAAACGGCGACACAACAACAAAACACGACCCTAGGTCGTTTCTCCCTTTTAAGACCCGGTTCAATGGTTTTCCTAAACCAACCGGTCCAAATCGAGTTGAAACAAACCACGAACCCAGAATAAGTGGTGTCGATCGATGCCACTAGGGTGTCGATCGATGCTACTCCCAAAATCACAAAATCTGGTTCGCGGATGTTACAATTCTCCCCCAATATGGATTCGTCCCCGAATCCCCAATACCAAATCCATCTGTCAAGGACCTCCGTGCCACCGTCAACACGGCCCGCACGTCCCGGACCGGACCAAACACCATCAGTCAAGGTTTCCCGTGCCACTGTCGCAACAGCCCGCACCTCCGACTGACCCTCGAGGTCTCCCTCAGCCAATATACTTGCATCAAAACACTATTTGCTCACTGACTCAGTGCTTCCCCGTCCGTGGTCGCAACCAACGAATCATGCCGGCTCGCTATCAGGCCAACCGCCTTAAGCTACGGCATCCAATCACTCACACCACTCCCCCGCTCTCGGGTCGCAACCCTCGGGACATACCGGCTCACTGCCGAGCCTCGGCTCACAGCTACGGTATCAAGGGAGCCTCACATATCCGCTCGGTCGTCACCCTCAAGCGCTCTCGGATCGTCATCCGAAGCCACATACCACTCCCACTCTCTGGCCCACAAAGTCCATCGAGCTATCGGTATCAGGTGAGTTGGGCCACACGGCCTAGAGCAAAACAAATACTGATGCTAACGAGTATCTCCGGCTAGATCTACCTCAGCATTTCACAAACTTTCCTTTAGAAAACTTTCTAATTCTGGAAACTTTCCTTTTGTGGAAACTTCCTATTTATGGAAACTTCCAAAAATAGAAACCCGAACTATTTCTCTTTTTTCCCATGACAACCACAGTCAACATAAAGAAAAATACTCATCTTATTAAACTCAAAAATTGTCATAATCTTTACAAACTCAACGAAAATACATCAGGAAACAAAAATACAACAACTGGAGCCATCAACGCATCCAGAGCACCACCTCGTCTGATACTTAGTCGCATGACCAACCAGCCCCTAAGCGACCAAATACCAAGAGAGATGGGCTGGAATACTCCGTACCCGCTCAGCCACGGACTGACTCGGACCCGGCTAGACAAGCTCAAGCGGTCTGCTTCAAACCACTTCTTAAACCTTGCCTTCATCCTCGCCTCGGGCTCCCAAGTCTGCTCCTCTACTCCGTCACAGTCCACAGGACTCTCATCAAAGGAATCTTCTTCTTCCGAAGTTCCTTGACCCTCCTCTCGAGCACCCTCAAAGGTCTCGCCTCCAAAGTCATGTTAGGCTGAAGATCCTCGGGAATCTTAGCCAACAACTGATCACCCTCGTGAAGACACTTCCTCAGCATCGACACATGAAATACCTTGTGGAACGCACGCATAACCTCAGGCGACTCCAGCCTATATGCCACTGGTCCCACCCGCTCCGCCACTTTGAACGGACCCATGTACCTCGGACTCGCTTAGTCTCTGTCAATGACCTGTTCGGACCCCGCAACATGGCCATCTTGAGGTACACTCTATCACCAACCTGAAACTCAAGATCCTTTCTCCTCCATCAGCATAACTCTTCTGCCGATCCTGAGCCTCCTTCATGTTCAGCCTCAAAACCCGAATCTTCTCCGAGGTCTCCTGAACAAAATCTGCACCAAATATGCTCCTCTCCCCACACGAGTCCAACATAACGGTGTACGACACGGCCTCCCATACAAAGCCTCATAAGGAGCCATCCCAATACTAGCCTGGTAGCTGTTGTTATAAGCAAACTCCACCAAACTCAGATGATCTGCCCAGTGACCACCCCAATCCAGCACACACATCCTCATAAATCCTCCAGAATCTGGATCGTCCTCTCTGACTGACCGTCTGTCGAGGATGATAGGCTGTACTCATATGCACCTTCGTGCCCATCTCGCCTGAAACGCCCTCCAGAACACGAAGTGAACTTGGAATCTCTATCAGACACAATACTAGCAGGCACACCATGCAATCTGACTATCTCCCTCACATACTTCTTGGCCAAAACCGCTGCTCCATCAGTTTTCTTGATGGCCAGAAAATGTGCAGACTTAGTCAAACGGTCCACAATGACCCAAATAGCATCAAACGTCCTCGACACAGGCAAACCTACCACGAAGTCCATCGTGATCAAATCCCACTTCCACTCTGGAATAGGCAAACTCGCAATAAACCACCAGGAACCTGATGCTCTGCCTTCACCTGACAAGTATCACACTTAGCTACCCAGTCGGCCACGTCCTTCTTCATCCCGACCCAGTGATAATACCGCTTGAGGTCACGGTACATCTTGGTCGCCCCTGGATGAATAGAGAACTTGCTCGAATGAGCCTCTCAGTATCTCCTGCCTCAAATCCTCACCCTTGGGCACACAGATCCGACCATGCACAAGGATAGTACCATTAGAAACACTGATACTCTGCACCACGCCCTTAGAGGCATTCATCAGCCCCTCATCGCTCCCACTGAGCTAACCTCACTCTGCTCAACAAATCCGCTCTATCAGCTGCCTCCAAACCCAAAGGTTCCTGTGAGATAGCACACAAACTCAATGCACTGATCTCCCATACCAATGCCTCTATATCCTGCTCCTGAGCCGAAGCCACCCTCTTCCGACTCAAGGCATCTGCAACCAAATTAGCTTTACCAGGGTGGTAAGCTATATCCAGATCATAATCTGCTACTAACTCCATCCAACGCCTCTACCTCAAGTTCAGCTCAGGCTGAGTAAAAATGTACTTCAGACTCTTGTGATCTGTTAACACCTGCACCTTCCCACCATACAGATAGGATCTCCAAATCTTAAGAGCAAAGATCACTTTGCCATCTCCAAATCATGAGTAGGATAATTAGCTTCATGCTTCCGCAACTGCCGCGAAGCATAGGCTATAACCTTTCCCTGCTGCATAAGTACACAGACCCCACTCTAGAAGCGTCTGTATACACAACATAAGGCTCGTCCTGCTCAGTGCTAACACCGGCGTGGTAGTCAACATCTGCTTGAGACTTGCAAAACTTGCCTCACACTCTGGTGACCACACAAATGGAACATCCTTCCCTGTAAGCTTAGTCATCGGCTGTGCCATACTCGCAAAACCCCAAACAAACCTCCTGTAGTAACCTGCTAATCCCGGGAAACTCGAATCTCGGTGGCACTCTGCGGCCTCGGCCACTCCCGATGGACTGAATCTTCTGGATCCACTGAAACTCCCTCTGCAGAAACAATGTGTCCTAAGAACCCCATCTCACGCTGCCAGAAACTGCACTTGCTCAGCTTAGCAAACAACTTTTGCTCCCTCAGCTTCTCCACACTGCTCTCAGATGTCTGCATGTCCTCGGGACTCTTAGAATATACCAGGATGTCGTCGATGAAAATGATGACTGACACGTCCAGAAACTCTGGAACACGCTGTTCATCAATCTCATAAACGCAGCTGGCGCATTTGTCAACCCGAACGGCATCACCACAAACTCGTAGTGCCCATATCTCATCCTGAAGGCTGTCTTCCTCACATCTGCTTCATGTATAGGAATCTGATGATATCCTGATGCCAAATCGATCTTGGAGAACCAAGTAGCACCCCTCAACTGATCCAACAACTCATCAATCCTCGGGAGAGGGTACTTGTTCTTCATAGTAACTCGGTTCAAACCCCGATAGTCAATACACAACCGAAAACTCCCATCCTTCTTCTTAACAAACAACACCGGAGCCCCCACGGTGAACAACTAGGACGGATAAAACCCTTGCCCAACAAATCCTCCAGCTGCTTCTTCAGCTCACATCTCTGCTGGAGCCATCCTGTAAGGAGCCTTGGATAACGGCATCGTCCCGGTTCCAGCTCAATAGTAAGGATCCGACCGAGATGGTGGTAATCCTAAATGACTGGAACACATCCTCAAAGTCCTCCACAACCGGAATACCGCTAACCGTAGACTTCCTCACTGACTCTGCATAGATATAGTAACCGAGATAAGCCTCACGGCCCTTCTCGATCATCTTCCCTGCCTGAACGGCTGAGATCACGAGACTCCCGAAGTCGGTCTAATACTGAAAAACCAACTTCCCTCCTGGACGCTCAAACTCCACTCTACCCCGATAGCAGTCCAAATGCACCTATACCGATGCAACCAATCCATACCAAGAATAACATCATACAACTCCACTGGACTGATAAGCAAATCCGCTGGCCACGACTCCCTGCGATCTGAATATCCACTCCTCCAGCTCGTCCAATAACCCTCGAGAACTTGCCTCCTGCAACTCGACAACTCCTGAACGCTCTCCAGGATCCCTCTGATCCCCGCACTCTCGGCACACTCCGGAGTAATGAAGCTATGAGAAGCTCCAGAATCAAACATAACATGGGACTTAAACCCGCCCCAACAAGGTCCCTACACAAACCTTATATGTTGAGAACCTAACGCTTGACCACAAGCAAAAACAAATATAATATGAACTATTGAATTAACCAAGTTCGAATCTCAGAAGTTATACGTGATCGCTCCGCACTAGTGCCATCGGGCTCTGGGTCGAATACACCTGAGACGTCGGCTCGATCCAACCACCGGCTGCACACCGTGCTGCACAACTGCTGCGTCCCTGGCTGAGCTCCAGCCTGCAACACTGCTACTGCCCTCTGCTGCAACTTGGGACAACGAGGCTTGATATGCCCCGTCTCTCTGCAGTAGTAACACACTCGAGTATCTGCCCGCGGCTCCGTCACCGTCCGCTGTTGCATCCTACCCGCTGCTCACCCCTCGAGGACAGCTAGTCACCTTGTGGTCTCTGCTACCACACCCAAAGCATCTCGCACCCCCATGCCTCGACCTGCATGACATCAAACTTCCGCTTCTGCCCTTGCGCAGGCTTGCCGCCCTTGCTAGGAACAGAAGACGGCTGAGACTGCTGTGGCTGCCTGAAGAACTGACCACAACCACCTGTGACCTCGAGTCATCCTCTATCCCAGCTGCAACCTCAACCAACTCTGCTCTCGTAGCATAACTCCTCACTCTGCACTGAGTCCTCAAATCATCCCGCAGAGCCATCAAAACCTCCACCTGAGCCGCCTCTGGCTCCCATGACCTGCCTGCATACCCCAAAGCCGACTGAACTCTGCATCCAGCTCCCTCACTGTACGGTCTCCACTGAGTCAACCCCAAGAACCGTGCCTCCATACGATCAAGAGCCTCCGAGGAAAATACTTGGAGTTAAACTCCCTCACAAAATCTCCCCAAGACATACCCTGCTGCACCCTCCGTGCTGTCACCGACCTCCACCACACACGTGCATCTCAACAAGTAAAACACTGCCAGATCCACTCTGCTGGTCGGGACACCTAAGCGAAAGGAAAATATCCTCCATCCGCTCTCTCCACTCATCCGCTACACTCGGATCGGTACTCCCTGAGAAATACCCTGCTCCCACATGCTGCAGCTGCTCCATCATCCGCACATACTGTGCATCCACTACCTCGGTCCCGGCTGCACACCTGCCTGCAAACCCGCTGCAGGCTGCACCACTGGAACCTGTCCACCACCCACTGGCGGCACCACTGGATCCTGCCCACCAACCACCGGCGGCACTATTGGATCCTGCCCACCAACCACTGGCGGCACCACTGGACCCTGCCCACCAACCACTGGCGGCACAACTGCTGGAAGTCGCTGCAAAGCCTGAGCTACCTGAGCTAGCAAGTCCATCAAGACATCCTCCCTGCCCGGAGCACCTCCTGCTGCAACCCCACACCCGGGCAACACCGTGACCAACACCGTCACCCAAACCAGCCTGGTCTCCGGACACAATAGGATCAGCCTGTGACTCCGCTACCTCCTCACTGGCCATGCTCTGGGTCACACTCTCACTGGCCACGGGAACCTGACCTCGTCCCGACCACGACCACGACCACGACCCGACCACGACCACGACCCGCGACCAGCAGCAACCTCACCTCTAACCATCTGTATCATCCAAGAACAGAGGCTAAGCAAACAATAGAACTCATACACAAAAACACAACTTACCGTGGAATCACAAAACAGGCTCGAAGAGGATGTTCTAGGACTTCATGCCACACACAATTGCCATTCACACAATCAACTATAGCATGGAATCCTAAACATTAACAGCAAAAGCACAATGAACCCTAGACCTAGAACCGTATGGGCTCTGATACCAAAATGAAACAACCCTTCCCGTTTTTTTTTTTTTTTAATACCTTAATTTACTAGTGGTCCCATACCCACTAACATCCTATCAACAATCAACAACCGCGGATAATCAAATAAAGCAATTTCCAATAATCCAATAAAATTCCAATATCAAATAGCATAAACCAAATACAGAAATAACCAAAGCTATCATCCTACAATGTTCCATGGACTTAATCTAGCAACCTAACAATAGCTAGACCACAATCAATCAAGCCTCTAGAACATCCTCCTCCTCATCGCCTTCGATTCCACGATCACACTTTTCCTTTACCTGCACACCACAAACAACAATTGAGATGCGTAAGTATTATCACAAATACTTAGTGAGGCCATCCTCCCATCTACTGGGTTATACACACAAGCATATGAGAACCTCAAGTTTAAGCAAAACAAACAACACAGAACAATACATCAAACCAGGAAAACAAGTCTCGGATAAGACTGGTATCGACCGATGCCCAACAGTGTCGATCGATGCTCAAGATCAAGTGCCGACCGATGCTCCTCAAACGGTACCCATCGATGCTACTCAACAACGGTGCCGACCGATGCTCCTCAAAAGTGGTATCGATCGATGCCTCCTCTGCAGACACGATCTGCGCGAACACGAACGATGAATCCCGAATCCAAACCATCTCGAATCCGTTCCAAACTCACCCAATTACCCCAGAAGTCACTGGGAAACACAAAAGCAACGAACCCAAGCAACAAAACAACACAAACAACAAAGAAAACACACAAACAAGAGAGATCTCATGCTTAGATCAACCATGGTCAAGCACTCACCTTTTCTCAAGAAGATTCTGACCAACAAGAACGAATTCAACACTCCTAGCACCCTTCCAACACGTTCCTAGCCTTGGATCTTCAATCCCACAGCAAGATCTCACCAAAAACGCCTTGAAATCTCACAAACTCTCTCAAGAACCTTAGGAACTGTTTTCTCTCTTTGTTTTTCTTTGAAACGGCGACACAACAACAAAACACGACCCTAGGTCGTTTTCTCCCTTTTAAGACCCGGTTCAATGGTTTTCCCTAAACCAACCGGTCCAAATCGACGATTGAAACAAACCCGACGAATCCAGAATAAGTGGTGTCGATCGATGCCACTAGGGTGTCGATCGATGCTACTCCCAAAATCACAAAATCTGGTTCGCGGATGTTACACTAATCGATTGTTTAATTGTGTGATTATGAACGATCAAATTCAGAATCGTCTTGTGTTTTTTTTTGTTTTTGTTTTGATGTTTCAATTTTATTTTTGGGATTTATGGGATGCAGATAATAATGGAGTTTGATAACGTTAGTATCGAGGAATCTATTTTAATGAGTGGTTCGTGGAGGATTAGGAAGAAGAAGAGTTTAAAACCGTTTAAGTCTAGAGGTCTTTTTAGCGGTAGGAGTAGTGGTAAGAAAGTAGTAGTAGAAGAAGAAGAGAGTGGGAGGAGCTTGAAAGTGTATAGCAAGAAAGGGAATCATTCTAGAGGTAGTGAGGGTGGTGGTTCAGCGGTTAAAAGGAGAATGACATCTAAAGTAGAAGAGCAATGTTCTGAAGATGATGATGATGATGATTTGCACAGGCTACTACTACTGTATCTGAAGAAAGCTTTCAGACAACATTTCTCGATACTGACGTCAACTCTACTACAAGTATCTTCTCGAACATGTACTCTGATAATAAAACCAATGATATAGCAGGCTCTCAGGGAACTCTTCAACAGGTATATGATGTATCTTATTCTTTTATTCTCTATGTTTGAATTTGAGTATGGCTTGTAGATGTCTTGAATTGGGTTAAAACTTAAAACATATTTTGTAGGAAATTAGCGGAACAAAAAGATCGAGAAGAAGAAAAGCAGTACAGAGAAGAATGTGAGCTTAAATGTACTCCAACAATACTTCTCTGGGAGCTTAAAGGATGCTGCAAAAGCTTTGGTGGTGAGAAACGAGTGTTCATATTGCTTGTTTCCCTTACAAAATATTCAATTGCTGACTTGGATGCTTTTTCTTTTTCTTTCTTTCTGCAGTCTGTCCGACTACACTAAAACGGATATGTAGACAGCACGGAATCATGAGATGGCCATCTCGCAAGATTAACAAAGTGAATAGATCGCTAAGGAAAATACAGACAGTGCTGGACTCTGTCCAAGGTGTAGAAGGAGGACTGAAGTTTGACTCGGTAACAGGGGAATTTGTAGCAGTTGGCCCTTTTATACAAGAACAGTAACAAGACTGAAGCTCTAAGTCAGAAACCTGTTCCCAAACAGAAGAGTCACCTATCCACACTCCAGAGTCCTCAGGTAAGGCCAAGGTATGCATCTCTTTCTCCTAAACTTCCTCCTATCATCAACAAGAATTTCAAAGAGACAAAAACTGTTTTGCAATTAACCAAGCCACGAGATTATCGTAGAGCGCTTGTTTCTTTTATTGATGATTTTGCAGGACAGAAAAGAAACCCTCCCATACCTAAATCCCGCCCTAGTCTTGTTCCTCGCATACTTGGCAAACCTCATGCACCTAAAGCTTATACACCACCTTGGATGAAGAGGTCATTCACTCAGAGGCATTCACTGCCACGTTCTGATCTACCAGATGCTTGAGCTCCAGCACAGTCAAACTAATGACTGAAAACAAGCGCTTAGTGGGAGGCAACCCACTTCTAGGTTTTTCTTTTCCTTTTGAGTCATTTTTGTTTTTGCATTGAGTCGGTTTATGTTTGAAATTTGTTTGAAATTATGAACTATCTATCTATCATGTTGCTTTTAACTTGTGTTTGAGTGTCTCTTAATAGAATAATCATCCAAGGATTGATCTCACCACTCAACAACACAACTAACTGCAACTAACAAGGAGTTACGGCCAAAAACCACCATTCGTGATGAGTGTTGATCGACACTGAAATGGTGTCGGTCGACACCCCGTGGTAACCCGAGAACAGCTCATCTTTTCCTACAATTTTCAATATCTTTTTGTTTCTTTTTGCTTTCCTCTTACTTGATAACACTGGGGACAGTGTTGTTTAAGTCTGGGGGAGGTTAGTTACTAACTACGTTTTAGTTTTTGAGTTTCAGTTGTGTCAGTGAAAAGCATAAAGTTTGTGTCAAATTTTTCAAAATTTTTCCTTTTGTGTTTGGGAATTATGATCTTGATTAATGATTTCTCTTGTTTGGCTAACACTCTAATGATTATTTGTTTATGCTTGATGTCAGAACTGAAGCTTAGAAAGACTATGAGCCTTATCAACAATCTTGAAAGCCCTTATTCAATGGATATCTGATTGATCTAACGTTGTCTCAACCTTTATCAGGATTTTTACCGGACTTAATCTCTTACTTTGGGGTTGGAAATCAGTGGACTAGACTTCTTCTTCAGGCCATACAAGACAGTGCAATTTTTCAAAGTATGTCTCCCCTCTCTCTTCCCTTCAGTGCTTTAAAAAAAAAAAAGATAAAAAATTGGATAAAAGATGAGATGATTTTGATCAGTTTAGAGAGGTAGGTAAATTACCTGTGACCTCAGTATTCTACTCTTGAGTCAAATGATCACACAAAGCTTGGAAGCGAGGGATAGGTAAATTACCGATGACCCCGGTATTCGCTTACACCTTTGATTCAGAATAAAAAAAAAACAGATTGGAAGTGGGAAAAGGGAGAGGAAAAGAGATGTATGAAGAATGTCTTGGCATTAAGAGAGTACATATGCCACTGATCAATACACCCAAGGTAAGAATTTGCCTATATTTGTGCTTTAATATTGACTAATGAGATGACAATGGAGATTTCAGATATTCCAAAGGATTGTGGGATTTGAGTAAGGAATGTTGATGCTTATCATGGTTAAGTATAAGAAGTAAGTTCTTGAGTCAGGTAAATGAAGAGTGCGAATAAGAATCATCATGCAGTTGAGTGAGTTGCCTGTTTTCAAACCTCTTTCACATGTCTAAGCTTATGTTTTGCTTGAGGGCAAGCAAATGCTAAGTCTGGAGGAGTTGAATATCATGGTTTTTGTGGTTTTTAATTATGATATAAGGAGTCTTTTAGAATCTTTTGATTTGTTTTCTAGGATGTTTTTGAATCTTTACAGGTTTTGTATGATTTTGGCATGAAAGGAGCGAAATGGAGCAATTTGGATCGTTTTGGAGCATTTAATCAAAGAAGTCAATTTGGAGTCTGATCAACTGATCAATGTCGATCGACACTGAAGGAGCATCGATTGACACCCAGTCCAAACGACGAGGAAGCCAAATTTTTGAAGTTTTACAAATTTTCCCAAAGTTTTCCATAATTGCAAGATTAGTCCTTGACGTGTTTTTGGACATATATATATATATTATTTTTAGGTTTTAGAAACCATTAAGTTGTATTCTATCAAGTTTTATTTTTTTCTGCAATCCTGAGAGATTTTGAGAGCTTTGGAGAGAAAATCTGCTTTGTAGAGAAGAATTCTTGAACTCCTTCTTACTCTTTTTAATTTCAATTGCTTATTATTCAGAAAGATGTTTTGTTCTTCATTGATTATGTCTGAGTAGTTTGCTTGTTAGGTTCAGGGTTTTTCACAGGGATTTTATGAATTATTAGATCTGATTATTTAGTATTCAATCTCTTTCTAGATCTTCATCCTAGGTTGTTCTTCATATTAATTCCTGATTGATCACCTAGGCTAGAATTAATAATTTAGGAAAATAAATTGATATGAGAATATAACTGATTTTCCTGATAAAACTTTTTGTTGAGCAAAATTATTTCTTGCAAAGAGATTTGATTAAGTGATTTTGTGAACAATCTAAACCTGTTTTTAAATTTATTACCTATAATTTTACAAAGAGATTTGGATTTTCTGGTTTTAAATTTAGATATATTTGCAGTGAGAACTGATTTAATTTACAAAAGTGTTTAGAGTTCTAGATATGTTCTTAATTGGTTGAATCCTATTTATTTCTTTATTTAATATTTTGTAATTTCCTGAAAAATTCCCTAGGTCTAGCTTTTTAATCTTCTGAATTTACAACAGTTTTTACTTAATATTTTGCATTGCTTTTATTTTAATTCAAATTAATCTGTTTAGCATAATAAAAAAAACTCTTTAATTTATTGTGTAGACTTGAGTCCTTGTGGAATTTGACCCTTAAGTACTGCATTGATCTCTTAATTTGAAAAAGTAGCTCTAGGGTTTAATTTGAGCATATCAGTACTTTACTTGTAACATATAAATTTTCCAAAGTGAATTCGTAATCAATTTTAAAATTTATTGTTTAGACAGTCAAATCAAAGTTTGTATGGTAAAACCGTAAAAGTAATGGACAACAATAGCTTTATAATTCATTAATTCCTTATTACTTCTTTTGTACGTTATATAAAGAGAATTTGTTAAAAATGGGGCATTCTCAAAAATATCCCTTTTTTCAATTTCCTTTTTAAAAATACCCTTCCATGTTGACCATTTTTAAAACTACCCCTCTTTATGAACAAAATGACCAAATTACCCTTTCTTTAAATGACAACAAGAATGTACAGTCACCAAAATAAAAAAAAAATTCCCGCCAAAAAAAATGAAATTTATACATTATAAAAACATTGTAAATCCTTTTAAGCACCTTGTAAAAGTGTTTACAGAGGTGTTTAAAAATCTTTTAAAAGCGTTTACAAGGTGTTTAAAAACCTTTTAAAAGCGTTTACAAGGTGTTTAAAATTTTTTTAAAAACCTTATAAAAACATTTTAAAAGCATTTATAAGGTGTTTAAAAATCTTGTAAAAGCTTTTACAAGGTGTGTAAAGATAGTTAATAGAACGGCTCAACCTTATTATTATCATGAAACAGAGTATATATACACACGTATGAGAACCCTAGCGTATACGGCAAATAAGGAAACTTAGGTACAATGTAATATTTACAACCCGACTCCTCTAATACTCCCCCTCAAGTTGGCGCATGGAGATCACAAATGCCCAACTTGTAGCAAAGATAATCGAACGCTGGCGTACCCAGTGCCTTAGTAAATATATCCGCAAGTTGTTGAGAAGTGTGAATGTATTCTGTTTTGATCAAACCCTTTTGAATCTCGTCTCGTACGTAATGACAGTCCCGCTCAATGTGTTTTGTGCGCTCATGAAATACAGGATTTGCGGCAATATGCAAAGCAGCTTGGTTGTCGCAGTGGAGACTAAAAGGCTCAGCCGAGGAGACACCAAAATCGGCAAGTAGACCACGTATCCAGGTGAGCTCGGAAGCCGTGAACGCCATAGCCCTGTACTCTGCCTCCGCCGAAGATTGTGAAACAACGCTCTGTTTCTTAGTTTTCCAAGCAATAGGAGATCCACCCAACAAGATAGCAAAACCAGTGAGAGAGCGACGAGACATCGGACAGGTAGAAAAATCGGAATCACAATAGCCCGAGACATGTAAATCACCATTCGTAGTGTATAAAATCCCTTGACCAGGGTTGTTCTTGAGGTAACGAACAACCCGCAGCGCAGCCCACCAATGTTTCAACCGAGGTTTGTGTAAGGACTGAGCCAGTACGTGAACCGTATACATGAGCTCTGGCCGAGTAATCGTCAGATACACCAACCGTCCAACTAAACGTTGATATCGCTCCGGAGTATCGAAGTATTGTCCCGTATCTTCTTCCAACGTGTGATTTTGAAGGATAGGCGTACAAACAGGGCGCCCACCTAACAGTCCACATTCATTAATGATGTCCAAAGCATATTTCCTTTGAGACAAGTAAATTCCCTTAGATGAACGAGCCACTTCAATCCCCAAAAAATACTTAAGAGAACCCAAATCTTTCATACGAAAACATTGATTGAGATAACCCTTAAAACGAGAAATGGCGTCTTCATCGTTGCCACCGATAAGAATATCATCAACATATACAATCACATAAAGACACATCTTCCCGCGTGTTAAGGCAAACAGTGAGTAATCCGCATAGGACTGTGAAAAACCGTATGCAAGAAGTGCTTTTGTAAGCTTGGAGAACCAGCATCGAGGTGCCTGCTTCAAACCGTAGAGCGACTTGCGTAGTTTACAAACTTGATTCGGACCAGATGCTTTAAAACCTGGGGGGAGTTTCATGTAAACTTCTTCTTCTAAATCCCCATGGAGAAAAGCATTATGAACATCCATTTGATGCACAATCCAGTTTTTAACCGCAGCCACTTTGAGAAACATTCTTACCGTGGTGAGCTTGACAACCGGTGCAAATGTCTCTTTATAATCCTTTCCTTCTTTTTGTCGATTTCCCATAACCACCAACCGGGCTTTATGACGCTGTCGTCCCATCCGAATTATATTTAATTTTAAAAACAAACCGGCAACCAATAGCTGTTTTCCCTGGCGGTAAGTCTCCGACATCCCATGTATGTTGATCTTCTAAAGCATCAACTTCAAACTTAACGGCATCTCTCCACACTTGCAGTTGCATTGCTTCTTCATATGTATCAGGTTCAATGTTGGCCGAGATAGCAGCTAGAAAAGCTGCATGAGCTGCAGAGAAACGCTCATTGGTGACATAATTAGCTATGGGATAAGTGACCGTACCTTTGACAGAAGACTTGGTAGGGGAAGAAGAGAGTGATGGGGGAAGATCATTTGTCAGTGAATGATATGAAACCTCGTAGCCCTGCAGCCGCTTGGAAGGTAGTTTCTGTCTATGTCCTCGACCAAGTTGTTCAGTCAACGGTTCAGTGACTTGTTCTTGTGGCAAAACCGGAGTCACAATATCAACGCTCCCCCTGTCGTCAGCCACCGGACGAGAAGGGACATCCCTATGATCAACATCAATAGGCGGTGCTTGTTCCCACCTTGACTAACTCCTGTGGAACCACCAACCCAGACGGTGGTGATCGAAAATCATCATCAGAGAGCAATGGCGGAGCTGAAAGCGACGGGCCTATGTCACTCGGTGCAGTAGATATTGTGGCAAAGGGAAACACCATTTCATGAAACTGCACATCTCGTGAAACAAAGAAATCATGTGTCTCTAAATCATACATAGTCCAGCCTTTTTTTCCATACGGGTATCCCAAGAAAACGCATTTGCGACTCCTCTCCCCAAATTTATCTTTATCTCGAGAAATCTTGTGTGCATAGGCCAAACAACCAAATACCTTTAGACTGTCAAAGGAGGGTTGCTTGCCATATAGCATCTCATAAGGTGTTTTACCTTGTAGTAACTGTGTCGGAGTTCTGTTGATAAGATGGCTTGCAGCAAGGACGCATTCTCCCCAAAATTTCACCGGTAATGAAGCCTGAAACATCAAGGACCGTGCAACGTTAAGAATATGTCGATGCTTCCGTTCCACACGACCATTCTGTTGCGGTGTGTATACGCAGGACGTCTGATGCAATATCCCTTCTTGATCAAAATAACGTTTTAAGCATGTGAACTCGGTACCATTGTCAGATCGAACCGCACGTACCTTTTTATCAAACTGACGAGTGACCATAGCACAAAAATTCTGTAAACACGAGGATACCTCTCGTTTCTCAAGCAACAAATAAATCCAAACAGCACGTGAATAATCATCCACTATAGTTAGGAAATAAACAGCTCCTGACATAGACGGAGTACGGTAAGCTCCCCAAATATCGCAATGAATTAAATCGAAAATAGCAGCAGCTTTATTATTGCTTTCAGAAAAAGAATCCCGAGTTTGTTTAGCTCGATAACAAATATCACAACCCCCATCTGTGTCAACTGTTTTCCCAACATCACAAATACTAGATAAATAAGATAAAACACGATCAGAAGGATGCCCGAGACGTCTATGCCACAACGAACGTTGATCACTGCTTGTTGTTTTGTTTGCTTGTCCTCCAAGAATCCCTCTGAACTTGTAGACCCCATCACACTCTTCACCCACACCAATCATCTTCAAAGTACGGTCCTGCAAAACACAAACTTCCTCAGTAAATGTAGCAAATCCTTTAGTCGTTTTAAGTAGTTTGGCAACAGAAATAAGAGAACACGTCAAATCGGGTGAATACAAAACCCCATTCAACCATATGTCACCACCCAAACACATCCGGCCCTGTTTTTCAGCCATAGCGCGATCCCCATCGGGAAGACGGATAGCACATGGCAATATTGATTGGACATCACTCAAAAGATCAATGTCCGAAGTCATATGGTGCGACGCACCAGAATCTATGATCATATCCATCTTACCAGAAAGTTTGGAAGCGGAGGGTGCTGTTTTCTGTTGATTGAGAAGACTAATCAAAGAGGTAATTTGGTCATCAGTAAACTGCGGAAGAGAAGCTCGATCAAACTCTTTACGAACAGTTGCAGTCGAGTTTGCAGCAGGTTGAACGAGGACTGAACTCGCAGTCCCAGCCTCCGCAGGGTGAGTCTGAGCCACATTCGCACGAGCTATCTGCGAACCTCTCCCTCGACCGAAGCTTCCAACCATTCCTCCCCCTCGCCCAAAACGTCCTCGACCTCCTCTGTTCGCAGCTCCTCTTCCTTCACCATAGCTTCTACCACGTTCATCCCACCAGTCCGGATATCCTTTGATCTGGAAACAGTCGGAGATAGCATGCCCGTATTTACCACAATGCGTACATGTAACGTCCTTTTCACGGTAGTGAAACTCCCCTGTTTTGCCTTTGTTCCCACTCTGAACAGCAAAGCCTACCGCATCTACACGTTCCTCCTTGTTGCGTGTGATACCTTGCTGCCTTTCATCTCGCACCACTCGCTGATAAACCTGAGACAACTTCAACATCGGCTCCATGTTTGTCAGTGTGGAGCGTATTCCACCAAACCGTACCTCGTCTAATCCCATCAAAAATTGATGTGTTCGTTCTTCATCTCTTTCTTGTTCAAGCTGTGCAGCAAGTTCACCACACGAACACGACTTCAAAGGCTTGTACACTGCCAGCTCATCCCACATCTTCTTCAGTCTCCCAAAGTAAATCATCACACTATCTCCTTGCTGTTTGCAATTCGCCAGATCAGATTTTAATTCATGCACTCTCGGTCCATTCCCAACCGAGAACTGCAACCTCAAATCTTCCCACAACATGTGTGCGTCATCCACCATCGAAATCATGGTTCTCAACGTTGGGTCGACCGTATTCATCAGCCATGCCACAATCATTGAATTAACAACTTCCCACTGCTCGATTTCTTCCGCCACAACCGGTTTATTCAAACTCCCATCAATAAAACCCAACTTACGTTTAGTACGCAAGGCATTCCGCACATGCTTAGACCAATCTTCATAGTTATCCCCTTTCAATAGTACCGTAGTGATCAAACCTCCAGGCCCTTCAGACGGATGCAAGTAAAGAGGCGAGGATGTTGATATTTCGGACACCCTTACGATCTCCTTACCCTTCCCTTCACTCATCGTAGACTTCTCTTCTTCTGACATGAACGAAACCGCTCACAAAAGGTTATCAGAATTTTGGATCTAGGTTTGGCTCTGATACCATGTAAAGATAGTTAATAGAACGGCTCAACCTTATTATTATCATGAAACAGAGTATATATACACACGTATGAGAACCCTAGCGTATACGGCAAATAAGGAAACTTAGGTACAATGTAATATTTACAACCCGACTCCTCTAATAAGGTGTTTAAAAACCTTTTTAAAAACATTTTGAAAACCTTTTAAAAACCTTGTAAAAGCGTTTACAAGATGTTTAAAAAACCTTTTAAAAACCTATTAAAACCTTTTAAAACTCTTTTAAAAATCTTGTAAAAGCGTTTAAAAGATGTTTATAAGGTTTTTATAAGGTTTCTTCTACCTTATAAAACCTTTTAAAAACCTTGTAAAATTTTTTTGGCGGGAAATTTTTTTGTTGAAAACTTTTATAAAAATTTTTTGGACAAAAAAATATTTGGCGGGAAATTTTTTTCGAAAAATTTTTGGCGGGAAAATATGTCGGAAATTTTTTGGCGGGAAAATTTTATTTTTCTCTTTATTGAATAAAATATGTTTTATTTAAGGGTAAAATGGTCATTAAAAATTAAAGGAGGGTAAAAATAAAAATTGCCAGAAAAGAGGGTATTTTTGAAAAGGGTATATCAAAAGGGGTATTTTTAACAAATACTTCTTGAACCTTGCCTTCATCCTTGCCTCAGGTTCCCAAGTCTGCTCCTCCACATCATCACAGTCCCAAAGGACTCTCATCAAAGGAACCTTCTTCTTCCGAAGTTCCTTGATCCTCCTCTCGAGAACCCTCACTGGTCTCGCCTCCAAAGTCATGTTA
Organism: Camelina hispida; assembly: GCA_023657505.1. Lineage (NCBI taxonomy): Eukaryota > Viridiplantae > Streptophyta > Magnoliopsida > Brassicales > Brassicaceae > Camelina > Camelina hispida. The sequence goes on along the minus strand of CP094637.1, from coordinate 14,880,729 downwards.
GGCTGAAGATCTTCTGGAATCTTAGCCAACAACTGATCATCCTCACGGAGACACTTCCGCAACATAGACACATGGAATACCTTATGGAAAGCACGCATAACCTCAGGTAACTCCAATCTATATGCCACTGGTCCAACTCGCTCAATCACTCGAACGGACCCATATACCTCGGACTCAACTTAGTCTCTGTCAACGACCTGTTCGGACCCCCAACATGGCCATCTTGAACACTCTGTCTCCCACCTGAAACTCAAGATCTCTCTCCTCCTATCAGCATAACTCCTGCCTTATCCTGAGCCTCTTTCATGTTCAGCTTGAGAACACGAATCTTCTCGAGGTCTCCGAAAAAATCTGCCCCGTACATGCTCCTCTCCCCCACCTGAGTCCAGCATAACGGTGTACGACACGACACGGCCTCCCATACAAAGCCTCATAAGGAGCCATACCAATACTCGCCTGATAGCTGTTGTTGTAAGCAAACTCTACCAGGTTCGGTGATCTGCCCAATGGCCACCCCAATCCAAAACACACATCCTCAGCAAATCCTCCAACGTCGGATCGTCCTCTCAGACTGTCCATCTGTCTGGGGATGATAAGCTGTACTCATATGCACCTTAGTGCCCATCTCTGCCTGAAATGCCTGCCAGAACACCGAAGTGAACTTAGAATCTCTGTCAGACACAATGCTCGCTGGCACCCCATGCAATCTGACTATCTCCCTCACATACTTCTTAGCGAAGACCGCTGCTCCATCAGTCTTCTTAATGGCCAGAAAATGTGCTGACTTAGTCAACCGGTCCACAATGACCCAAATAGCATCAAAGGTCCGCGACACTGGCAATCCTACCACAAAATCCATGGTAATCATATACCACTTCCACTCAGGAATGGGTAAACTCTTTAGTAAACCGCCAGGAACCTGATGCTCAGCCTTCACTAGCTGGCACACATCGCACTTCGCGACCCAACTAGCTACATCCTTCTTCATCCCGACCCAATGATAGTACCTCTTGAGGTCACGGTACATCTTAGTCGCTCCTGGATGAATAGACAACTTGCTCGAATGAGCCTCTCTCAGAATCTCCTGCCTCAACTCCTCATCCTTGGGCACACAAATCCGACCATGCACCAAGATAGTACCATTATCTGAGACCTGATATTCTGACTCAACATCCTTTGAGGCATTCACCAGCCCCAAATCCTTCTCCTGTGCCAACCGCACCCTACTCAAAAGATCTGCTCTGTCCACTGCTTCCATCCCAACGGTTCCAGGTGAAACAGCACACGAGCTCAACGCACTGATCTCTCCTACTAGAGACTCCATCTCCTGCTCCTGAGCCGAGCTACCCTCTTCCGACTCGAGCATGCACCAACCGTGTTAGCCTTACCAGGATGATAGGCTATCTCCAAATCATAATCCGCCACAAGCTCCATCCACCGCCTCTGTCTCAAGTTCAACTCAGGCTGAGTGAATATATACTTCAGGCTCTTATGATCGTGAACACCTGTACCTTTGCACCATAAAGGTAGGATCTCCAAATCTTCAGGGCAAAAACTACAGCATCCATCTCCAAATCATGAGTAGGATAGTTGCCTTCATGCACCCGCAACTGCCGCGATGCATAGGCAATCACCTTCCCATGCTGCATCAGAACACACCCCAAACCAACTCTAGATGCATCTGTGTAAACCACATAGGGTTCTCCTGCTCAGGCAAAGCCAACACTGGCGCAGTAGTCAACATCTCCTTCAGGCTTGCAAAGCCTTCCTCACCTCTTCTGACCAGACAAAGGGAACATCCTTCCCTGTCATCTTAGTCATAGGACGTGCTCTGCTTGCAAACCCCACACAAACCTCCTGTAGTAACCTGCCAATCCGAGAAAACTTCTGATCTGTAGCATTCTGCGGTCTAGGCCAATCTCTGATAGCCTGAATCTTCGGATCTACAGAAACCCCCTCTGCAGAAACAATATGACCAGAAATCCCATCTCACGCTGCCAGAAACTGCACTTGCTCAACTTAGCAAACAACTTCTGCTCCCGCAGCTTCTCCATAACTGCCCTCAAATGCACTACATGCTCCTCAGGACTCTTAGAATAGACCAGGATATCGTCGATGAAAATGATGACAGATACATCCAGAAACTCCTGAAACACACTGTTCATCAATCTCATAAACGCTGCTGGTGCGTTAGTCAACCCGAAAGGCATCACCACGAACTCATAATGCCCATACCTCGTCCTGAAAGCAGTCTTCCTCACATCTGCCTCATCTATCGGTATCTGGTGATAACCCGACACCAGATCCACCTTAGAGAACCATGTAGCACCCCTCAACTGATCCAACAACTCATCGATCCTAGGAAGAGGATACTTGTTCTTCACAGTGACCCGGTTCAAACCCCGATAATCAATGCATAACCTGAAACTCCCATCCTTCTTCTTCACAAACAACACCGGCGCTCCCCACGGTGATACAGGACGGATGAATCCCTTGCTCAACAAATCCTCTAGCTGCTTCTTCAGCTCCCATCTCTGCTGGAGCCATTCTGTAAGGCCTTGGATAACGGTGTCGTCCCCGGTTCCAGTTCAATGGTGAAAGGATCCGACCGAGATGGTGGTAATCCCTGCAAAGACTGAAACACATCCTCAAATTCCTCTACTACCGGAATACCGCTAACCGTAGACTTCCCCACTGACTCTGGCATAGATATAGTGACCAGATAAGCCTCACGGCCCTTCTCGATCATCTTCCCAGCCTGAATGGCTGAGATCACGAGACTCCCTGAAGTCGGTCTAATTCCCTGAAAAACCAACTTCTCTCCTGGACGCTCAAACTCCACTCTACCCCTATGACAATCCAAATGCACCATATGCTGATGCAACCAATCCATCCCGAGAATGACATCATACAACTCCACTGGACTGATAAGCAAATCCGCTGCCACGACTCTCTGCGATATGAATATCAACCCCTCTAGCTCGTCCAACAACTCTCAGGAACTTGCCCCAGCAACTCTAACAACTCCTGTTCGCTCCCGGGATCCCCTCTGATTCCCGCACACTGCACACTCCGGAGTAATGAAGCTATGAGAAGCTCCAGAATCAAACATAACGTGGGACTTAAACCCGCCCACCAACAAGGTCCCTACACAAACCTCATGTGTTGAGAACCTAACACTTTATCACAGGAAACTATAAAATCTGAACCTACTATAAATTCACAAAGTTAAAGTATCAGAAATTATACCTGTGATCGCCCCGGCACTGGTTCCACCAGTCTCAGCTGTCGTGTAAACCCGTGGCGCCTGCTCAATCCGTGCCACCTGCTGACCTCCAGGCTGCACCTGTTGCAACGCTGCCACTGCTGCCGGCTGCAACTTGGGACAAAAAGGCCTGATGTGCCCCGTCTCCCTACAGTGATAACAAACCCGAGGTCCTGCCGTCGGAACACTCCTCTTGGGACAGCTAGCCACCTTGTGATCCTTGCTCCCACAACCGAAGCAACCCGCACCACTCGGCTTCTGCGTAGCCTCCCACTTCCTCTTGGTTCCCTGAGCATGCCTCCTGCTGGAACCACTGCTGCTGAGCCTTACTAGGCTGAGCTACTGGAGTAACCGACACTGACTGTGCCCGGATATCCTCCTCAATCTCTGCTGCAGTCTCAACCAGCTCTGCACGCGTAGCATAGTACCGCCCTCTACAGTGAACTCTCAAATCATCCCGTAGAGCTCTCATAAACCTCCTCACCTGAGCCTCCTCGGACTCCAGCCCGACCCCCATAACATAAAAGTCGACTGAACTCTAAATCCAGCTCCCGCACTGACCGTGTCCCCTGAGACAACTGAAGGAACTGCACCTCCAAACGATCCAATGCCTCCCTAGGAAAATACTTGCGGTTGAACTCCAAAACGAAGTCAGCCCAAGTCATCTCCCGCTGCAACCTCCTAGCAGCCACAGACCTCCACCACAACTCAGCATCTCCACTCAAAAAGTAGACCCCTATGTCCACCCAGAACTCCTCAGGACATCTCAGAGTGTGGAAGTTACGTTCCACTCTCGTCCTCCACGCATCCGCAGCAGTAGGATCTACCCCTCCTGAGAACTGCTCAGTGCACTTGCCCATCTCTGACAACATGTTGAGATAACGAGCATGAACCCCCACATCTGCAGCCACTGGCTGCCGCTCCTCCGCCACCACTGGTGGCACTACCCGAGCCTGAGCCGGTACCACAGGCGGTAACCGCTCCAACACCTGTGCTAGCAAAGCCGCAATGTCAACACGGGGACTCCACCCGCTGGGGCTCCCACACCGGGACCCTAGCATCACCAACCACTGGAGCATCAACACCGCCCCTCCGGCCACACTCACTGAATCCCCCGGTACACCCTGCGACTCGCCAACACCCTCAGCTGTCACACTCTGGTCCTCGGTCTCACTAACCAGGACTCTGCCCCTACCACGACCACGTCCGCGACCACGACCGCGTCCACGACCTCGACCAGCAACAGCACCACCTCTAACCATCTGCACTACCATGAACAGAAGGCTAAGCAAACAATTACTATTTAACACAGAAATAGAAACTCACCGTGGAATCACCAATAGGCTCGAAGAGGATGTTCTAGGACTCCATGCCACACACAATTGACTAACTCACATAATCAATCAAGACATGCAATCCCAAACATCTACAGCACAAAGCCTAGTGAACCCAAACCTAGAACCGTAAGGGCTCTGATACCAAAATGAAAGGACCGACCTTTTTTTTTTTTTTTTAAATAAATATAAATATAATATAATGAAATAAACTACAACTAGTGGTCCCATACCCACTAGTCACCTAACCACAAACACAACCAACAGCGGAAATAAGAATACCAATATCCAACGAAATAATAATCCAATAAATATAAATTTCAATCTTAACTAATGATTCAAACACCATAAACCAAGTAATCAGCAATCCTAAACAATGCTCTAAGACTCAACTCTAGCAACCTAACAATGCCAGATCAACAATCAACCGAGCCCCTAGAACATCCTCCTCATCATTGCCTGGATCCCACGGTCACACTTTGCCTTTACCTGCACCACAAACACATATTGCAATGCATGAGTATTTTACAAACACTCAGTAAGGCAATCCTCCCATCTACTGGGCCATACACACAAGCAATAGAGTATCAGTAACCTTCACACAACAATCTATGGAGGGGTATTTTTAAAAATGGTCAACATGGAGGGGTATTTTTAAAAAGGAAATTGAAAAAAGCGATATTTTTGAGAATGCCCCTTATATAAAGTACATATGATGATATGACATTGCCAAATAATTACAACATGCAGCGACAGTTTTCAAAAATACATAGTTGTAAATAATGTTTGTTTGTGATATGCGTTACATTTTGTTTTTCCAATACACTTTTTTTTAGGGAAAATTATAAAAAAAAAAAAAAAAACATTTTTCCAAACATTTATCCATATATACATTTTCTTAAGATTGTTAATTGTGATGAAAATGTCCCTACTACTAGGTATAGTGACGTTTATAGGAGTTTAAACCAAAAAAACAAACAGTAAACCCATGTTAGTATACAACTGTGTAAAAAAATTTTGAAAAAAAAAATGTTTTGTGTGTCAAAAATCAGTTTGTAAATTGATGATTTCTGGTCTAAATTGTTCAGAAAAGACTTTCTACGATTTTTTCAAGTTCTGAAACATTTAGATTATTCATTCCACAGTTTGTACATGTTCTATGAAGTTTAGACAAAAAATTTGTTCTAAAAACTTCAGAAACTGAATTTTGTTTGTTCTACCAAATTAAAAATAGGGAGAAAAACTAGATTGACCCAAATTAAGAGATTAATTACTAAACTAATTCATAAAATGTGAGGGTTAGATGAGTTATTTTTTTGCCTAAAATACCCTTTTTGCTTTATTAGGAAAAAAATAAAGTCAAATTTACCCTCCCAGAATTTTTTTTTTAGAAAATCTAAATATTTTCAAAATTCTGGTGGACTAGTTGTGACAGATTTATTTGTGTATGACAGATTTGTTGTTGCACAATCGATTTATACAGACTTATTTTAGACGACAGATTTTTTTAACACAGTTATGACAGATTTATAATTGATGACAGATTTATTTTTCACGACAGACTTATTTATAAAGACATCACATATTTTCACAATATATGACAGATTTGTGAAATATCTGACAGATTTATTTTTCACAGTTATTTCATATTTATTTTCTTGATTAAAAGTCTGTCGTAACATGACAGATTTTTTACAAAAAAAAAATAATTACTAGGTTAACCTCTAGTGATAACAAATTTGTTTTAAGTTACGACAGATTTTTGATAAAAGATTTATAACATATTAAAAAAATTGCTAAAATAACCTGTGTGAATACTATATGTTATGGCAGGTTTTTTACGCTATGACAGTTTTTTATTTGCTTCCAAAATCTTCCGTTTGATAACAGATTTATTAGATGTAAAATGTAAATATAGTGACAACAGATTTGTCTTAAGTTATATTTTTTCAGTCATATTTTTATTAATTATATTTAATAGAAATCATATTATGAATCATATTTTTAAACTCTTATATTTAAAGCATATTTTATACATTTTATTTTTCCTAAATCATATTTAAAAAATTAACATCATATTTTAAAATCATATTTTTATATATTATATTATATTTTCATAAATCTTATTTTAATACTTTTTATATACATTATTTTTTAGTTATAATTTCATAAATTATATTTTAAATAAAACTTATTTTAACTATATATGTTAACCTTCATATTTTTAAATCATATCTTTATACAAAATATTTTTATAAACAATTTTTTGAATATTATTTGTATACATAATATTTTAAATCATATTTTATTTTAAAAAATTATATTAAAAACTAAATTTTCTATCTTTTAATCATTTTATATATTTCATTATTAATATTTTTAAATCAAAATATTAACTGCTATATTGTATTTTCGTTTTTTAAATAAATAAATAAACAAAGTTTCTGGGTTTTTGTCTATTTTTTAATCATTTTGTAATTTTCATTAATCATATTTTTAAATTCAAATGTTAAATTATATATTGTATTTTCGTTTCCAAAAAAGAAATAATAAAAAAAAATTTGGGTTTTCAGTCTTTTTACCTCAAAACTAATATTAAATAATATATTATATTTTTGTTTTTTTTAAAAATATTAAGAAAGTTTTCTTGGTTTTCAGTCTTTTTACCTCAAAATTGTGTCATTCTAGTTATTCGATAGGTTGGAGTGTTAATCTAGCAATTAATTGCCAAATTTTTGTCAAACTATTATGTTTTTACTTAAGAATATGTATTCTACATTTTTCTTCATTCTAAATCAATTCAGAATATATTTTCCATATTTTACCCCGTATACTAAAAGAAGTACGGATCAACTTAATAAAATTAATAGAATTAAAAAAAAAAAAAAAAGATAGCGATGGCGATGGAGATTGCGATTTTTAGGGTTTCCTTTTAGATGTCTAGATCCGATGATGAGGATGGAGGATTGAGGGAAGGTCTCTCGATCTTTCTTATGGGCTATACGGTTTGTGAGCGAATGGATATTCGCTTTCGAACTCTGGTGATTTGTGATCAGTTAATTTTAGATTTGGTTTCTTGTAAGGAATCTAAAGAGGATTGGGTTTCGCGGTTAAGGAAGGTGAGGTTTGTCTCACGATTCACTTGGTTTTCTGGTCGGATTCGCTTATCAGATTGGTGGATATCGGTTTTTCCTTTTCTGGCTGATTGGGAGAATACGAGTTCAAAACTGATTATGGGGGTTTATGAGATTTGTGGGATAGAAGATACGGTTTGGGTTCCTGTTAATTTGGTCTTCAAATCTGTGGGTATTGATAGCTACTTCCTTAGTCACGGGGCATTGAAAGGAATGAGTATTTTTGTCTCTCTACAATCACGGGATTGCTTGGGATTTAAGAGGATGTGGCATTTGATTCGGTTCAGATTGGAGGATGTGGTTTCCTTCAATCACGAGATTTTGTTTGGTGTTTGTATTGTATCTTCGGGATATGATATAGTTTTAATGGGACTTTATTTCGTTGGTTATGGGATGCTGGATTCTGACAGATTGTGTGAATCTCATCACGATGGGTGGGTTGTACGAGTGGTATTTATCGAGTTGAATAAATGGTCTGTGTGGTCTCACGTTTATACACACTTTCATTCTTCAATTCTCCTTACTGTGCGAGAGGTGTTTCTTTATCAAAGAGTGGTGTGGGTTGGTCTCGTGCGTTTTTCCTGGTATTGTCTATCTTGGCTATTTTGTTTGTGGATTATCATGTCGCAGCTTTCGTTAAACAAGGGCAAAGCTCCATTGGTCCGTACTGAGACGGTGAGGATCGCTAGTTCAGTTCTGGCTCAGAGGATACAACAATTCTCACTGACACTCATTGGGCGACTTATGAATCCAAGTGTTCAACAGATGGAGTCTCTTGTGGCTAATTTGCCTAAGATATGGAAGCTGGAGGATAAGGTGGTGGGAGCAGATTTGGGACAAGGTCTCTTTCAATTTAATTTCGAGGTTGAAGAGGAGCTGTAGGCGGTCTTGATGAACGGTCCATACCATTTCGATGGGTGGATGATTTCTCTGGTGAAATGGGAGCCTATAATCTCATCAACTTACCCATCCGCAATCAATTTTTGGGTCAAGGTTATAGGCATCCCCATGCATCTCTGGGAAGAGGCGACCTTAAGAGCAATAGGCAAGAAGGTGGGTATACTCAGGGAGATTGATGAGGAGACTGGGAGTTTTTGTGTGTCTGTTAATGGTTTTAATCCTCTACTTTTCAAAATGGTTGTGCCTTTTGAGTCTGGGGATGAGATTATTGTGTCCCTTGAGTATGAGAAGCTGGCAGGGTTCTGTGATCACTGCTCTCGACTTACACACGATGTAAGGGTTTGTCCAGAGTTGCAGAAGGGAGCCGCTTAACAGGCTATGGAGCAGCAAGGGGACAAGAGGTTTGGTCAGAAACATCATCTTCAGGGCAAGCAAGGGAGGTTTAAAAATGAAGGTGGTTGGGAGAAGCCACGGAAACATGCTAAGAGAGCTCTGGATTTTCAAAGTCAGGATGCTATGATTGGCGATGTGGGTACACATGGTCCCCGTTTTCAGGACAGGACTCAAGGCTCGAGCTGGGGACAGAAAAAAGAGTTTACAAACGCTGATTCTAGTGGTTCAGGTGGTCAGAGAGGCTCGCAACTGTTTGGTGGTTCTTCAATGGGGCAGAGCTCTTCTTTCCCTCTGAACAGAAAGGGTATGGGACCGGTGTGGCCAAAACCCTTGTACAAGGTGAAGCAAGGTGTTGCTGCGAAAAGTTCTCAAGAGGAAGATTGCGATGTCCGTTTGGCATCAACTTCTCGGGTTGCTGTGGTTGTTCCGGATGCTGTTCATAACGGTTCTGTCAAGGAGGGTGAGGAGACTGATTTTATGGAGGAGAATGATGACTTGCTGGAAGAGGGAGAATATCCCGATGGTGATGTTGCGGCTTTGGTTGAAACTGATCCGGGTAAGGAGGACGTAAGCCTTGCCGATCAGGGAGCTGATACACAGGCTGAAACAACCGGTAGTCCTCAAGGTACCTCTCTTTTTTCAGTCTCGACGGATAGTGTTCTGGGTCTTGTTAATAATGCGATGGCTGATTTCAAGATAGAGGATTTGATTCCCCATAGAGAGAGAGTTATTTGGTCTGTTGGTAGAAAAGGTGTTAGTGGTTCGGGATTTGTTGCTAAAAATGTTGTTAGGACTTTGGCTTCTCCAGGGAAACGCTTGTTGGCTAAGGCATTATCTAAACCTGCAGGTGCGGGGAAAAAACAGAAGACGCAAGGGAGGCAGGTCTCTACTTTGTATGGTAAACCAGCGGATGGTGGTCGTCAAGTCAAGAAAGGGACGGTGGCTCTCCCGAAACCACCGGCGGAAACGTGAAGATCCTAAGTTGGAACTGCCAGGGCATAGGGGTTGATCTGACAGAGAAGTATTTGGGTGACTTGTGGAAAAAACATCGACTAGACATTTTATTTTTATCAGAAACTAAGAAGTGTTTTTCTTATTTGCAAAAATTTCAGAATAAGTTTGGATTTAATAATTTGTATATTGTTGAACCCCGCGGGGCTAGTGGTGGTTTAGCATTATTTTACAGAGATGAAATAAAACTCTCAGTTCTTTATGATTGTGATCGCATTATAGATGTACAAGCTTTTTTTGGTCAACAATTAGTTTATATGTCTTTTATATACGGTGATCCGGTTCCCCAAAATCGAGAAAAAGTGTGGGATAAGTTATCGGATATCGGGGCATTTCGTGTTGATCCTTGGTTTATGATTGGGGATTTTAACGAACTGGTTGGTAACCACGAGAAAAGGGGAGGTGCTTTGCGTCCAGCCTCTTCTTTTGTGCCTTTTATTTCCATGCTCCGTCATTGTGGGATGTTAGAGTTCCCTTGTTACGGTGAACAATTATCATGGAGGGGCAACCGATGCAATAACCAGGTGGTTCGTTGTTGGTTAGATCGTGCATTGGGTAATGAGGACTGGCAAGGATATTTCCCAAATTCTAAGGTCGATTATTTGGAAATGATAGGTTCTGATCATTGTCCAATTTTAGCAACTTGTCTGAAGGTGCATACAAAATGGAATAGGCAATTCCGTTTCGATAAACGCTGGTTGGGGAAAGAAGGGTTATTAGGGGCGGTTGAGTCCGGTTGGAATCGTACGAAAAACTTCCGGATCCCGGGATTTGTGGATAAGATAAAAAATTGCAGGAATTCGATTTCTTGGTGGAGAAAGAATAACGTTTATTCTGGCCCAAGGCTCATCTCTTCCCTAAAGGCGGCTTTACAGGAGGCGAAGATGGATGATTCGATTCTTCAGGAGGAAATTCAGGGTATAGAGAGGAAATTGAAAGAGGCGTACCGGGATGAAGAATTATACTGGCAACAAAAAAGTAGGAAGTTTTGGCTACGGGTTGGGGATAAGAATACTAAAGGCGGCTTACCCATCCCTAGACAGCGACGGGTAAGAAATAGGATTATTGGTTTGTTTGATGCTGATAATGTATGGAATGAATCGGCCTCCGGGATGGAGAATATCGCTACAAAATATTTTGAGGACCTTTTTCGGAATTCAGAGGCCCAAGGTGTGACGGAGATGCTTCAGGAGATTACTCCATTAATTTCGGATGCTATGAACAGAGATTTAATTCGGGAAATTTCGGAAGCGGAGGTTCGGAAGGCCCTGTTTGCTATGCATCCGGAAAAAACTCCAGGACCTGACGGCATGACGGCTTTGTTTTTTCAACGTTTTTGGTCTTCCTTAAAAGGGGATTTAGTGGCTCTGGTTAGAGAATTTTTCCGATCAGGCAGTTTTGATCCACGTTTAAACGAGACAAATATTTGTCTCATTCCTAAAGTTGATCGGCCGCAGCGGATGGTAGAGTTTAGACCGATCAGCCTTTGTAATGTGAGCTATAAATTTATTTCCAAGGTTCTGTGCTTCCGGCTAAAACGGTTTCTCCCATCCCTGGTTTCCGAAACACAGTCGGCTTTTGTTTCGGGCTGTTTGATTACGGATAATATTTTGGTTGCGCAGGAAATGTTTCATGGGTTAAATACTAATTGTAGGTGTAAATCGGAGTTTCTGGCCTTTAAAACAGATATGAGTAAAGCTTATGATCGTGTGGAATGGGATTTTTTAAAGGCGGTTATGGTTAAGTTAGGGTTTGATAGGAAATGGATTTCTTGGATCATGTGGTGCGTATCCTCGGTGTCATATCAAGTTCTCCTCAATGGTCAACCCCGGGGTTTTATTAAACCTCAGCGTGGTCTTCGCCAGGGGGATCCATTGTCACCGTATTTGTTTATCCTTTGCACAGAGGTGCTGATAGCGAATATCAAAAAGGCAGAAAGGGAGAAGAAAGTAACGGGTATCACAATCGCCCGCGATAGCCCTACCATTTCGTATTTGTTGTTTGCTGACGACAGTCTGTTTTTCTGTAAAGCAGAGGCGACTGAATGTAAGACGGTCATGGAAATTATCAGGAATTATGGCAAAGCATCAGGGCAAGAGGTTAATCTAGAGAAATCCTCTATAATGTTTGGCAAAAAGGTTCCTCCTGAGATAAGGCATCAGTTGAAGTCAGTTATTGGTATTTCTAAAGAGGGGGGTATGGGCTCTTATTTAGGCATACCTGAAAGCCTCCAAGGTTCCAAGACAAAGGTTTTTGGATATGTTAAGGATCGGTTGGATGATCGTGTTAATGGTTGGAATGCAAAGCTTTTATCGAAATCAGGTAAGGAGATTATGATTAAATCAGTGGCGTTGGCACTCCCCACTCATGTGATGTCCTGTTACAAATTGCCACAAGAGCTGACGTCTAAATTAACAAGTGCTATTTCCACTTTTTGGTGGAAATCCAATGATAGGGCCTATGGTTTACATTGGGTAGCCTGGGAAAAATTATGCAAGGATAAGTGTGAAGGGGGTCTTGGATTCAGGGCTCTGGAACAATTTAATGATGCTATGTTAGCGAAACAGTATTGGCGGTTAATCCAACATCCGACGTCCTTAATGGCCCAGGTGTTGAAAGGCCGATATTTTAGAAATAAACATCCTCTTATGGCCAAAAAACCATATAATCCCTCCTTTGCTTGGAGGAGTATTTTCTCAACTAAGGGTTTGGTGGAACATGGAGCACGATGGGCGGTAGGTTCGGGTAATTCTATTTCGGTTTGGAGAGACCCATGGATACCGGACATTCGACCACATCCAGCTAATGGTCGGGGTCGTCTCTGGCTATCGAGTTTGATGGTGAATCATTTAATTAATCCTGCTACGAAGGATTGGCATCTGCCTACTCTGGAGGAGTATTTGGATCCGGAGGATATACAGATTATTCGGAGTATGGCGGTCAGTAAAGTCCAGCAACTGGATCGCTTAGTATGGCACCTTTTCCAAGTCAGGAAAATACACGGTTAAATCAGGATATCGGTTAGCTAGAGAATTAATGACGGCTGTCGAATACGGCCCGACATGTTTGGCCCTTAGAGCCCAGGCGTGGAAGCTTGATGTTCCCCCGAAGGTCCAACATTTTTTCTGGCAGATTGCTTCGGGCACTCTCCCAGTGTTAGAACGACTTGCGTACAGGGGTGTCCGGTGTGCTACTCTCTGTAAACGATGTGAGTCTGCACCAGAGACTATCAATCATGCTCTCTTTGAGTGCCCTCGCTCGCGGGATGTTTGGGGTTTGTCACCGGTTTCGTTAGCTCTTGATGGCTTCCCATTTGCTTCAATCTATGCGAATTTAGACTTTATTTTCTGGCCGGCTGCTTCTCAATCGGGGTAACCTGATGTAGCTCCTCGCCTTCCCTGGATACTTTGGTCACTATGGAAAGATAGGAATAAAAAAGTTTTTCAGGGATTAGAGGCTGAGCCGATGGAGATTATTCTTCAGGCGAATAATGATAAAATTGTGTGGGGCGAGGCCAAATCTCTCGCGGTCAATTATTCGCCTTCTATGCCTTTGTTGGAGGACAGGGGGGTGTTTCCTCGATGTCAGATTGATGGTTCTTGGAAAGGTTCAGATACTCTGCAGGGTCTAGGGTGGTGGTGTTGTAGTGATGAATATTCGACACTTCTCTTGGGAGCTCGGAGTCAGAGGCGCGGTCCTACATCCTTACATGCAGAGCTGCAAGCCTTGATTTGGGCCATGGAGTCACTCATAGCGGCTGGAGTAGCTTGTCAGAGCTTCGAGACAGATTGTGCAGAATTAGTGGCGATGGTGCAGATGCCAGACGATTGGCCAGCTTTTTCGAATCTGTTGGAGGAGTTTTTTATGCTCAGATCACGTTTTCCATCCTTCTCTCTGACCAGGATCACTCGAGAGCTCAACGTACGGGCAGATTGCCTTGCCCGCTTTTCAAGACCTTTATTATCTGAAATTTCTTTTGTAAACTCTTTTCCCCCGGTTTGGGCAACCAATCAGGACGTTATTTTTTAGTTTGATTAATGTTTGGTTGAAAAAAAAAAAAAAGAAGTACGTAGAAGATATATCATAAACATTTTAGAATTTATAATATGTAAAACTTAGAATACCATAGAAATAGAAAAAAAATAAACTAAATAAGGAAAGTGAATTTTTTTTTAATAATCTTAATTTATGATTACAATTCTGTATTTATTGTTTAGATATGTTCCAATAAATTTTAGAATATGTATTCTAAATTATTTAGAAGAAAGACAAAAACAGAAAAATTGACATTCGACATAACTTATGATATCGTGATCGGCTTTTTTCACCTTCTATGAAAATTTCATTTACTGATTATGAAGCAAATCTATGTTACTTGTGGTGTATGGAGATTAATTGGATGCCAACAATGAGTGGAGATTTATTGATGATCGACTTTGCAACCCACTACGTCTCTTGAAGAGTTGAAGGTGATGGTTTCAGAAGACTATGAAATAGAGGAAAGTATGTTTGATGTGGAATTCAGTTATTTATCGACAGAGATTAAAGTTGATTCTCCTCCCGTTATATTGACAAATGATAGAGGAATGAAAAAATTTCTTGCATATCTGAAAAGGAAAAGCATGATTCGGTTGTGTGTTACGTTCAAAGGAGTAGTTGATGATGATAGGAGTAAAGTCCAGTTCGATCTGAATAAGGTACCACATGATACAAGTGATGGTGATGATGTGGGAGTTGATCTGGGAAACTTAGTAGCTATTATTTCAAGGAATTCACATAAGCCGACTAATGATGTATTAGAAAAGCCTACTGATGCTAATCTTGGTGACGTTGCTGGTTCAAAGTTGGAAGATTCAATGGTAACGAAGGGTGAATATTTTAGCAGTAAGGAAGCTTTACAGGCTACTATAGAAATGTATGCAATGAAATATAACTGCGACTACAGGATTACAAAATCTGATAAGAGATGGTGGTGTATACGCTGCATTGATAGTGCTTGTAATTGGCGTCTCCCGGCAGAGTGTTTACAATCGTCT
Organism: Camelina hispida; assembly: GCA_023657505.1. Taxonomy (NCBI): domain Eukaryota; kingdom Viridiplantae; phylum Streptophyta; class Magnoliopsida; order Brassicales; family Brassicaceae; genus Camelina; species Camelina hispida. The sequence goes on along the minus strand of CP094637.1, from coordinate 14,865,656 downwards.
ACATATTTCAAAATCTACAAGTTTGTGGGTAACCATACATGTGCTCCTTCAAAAAAAAAACTCATTTTGTAGGACTCCATCTGCAAGAACAATTGGACATCTCATTGAGCAAATCTATGAAGGTGTAAAGAAAGGTCCTAAACCGATTGATATAATTAATATTATTCGTTCAAGGTACGGCTGCGAGCTAACATATCACCAAGCTTGGGAGTCTCGAGAGTATGCAGTTAACGAAGTTAGAGGAATTCCTGAGAAAAGTTATGCTAAGATACCAAAATACTTGCACATGCTACAAGAAGCGAATCCTAGTACGTTCACGAATTATGAAATTGACTTTGATGGAAGATTCAAATATCTATCTATATCTTTTGGTCAATCAAGAAGAGGGTACTACAAGGCAATGCGGAAAGTGATAGTCATTGATGGAACATTTTTGAAGAATAAATACAAAGGGGTTCTATTAGTTGCTACAGCTTTAGATGGTAACTCCAATTTGTATCCAATCGCATTTGGAATTGCTGATTCTGAGATTGTTCATGGGAGTAATTTTTTATGCAACTTAAGATGGTTATAGCTGATGAAGAAGGTTTATCATTTGTGTCGGATAGACATACATTGATTTCTAAATCAATTGGAAACATCTACCCATTGGCTAAGCATGGTATTTGCATCCACCACTTGATTAGTAATGTGATAACATATAATAAGGGCAGAGGTGTCTCTGATATGATTGCAAAAGCATCAAAAGCTTATAGAGTTGCTGAGTTTGAGAAAGAGTTTGCGCGAATTAACAATATTAGTCCTACTATTGGAAGTTATCTAGAGGAAGCTGATGTGAAGAAATGGGCTGGGTTATAGATATGACATTAACACCAACAATGCAGCTGAGTCAATCAATGGAGCTTTGAGGTCACCCAGAAAGTATCCAATAATTCTTTTGTTAGACAGCATCAGAGAAATGATGACACGCTGGTTTTATGAGAGTAGAGAGTTAAGTGCAAAGCAAAAGGATCCTTTAACTGTTGAGGTGGAGAAATATATTTCAAGAAGAATAGAGAAAGGTAAATTCATGAACGGTTATCTAATGAGCAGATCCATGTTGCAGGTTAAAGGTAATGGAGTAGACTACATTTTTGACTTAGAAAGAAGGACTTGTTCATGTGGAAAGTTCAGCATAGGAAAAATCCTTTGTAGACATGCTATAAAAGGAGCTTTTGATATAGGCAAGGATCTATATCCTTATGCTGATGATGTGTATACCACTACCGCATGGAGATCGCAATATGAGGAAACTATTAATCCAATAGGTTTTCCTGAAGAAGAATGGTCCCACAACATGTTGAAGATGCAAAAGTTCGACCACCTAAAACAAGAAGACATCCTGGACGGCGAAGAAAAAGAATATATGAATCCGCTGAAGACAAGATAAAATCATCACAAAACTCACAAGGGTCAAAGAGACATAAATGTAGGCATTGTGGCAAAGAAGGGCATAACAGAACGACATGTGATATCGTGATATAACAATGGTTTGTGCATCAACTTAAGATTCATGTTTTTGATACCATCTTTAGTGGATTTCATTTATATTTACGGTACTCTTTTTGTTTTCAGGTAGTCTCTAGGTTGTGTTTCACGGCAGAGGAGTTGTGAAAAATGATGGTGTTTGATGGTTTTGATTTTAGATTAATATAAGACTCATGTGTTTTGAAATTCCTTGATGGTTTTGATTTTAGATTAATATAAGACTCATTTGTTTTGAAATTCCTTGATGGTTTTGATTTTAAATTAATATAAGACTCATGTGTTTTGAAATTCCTTGATGTTGTTTTCTTTCAATACAACTTTCATTAAAATCAGGGTACACAAAAATAGACTAACAAAGGGTCTTAAGCATAACAACAAAATAAAGAAACCAAAAACATCATATCATCTTTCTATAAAGCAATGCCATTGAAACTGCCACTACGACTAGTACACAGATCCTCTTCTTGTTCGACTTCTCTATACTCTCTTTTGCAACCATTAGCTCTTGCCTCATGATCACAATCAGATTCTTCTCCACCATTTCGTCCATCTCCCGCACCATCTCCACAAGAACAATGTGAAGTTGATGCTCGCTGAGATAGCACCATCCTTTTCTGTGTCTCTGCTCCATGATCAACTTGCTTCTTCTTCCTCTTCTTCAAGCTAGACACTTCTGGGATATTAGCTTGCTTCTCACCACTCTCCAAACCAACCAAAACTTCATTGTCCCCTCCAACAGTCTGAGATTGTTCCACACCAACATCCTCAATATTATCATCTTCCACACCATATCCTTCGACACTCTCACAAATATGATCTCCAAAATAATAGATAGATCTGATCAAAGCATCCAAGTTGTCCACTTCACAATCTTTAATTTCACCACTCCTCAAATATTCAATGGACTCCAATACATCAAAGTTTCCAGTGGAGAAAATGTATGGATAAACAACATCCTGCCAAAACAAAAACAAAAAACCAATTCATTCATGTTCGTTTATCAATTAGTAAAAAAAATCAACATAGTCGAATATATTCCAAAAAAAAAGTAGTCAACGAACCTTGTTTCCAATTGATTTCTCTACAAGGAGGAGCTCATCATAGGATACTTTTGCAGCACCTTTCCAATTAGAGCATCGGCTAACTGTAATCTCTTTGTCAATCTTCTCTCCCATAATTTGTCCAATGAGAGGATTGACTTTTATAACGCAAACTTGAAGAGCATATGAGAAACCATTGAGGATGTAACTAATGGGGTTCTTCAGTTTCTTTCTTGCTTCCATTATAGAGCTAACTAAATGGTCAAAAGCTACAAGACCCGAAGGATAAGTCCTAACCTTCTCTAGATCCATGACCAGCTTGATGTATGAATGTGGTATAGCTTTCTTCTCATCCTAAACCACTACCAACCCAGCAATTACACAAACATACACAAAACAAATTATATCTTCTTGTTTTCCCCACGATTGAGCTGCTTCAAGGTGGGTCTTCATCAAGCTTTGATTGGTAATGATACCACCTCTCTTCAACAATTTGCTCCAAAACCCATTATCATCTGTCCAATTCTCTGAATCATCACTGAAATCGTCATTTTACTTAAGCCAACAACTGCATGGAATTCTTGCATTGAGAATCTAAGCGGCTTCTTACCAAACACAAACCACAGCTCATGTCTTCTCTTAGTCACCAACTGCCTACATATTATGCTGTGTATCAACCGAGCTGAGTACCCAAGACCATTCTCATACTCATACTCCTCTGGTATGAGCTGAGTACCCAAGACCATTCTCATACTCATTCTCATACCCAAAACCATGGATCACCCTTCACAATCTCATACTCCTCTGGTAATGCGCTCTTGATTTTGATCAAAATAGACATTCGACATGAGTTATTTATCTGCCCAACTTGTAGCTCACTTCCATCTTCCATAAGCCGCTTAGGATACTTGTTTTCCATTCCTGCCAAAAAAAGAGTAAAAGATGAATTAATATAAATTAGCCACAACTGAAATAAATCAACAAAGATATGAGACTTCAATTTTACAAAAAAAAAAAAAAAAAAAAAAAAAAAAAACAGATTACTAAAAGTATGATTTAAGAACAAGAAAACTATGACTACTAATCATTTATATGCAGACCGGAATTTGAAAAAAAAAACACAAGTTTATGTAAGTTATAAATGTAAGTTATAATAAGTTATAACCAAACGAGATACGACTTTTATAACCAAACGAGATACGATTTCTAATCAGACAATTAGACAATCACAGTTGTATTAAGAAAAAAACTGTACTTTGGCACTTACTTGTATCAGATTCTGATGGTGCTTTTGTTGAGGACATTGACATTTGCGATTTATGATCATAACATGCTCTCAGCCATGGTCAGTCTCTAAATAATATAATTGACAGCAAAGAGAATATAGAGAAGGTCATGACTTATATAGAGAGGTTTCCTGAACTAAGAAGATCAAATAATGAAATCGTTTAAAAAATTACATAACCTTATGAAATTAAGGAATCAGAAAAACCAACATTTCCAATTTGAAATAGAGTTTTTTAAAAATTACATAAGCTTATGAAAGTAAGAAAAATAATAATCAGCATGCAAAAAAATTGAAATCGAATAAAAAAGTCTGGGTTCAAATCTAGACATGACGCAAGAAACTAATGCATCATATCTGACATATCTATAAATCATGATCGCAAGATACAAATCGAGTAAAAAAATTGATATAATCGCAAGAAACTAATGCATCATAATAATCAACATGCTAACATATTTAGACATGATAACTGGTTTGAAAAAAAATTTGTAATAGAATTCTACATACCTTTTAAGCGGTGAAGATGCAAAAAGCAAAGTTGTGACAAGCTAAGAAGCAGTGAGAGAAGGAAACACCTCTGAAATCATAACAAAAATCAACAAAGACATGAGATTCTTACTCGATTTCTTGAGATAGAAAGAGTCAAATTTTCAAAAACAATATAATACAGATTCTTAAAACTATGAATTAAGAACAAAAAACCTTGATTACTAATCATTTAGATGCAAAACAAGAATTCAAAGTCTTATACAATAGTGAAAAATCAGAAAACCGAGAGCTTCATCCTCATCATTATCACATTATTAAGAAAATCATTGAAACTTTGTTAATTGTACTTATAATAATACAATTCTGGATTCAAATCGATATTACAAAAGGATAAAAGTTAAACATGCCCAAAAATTTCCACAGTTAAACAAACCAAATTCGATCAACATGGATAAATGTTCAAGAGAAATCCATACTGATAATATGTTAATTTACTTAAAATTATACAATTCTAGGTTGAAATCGAGATTAAACAAACAAAAACAACCTCGAAATTTTGGTTTCCCCGATTTGGTAAAATTGAGAAATTGACCATATAAAATTTCATAATTTTCATCGAAATTGAGCGATTAAAACTAACAAAATCAAGATTAAAAGATTTACACTACAATATGAATACAAATTTCATGTGATGTGAACAGAAGCAAAGGACATTGACCGATTAAAGTGAGGAAACAAAAAAATTGATGAATCGCAAGAACAAGAGAAAGACAAATCAACAAGAGGACAAAACAAGAATTAAGCTTCGCCCATATGAGCAAAGGAGGGAAAAACACTCGCCGCCGTCAATGAATCGCGACAACAAGACGAAGATGTCACCGCAGTCGCCGCCGTCGATGTCACCGATGTTCGGTTTATTTTTTTACGACTTGCTAAAAGAGAATAAAGAAAAAAGGGTTTTAGTCTTGTAGAAGTCTCTCAGTGAATTAGAGGCTTATGTTTCTATTTTGTTTTCTTATTTTTGGACATAAATTTACTTTCAAAATTTAATTGGAGTTTCTTATTTTCGTTTTTAAAAAATAGGACAAAACTGGGTTAAGAGCAAATTAAAACCTATATGACCAAACCTACAAAAAAAAGTGTAAATAGACAAATATTTTTAAAAAGATCATTTTTTCTAATATTCCCTTTTTTCTTTTGTATAAAACTATTTTTTTATACCAACTATTTATAAGATACACGTTTCAAAAGAAGATATAAGTTTTTGGGTGAGTTCATGGCGGTGAAAACTGACATGTCCAAAGCTTATTATCGAGTCGAATGGAGTTATCTCAGAACTCTTCTCAAGGCTTTAGGCTTTCACCAGATTTGGATAGATTGGATGATGATGTGTGTTTGTTCTGTGACTTTCTCAGTATTGATCAATGATAAACCTTTTGGTATGATCATTCCACAAAGAGGATTGCATCAAGGAGATCCGCTTTCCCCTTTTCTTTTTGTGTTGTGTACTGAAGGTCTGACGCATCTGATGAACAAAGCACAACATTTGGGTCTTATTGATGGGATGCAGTTCTCAGAGCAGGGTCCAAGTATACATCATCTTCTGTTCGCTGATGACAGTTTATTCATCTGCAAGGCAAATAAGGATCAGGCCTTGGTGTTGTACAATATATTGAAAGTGTATGGAAAGGCTACAGGTCAGACTATCAATCTTATTAAGTCTTCCATCTCTTTTGGGATAAAGGTTTTAGGTTCGAACAAGCTTGAGGTCAAGGCAACCGTGGAGATTGAGCATGAAGGTGGAGCAGGGGTGTATTTAGGTCTTCCAGAATGCTTTAGTGGATCGAAGGTGGTGATGTTGGATTACATTAAAGACAGACTCAAGAGCAAAACTTCAGCTTGGTTCTCTAGATCGCTTTCACAAGGCGGGAAGGAGATCATGATAAAAACAGTGGCATTGGCAATGCCTGGTTTTGCGATGTTTTGTTTTAAACTCCCCAAAACCACCTGTAGCAATTTGGCAAGTGCTATGTCTGATTTTTGGTGGAGTTCAGCTGAGCATTTGAGGAAGATCCATTGGGTGAGTTGGGAGAAATTGTGTCTACCTAAAGCTTTGGGGGGTTTGGGTTTTAGAGATATAGGGCTTTTCAACCAAGCGTTGTTAGCCAAGCAAGCATGAAGGTTAATTCAATTCCCGAACTATCTTTTCTCCAGAGTCATCAAAAGTAGATATTTTTCGGATTCAGAGTTTCTACAAGCGGTGCTGGGTCCAAGACCTTCTTATGGTTGGAGAAGTATTCTCCATGGTAGAGATCTTTTAACTCAAGGTCTAGTTAAACGAGTTGGAAATGGAAAAAGTATTAGAGTTTGGATGGATCCTTGGGTAGAGGATAATGGAATGAGAGTGCCCTGGATAAAGAACCCTAAAATTAACATCGACTTGTTGGTGTGTGACCTCATGGTTCCGAATAGGAAGGAGTGGGACATTGACAAACTTGAGGACCAGTTTTATCCGGGGGATGTAGAGCGGATAAAAGAACACAAACCTGTAGCGTCAATTGAAGATTTCTGGATTTGGAAACATAACAAGAGTGGGGCTTACTCAGTGAAGTCTGGTTATTGGTTAGCTTCGCAGATCAACTTGAGGTCAGTTTTAGCAGAAGTTTCAATTCAACCATCTTTAAATTAGCTCAAGATACAGGTGTGGAAAGTCAAAACGGAACCCAAAATCAAGGTTTTCCTCTGGAAAATTCTTAGTGGTGCGATCCCAGTTATGGATTTACTATCCTGTAGAGGTATGAAGGTGGATAATCGTTGCCAAACTTTTGGTCTAGAAGGAGAATCTATTCAACATGTACTCTTTGGTTGCTCTCTTTTTAGACAAATTTTGGCTATCTCCGACTATCCTGAACCAGAGGGAGGTTTTGTTCATGGTTCTGTTTTTTCCAATATCTATCACTTCTTGATAAACAGAGATAATAGAAACTGGCCGCTTGAAATAAGGAGAAGTTTTCCTTGGCTTATCTGGAGAATCTGGAAAAACAGGAATTTGTTCTTTTTCGAAGGCAAAAGATTTTCTCCTTTGGAGACTGTGGAGAAAGTTAGAAAAGATGTTGAGGATTGGAGTGCAGCTCAAGTGGTTGAAGGAGAAAGGGCATTGCCAATGGAGGGTCAGAATTCTAGTGATCGAAACCAAGTAATCTCACCCGTAATATCCTGGAAACCGCCTCAAAAGGATTGGGTCAAATGCAACTTAGGAGTGGTTTGGTCAAAAGAACAATCGTTAGTTGGAGCTGCTTGGGTCTTGAGAGATGAGAAAGGAAAGGTTCTCTCGCACAGTAGAAGGTCCTTCCAAAAGCAGGATGGAAGCCCAAGTAATTAGTGTGGTTTGGGCAGTTGAGAGTATGATTAGTCTCAAGGTAAACAAGGTGGAGTTTGCAGTGGATGACATTTTGTTGGTTGGAATCATTAACAGGCCGCAAGCGTGGCCATCTTTTAGGTTTCAGTCAACAGAAATGTTGGGATCTTTGTTTCTTTTGTTGGATTGGTTGGTGGTTTTCGAATGTGTGACAGCAAATAGAGGAGCCTCTCTCATTGCACAAAGCGTTTTAAGGCAAGGAAGGCTTCGATTTTATGTAGCGAACAGTTATCCAGGTTGGCTTGAAGAGCTTTTCAGAGATGAGAGTGTTTCCTCTTTTTGTGTTGGTATCTGTTTTGATCAATGGATCTTAAAAGTAGTGATTCTTTTTGTAAAGTCCCTTTTAAATGGTAAATCAGGGTAGGTAGGAAGTGGCCGGGTGTCTTCGTGCCTTTTAGATCATTTTTTGGGTTTGACTTTTCTCAAGTCAAGGGAGTCGATATAGTAAGATGTATCCTTTCAATATCAATATATAAAATCAGTTGACAAAAAAAAAAGACGTTTCAAAAGAAGATAAGAGTTACATTTACATTTACATTTTGTCTTCATATATTTTCAATTTGTGATAAGCGTTACATTATGCCAGCTAATTGTAACATGCATTGGCCGATTTAAGAAAAATATAATTTTGTAAGTAAATGTCTGTTTTTTTTATAAACATTACATTTTGTCTTAACTTCTTTTCTTCTAACTTTCTGTGTAAATGTAATATTTTTTTTATGACATACAAAATCTGTTACAATTTAATATTTACTTTTGTAACTGATGATCGGACTCTCTGCAACAGGTGACAATAGGGCACGAGTCTTTTTTCCGATGATGGATATTATTCCTATTTGCTTATAGCCTCTGTTTCTTTTGTAATTTCGTGGATCTGCTCATTAAAATGCCCAATAATAAAAATAGGTCTGTTTCTTATAAAGAAAAAAAAAATTTACTATCCAAAATGAATATGCGTAAACCCAAATTTAATTTTTCAGTTTATTACAAACACTTTCCTAGTTTAAATATATGAAAACTAAAATAGCCGCAAAAATTTGATTTAAATTTTGAGAAATCATTATAAATATTTTTTTGATGCATGAAGAAATTAAATAAAGTTGATTTAAATTTTAGAAGAAAATTATTTAAGAAATCTTCATTAAACTGGAAATTATAAAATAAGCAAAAATTTCAATAAGTTTAAATCTCCATTTGTGATAAGCGTTATATTCACTACAAAAAAAAAGTGTGGTAATACATCATTTATTTTCTATTTTTGCATCAGTTTTAAATGATGCAAAAATAATTTACATCATTTGAATTAATGATTTACATTTTGTTGATGCAAATAATTTGCATCGTTTATATCAAATTGATGTTAATATTCAAAATATTTACATCGAATATTATAATTAATGTAAATATATATCATTTATTTAAAATTAATGTCAACATTTATATCAATTTATTTAAGTGATGTTAGTATATAGAGAATTTGTTATAAATACCCTTTTTGATATATTCCTTTTCAAAAATACCCATTTTTTTGGCCATTTTCATTTTCCCTCCTTTAATTTTTAATGACCATTTTACCCTTAGATGAAAAATATTTTAATCAATAAAAGGTTTTTAAAAGGTTTTCAAATGGTTTTTAAATAGATTTTTAAAAGGTTTCTAAACACCTTATAAACGCTTTTACAATGTTATTAAAAACCTTGTAAACGTTTTTAGAGGGTTTTTATAAGGTTTTTAAAAGGGTTTTTAAAGCTTTTTAAATACCTTGTAAACATTTTAAAAGCTTTTTAAAAGTATTTACAAGGTTTTTAAAAGCGTTTACAATGTTTTTATAAGGTATAAATTTCAATATTTTTGGCGGGAAAAAAAGTTTTGGCGAGAAAAAAAAGTTTTGGCAGGAAATTTTTTTTATTTTTGGCGGGAAAATATTTTCGATTTTAATGACTGTACATTCTTGCGGTCACTTAAAAAAGGGTAATTTGGTCATTTTGTATATAAAGAGGGGTAGTTTTAAAAATGGTCAACATGAAGGGGTATTTTTAAAAAGGAGTATGGAAAAAAGGGCATTTATGAAAATGCTCCAAGAATTTTAAAAAAAACAAAAAAAAGGTAAAAGAAATTACATGACGTAAATGAAACGTAGGTTGGGAGAAGGAAGAAGCCAAATTAATTTAAACATGATAATATTCTTAACTGCTAGATATTGATCACAAACTAAATCTTTTTGTCATAAAATTCGGTTACCCAAAGAAACTAATAAATAAAAATATGTTTGCAAAACAAATATCTCGCCACCCACCTAATGACAAATTAATCCCGCTCAATGTTTTTTTTAAATGTTATATCACTTATTAAATTGATGTAAAACATAAGTGTTAGCATCAATTACAAATAAACAATACAGGAAAATTTTATTTAATTTTATAAATTAATATAATAAATATATAATGTTAAATATAAATTGTTATCCAGGAAAATTTATTATAGTATAAGTTTCAGTTAAAATAAGATTTGAAAAATATAATAAGGTAACTAACTAATGTATATAGAAAAATACTTAGGTTCACCCCTTTGTATTCACCCCCTCTCCTCTCAACCAATCATAATGCTCAATTTAATATTTCATTTAAAAAATAAATCAAAATTAAATTAAAAACAAAACAAATTAAGGAAACAAATTAAGGAAACAAATTCTGTATACTTTTATTTAAAGAAAGTCAAATATTGGCTTGGTTTAAATTTTATATATCGGTTTGGGTAGTTTAGTTTTTACAATTAAAACGAAATTATATGTCGGTTTGGGTTTACAAATAAAGTGGTTAGGGTTTAGATTTTACAATTAGAATGAAATTATATGCCGGTTTGGGTTTACAAATGAGATGGTTAGGGTTTAGATTTTACAATTAGAACGAAATTATATGTCGGTTTGAGTTTACAAATGAGATGGGTAGGGTTTAGATTTTACAATTAGAACGAAAATATATGTCGGTTTGGGTTCACAAATAAGATGGTTAGGGTTTAGATTTTACAATTAGAACGAAATTATATGTCGGTTTGGGTTTACAAATGAGATGGTTAGCGTTTAGATTTTATAATTAGAACGAAATTATATGTCGGTTTGGATTTACAAATAAGATGGTTAGGGTTTAGATTTTATTATTAGAACAAAATTATATATCAATTTTGTTGACAACAATGGCGACAGGGAAAACTGTGAAGGATGTCTCTCCACACGAGTTCGTCAAGGCTTACGCTGCCCATCTCAAGCGCTCTGGCAAGATTGAGCTGCCTCTGTGGACAGACATAGTCAAGACTGGTAAACTTAAGGAGCTTGCTCCATATGACCCTGACTGGTACTACATCAGAGCCGCTTCCATGGCTAGGAAAGTCTACCTGAGAGGTGGTCTTGGAGTTGGTGCCTTCCGTAGGATCTATGGAGGAAGCAAGAGGAACGGTAGCCGTCCTCCTCATTTCTGCAAGAGCAGTGGTGGTATTGCTCGTCACATTCTTCAGCAACTCCAGACCATGAACATTGTCGACCTTGACACTAAGGGGGGGAGGAAGATCACATCAAGTGGTCAGAGAGATCTTGATCAAGTTGCGGGAAGGATTGCAGCTGCCGTCTAAATCAAAATCACAGATGATCAACTCCAAGTTTAAGGTTTATGTTTTTGGAATTTAGTTATGTGGAATGAGTTGCATTTGAAAACCAGTAGTAGAATTCCCTCTCATTTTTTGTTTTGATGAGTTTTGTTTCTTTTGCCCCTCTTTATATTCTGAGCGACTTATGGCTATATATTTGATATTTATCAATTTGGGTTTATAAAAGAGCGGTTTAAGTTTTTAATTTTAAAATAATATCTACAGATTTTCTTTCCTTATTTTATAAGGGGGTGAATGATAAGGTTCACCCCTAGGGGTGAACCCAAATATTGTTCATGTATATATCTCATATATTAGGTATCCATCACTGCAATATTATTATTTCCTTAGTAGTTTACAATAAAATAATAATAAAACAGAATGAAGGTTGTACACAAAAATAATAATTATAGTTATAATATATAGTCACGATTATAAAGTACGGTAATAATTATAACTAGATTCGGACCCGCACATACGTGCGGGATTGATTTCAAGAATGAAAGTTATTTATGAGGTTTACAATATATTACGGATGTGTATGTGGCTTATGTTTGTAAACATACGTTCAAGTTTTAATGATATTATTTTCAAATGTTCTTGAAGAGTTTCAAATCTGAAAGACTAAAGATATTGAAATATAAAAGTCAGAAAACTCAAAACTCAAAATATTGATGCTCAAAAAAGTTTTTTGTGAATGAATGAAACAAAATACTTCCACACGTTTTATACAGAGATTAGATTAGCTCAATGTAACATTAAAATCGATAATCAATGTTTCCGAAAATATCTCAAAATATATAACCAAATTAAATATATTTACTTATATAAAATTTTGAATTTATACCCGTTTTTGTAAGTAGCTAAGATGACTACAGATTTTGGTAAGTAGCTAAAATTTCGTATATGTGATCATTTAAGTCTTTCAAACTAAATCAAGAAAAGATATGAAACATGTAGAGTTTTGGTAAGTATCACATTAATTTACTAAATTAAAACGATTTTGCTAACTTACCGAAATTGTGGTCGTATTTAACTTGCTAATTAACAACCACTTAAGGTTGATTAGATAATTGATTTGATATCATTTGGTAAGGTAACATTCGAGATATCAACTTAATGATTCATTTTTAATTGGAATTTAAATATGGATAGTTTTCTATATTGAATTATATGTTATTTAAGATTTGTGATTAATGCTTCATAATATTATTATTAGCTATGGAAGTTACTAATTATCAATGATACTGATTTGTTTTTGCTTCCCTAAAATATATATATTTTTGTTTGACTTTTATTGTATATAATTGTGGTCGATTCTGTTTGGATCCAAGACTTTTTATTCTTGATCTGCTTTGTAAAACACGATCCGAATTAACAAAACCCGAGTCACAAAAGGATCTGCGTGTTTTCACATTTAAAATTAATTTATTGTCCTTCTTTTATTGTATGCTTTGAAATATATTCAAGATCATTTTATGTCATATATTCCCAAGTTTAATTTTGCCTTGTAAATAATGCTTCCCTTTTAATAGTATAGACTAGATTAGGACCCGTGCTCCTTTTATTTATATCGTAATTTTTATATAACATATAATTTATGTGATTGTATTTAAAAGTTTTTTTGGATAAAACATTATGCAATAAAATCATATGCTAAATATGATGGCTTAAAAAAAAGACACATATCTAGTAAGTTATATACTAATAATGATTTTAGCACGGTTGAAATTCTTTTTATTTATATTATAATTTTAGAATAAAATACGATTCCAAAGATCACGATTAATGCTAGATTAGGACCTTAAAAACTTTTAAAATCAATCATATAAATTATATTTTATTCTAAAATTATAATATAAATAAAAGGAATTTCAACTCGTGTTCTAGCACGGATCTTAATATAGCATTAAGGTTTAATTTTTAATTTCTGAATACGATCCCAAAGATCACTATTAATATTGTTAAATTAGCGAGATTTGATATTTTTTTATGATTGAAAATAAATTTTTATCTCTTTAATAACTTTTTTATTGATGTGGTTTATTAATAAAATTTGTGGAAAATAAATTGGTAATATTGTGATTCTAGGTACTTGGACCCATATACATGTGATCTTCCAAAAATAAAGTTTGGAATATCGATGAATTATCAATTTGGAATATCCCGTTTAAGATTTTCAATTATAATTAAGGTTTTATTTGTTATAATTAATATATGGATTAATTTATAACTTAACCTATTTGTAACCATTTATTAAAATTATAAAGTCTACCAAAACAATGTTGTGTACTTCCCTTTTTTATTATAAGTGGATATGACAGAGAATACACTCAGGTTTGTGCACATGCATGTATTTGTTAGTATCCCACATCGGCTGGGAGAGGAATGATGATAGTAAAAATTTAACTATAAATACATTAGCTTAGAATAAGTTGTTTAGTGGCTTCAAAGTTAGGCTTCCAATAATTAGGCCCATTTGGCTATAGTTAGAAAAAAAATCGATCCAATATCCGATTTTAGCTCATTAGTCGGACAAAAAATCGGATATCGATTAACATGAGCGATTTGGCCAAAATCGCTGCGTGTATGGTCCGATAAGCGATTAACCGATTGAGTAATCGGCTAGGCGTCCGATTTTTAAAACAGGAATATTAAAACTGATATTAAATTGTACCAAGTTTCTATTAGTTATTAAAAATAGTGAAAATGATGCTTCTATTTTTTTAATATTTTTTTACGTGAGGTTTTTTTTAAAGAAGATATATATTAATGTCATTATTATAATTTATTTTAACATCAGTTTCTATTTATGTAAATTTTATATCATTTTTAAAAGTGATCTTATTAAAAAATTAATAGATACATCAATCATCAAAATGATGTAAATTTATTTTCAAATCAATTTTTCTAAAGTGATACAAACTAACTAGGTAACAACCCGCACATAGTGCTGTATAAAATATTTATTTAATGTTTTTACTGTAATTTTTATTTACAAAATCTATTATATTTATGGGTAATTGAAGTATATATAATTCGATTGTGTAGTATATATTTATAAAAAAATTTGTATAATAATTAAATTTAACACGTGAGAGTTATTATAATATCAATTTTATATTTTTATATCATATGAACAAAGGGTTCTTAAAATTCATTTTAAAGATTTTATGAAAATATAATTTGGAAAAATACAATGGTAAATAAATGTAAATATTTTTAAAAGCTGATGACAAATAAAGTAAAGAGTGGTCATGAGCTCTGTAATGCTGACACCTCAGCTTTTTTGCCAAAATGTTCCTCTATTAATATATAGGGGATAGGCTGTGCCGGCCCACCCGTAAAGCAGGCAAAGCAGCTGCTTTAGGCCACATCATATACTAAACTTATAATGACACATATTTGAGAAATTAGGCAGGTCTGTTGGGTTTGTATCATGCAATTATGTGGCAAGTCATGGGTTCAAGCTTTGAACTTTGCAAGTTCGTTTAGTTTTTTTTTTCTTTTGCTTTTTATTTACAGGTTTTGATGTTTGGTTTTGGTTTTTTTGGTTGGCATAGTCTAACATTTTATAAAAATTTCTTTATTACTTTTTGGTTTAATTTCCGTTTTTAACATTAAAATCTACAAAAAAAAATTGAATTAACTTGACTACAAGATATTATAATATTCAAACAAACTAAATTTTACAAAAACATCAAAATTACTTTTTCTCCTTAATCTTTATTTTATTATAATAATACATTATTACCAACTACTTTTGATTAGCAATGATGACTACCGAATATTTGCTATAATAAAAGTTAGAAAAATTAAGTTTTATATTGTTATTATATTTTTCAATATTTTTTAATTATATTTTAGCATCGTAGTGAATAAAATATTAATTTTATATAACAAACAAAATTATTTTTCTATGCTTTAGGCCACCAAAATTCAAAAACCGGCTCTGCTAATAGGACTTCATTTTACTGATGTCAAACTAATCAATTATAACATCAGTTTAAATAATTGATGCTTAGTTACTTCATTTCTAAATAACTAATTTAAAATAATATAACTTTGTTTTGTGATACCATTTAAGCCATACAATACACTTGTTTTTTTGTAGTGATTTTGTCTTCATACATTCTTTTAGGCCAACTAATTGGAACAGGCATTAGATGTTTAAAGAAAAAAAATTGAAAGTAAATGTTTATTTGTGATAAGCGTTACATTTTGTTTTCACTTCTGTTCTTCTAACTTCAAAGTCAACATAGTCATTTCAGTATATTATTAGTTTATTACACTTTGAAACAACCCTTCCCGTTTTTTTTTTTTTTTTTTAATACCTTAATTTACTAGTGGTCCCATACCCACTAACATCCTATCAACAATCAATAACCGCGGATAACCAAATAAAACAATTCCATTAAACCAAAAGAAATCCAACAATTAAACCAATAACCAATAACATAATCCAAATAAAGGAATAACCAACAACTAACATCCTACAATGTTCCATTGACTCAATCTAGCAACCTAACAATAGCTAGACCACAATCAATCAAGCCTCTAGAACATTCCTTCCTCATCGCCTTGATTCCACGATCACACTTTGCCTTTACCTGCACCACAACCACATATTGCAATGCATGAGTATTTTACAAACACTCAGTAAGGCAATCCTCCCATCTACTGGGCTATACACACAAGCAATAGAGTATCCAATAACCACACACAACAATCAACACACAACGATCAACGAACCAGGACCCGGCATCGACCGATGCCAACATGCATCGACCGATGTCAACTGAGGAAGCATCGATCGACGCAGAAGCTGCATCGACCGATGCAAGCGCAACTTGCATCGACCAATACCCAGTCTGC
Source organism: Camelina hispida (assembly GCA_023657505.1). Lineage (NCBI taxonomy): Eukaryota > Viridiplantae > Streptophyta > Magnoliopsida > Brassicales > Brassicaceae > Camelina > Camelina hispida. The sequence continues at coordinate 14,849,380 of CP094637.1, read as the reverse complement.
ATCGACCGACGCATGCTCGACGCAACACGAAAACCCTAAAGTTTATCGCGCCGTCCTCGCACTTGCATCGACCGACGCAAGCAATGCATCGATCGACGCAACGTCGAGCACCGTGATTTCCCCGAAGCTTCTCGCCGGATCTCGTTCCTACAACCACAGAAACTCATTCCCAAGCCACAAGAAAGCTTTCTAACGTTCTTAACTACGATCTAACACATCTAACAACACCAAACAAGCAAGTTAAAGGTTCCTCTAGCTTAGATAAGCCATGGTCATGCACTTACCTGTGCCAAGACGAATCTAAACCACAAACAAGCAAGAAAACGCTTCTAGGAATCTCCTACAACGATCCCAGCTACAGATCTCTACAGGAACGTCCCAAATCTTCAAAAAATCTCCAAGAACACTAAGAACACTTTTCTCTCTTTTGTTTTTTCTCAAAAGCGGCCAAATCCGTCGAATGAAACCAAAACACGACTTAAGGGTTTTCTTTTCCCCTTTGTCCAAAACGTAGCGTTTGACTTAAGTCAAAACGCACAGAATTGAACCTGCATCGACCGGTGCACCAACTGCATCGACCGATGCAATCCCCAAACCGGGATTTCGGTTCACGGATGTTACAATTCTCCCCCACCAATAAGGATTCGTCCCCGAATCCCGCAGTACCGTCCATCCTCCAAGGACCTCCGTGCCACCGTCAACACAGCCCGCACATCCCTAGACCAGACCAAACACCTTCAGCCAAGGTTTCCCGTGCTACTGTCGTAACAGCCCGCACACCTTTGACTGACCCTCGAGGTCTCCCTCTAGCCAATATACTCGCATCATATACATAATTTGCTCACAACTCAGTGCTTCCCTCGTTCGTGGTCGCAACCAACGAATCATGCCGGCTCGCTATCAGGCCAACCGCCTTAAGCTACGGCATCCAGGAAGTCACTCACACACACACTCCCCCCGCTCTCGGGTCGCAACCCTCGAGACATACCGGCTCACTGCCGAGCCTCGGCTCACAGCTACGGTATCCAGGGAGCCTCACATATCCCGCTCTTGGGTCGTCACCCTCAAGCGCGCTCTCGGATCATCATCCGAAGCAACATACCACTCCCACTCTCTGGCCACAAAGTCCACCGAGCTATCGGTATAACGTGAGTTGGGCCCACACGGCCTTGAGCAAACACAAATACTGATGCCAATGAGTATCTCCCGGCTAGATCTACCTCAACATTTCCACAAACATCCCTTTTTAGAAACTTTCTAATTCTGGAAACCTTCCTTTTGTGGAAACTTTCTATTTATGGAAACTTCCAAAAATAGAAACCCGAACTATTTCTCTTTTCCCATGACATTAACAGTCAAACATAAAGAAAAATACTCATCTTATTAATCTCAAAAATGTCATAATCGTTACAAACTCAACGAAAATACATCAGGGAAACAAAAATACAACAACCGGAGCCATCAACCCGCATTCCGAGCACCACCTCATCCTGATACTTAGTCGCACAACCAACCACCCCTAAGCGACCAAATATCAAGAGAGATGGGCTGGAATACTCCGTACCCGCTCCAGCCACGGACTACAACTCGGACCCGGCTAGACAAGCTCAAGTCGCGGTCTGCTTCTCGAACCACTTCTTAAACCTGGCCTTCATCCTCGCCTCGGGCTCCCAAGCCTGCTCCTCTACTCCGTCACAGTCCCACATGACTCTCATCAAAGGAATCTTCTTCTTCCGAAGTTCCTTGACTCTCCTCTCGAGCACCCTCAATGGCCTCGCCTCTAAAGTCATGTTAGGCTGAAGATCCTCAGGAATCTTAGCCAACAAATGGTCACCCTCATGAAGACACTTCCTCAGCATCGACACATGAAATACCTTGTGGAACGCACGCATAACCTCAGGCAACTCCAGCCTATATGCCACTGGTCCCACCCGCTCAACCACTCTGAACGGACCCATGTACCTCAGACTCAACTTAGTCTCTGTCAATGACCTGTTCGGACCCCGCAACATGGCCATCTTGAGATACACTCTGTCACCAACCTGAAACTCAAGATCCTTCCTCCTCTTATCAGCATAGCTCTTCTGCCGATCCTGAGCCTCCTTCATGTTCAGCCTCAAAACCCGAATCTTCTCCGATGTCTCCTGAACAAAATCTGCACCAAATATGCTCCTCTCCCCCACCTGAGTCCAACATAATGGTGTACGACACGGCCTCCCATATAAGGCCTCATAAGGAGCCATCCCAATACTAGCCTGGTAGCTGTTGTTATAAGCAAACTCCACCAAACTCAAATGATCTGCCCAATGACCACCCCAATCCAGCACACACATCCTCAATAAATCCTCCAAAATCTGGATCATCCTCTCTGACTGACCGTCCGTCTGAGGATGATAGGTTGTACTCATATGCACCTTCGTGCCCATCTCCGCCTTAAATGCCCTCCAGAGCACCGAAGTGAACTTGGAATCTCTATCAGACACAATACTATCAGGCACACCGTGCAATCTGACTATCTCCCTCACGTACGTCTTGGCCAAAACCGCTACTCCATCAGTTTTCTTGATGGCCAGAAAATGTGCAGACTTAGTCAAACGGTCCACAATGACCCAAATAGCATCAAACGTCCTCGACACAGGCAAACCCACCACGAAGTCCATCGTGATAAAATCCCACTTCCACTCAGGAATGGGCAAACTCTGAAGTAATCCTCCAGGAACCTGATTCTCCGCCTTCACCAGCTGGCAAGTATCACACTTCGCCACCCAGTCAGCTACGTCCTTCTTCATCCCGACCCAGTGATAATACCGCTTGAGGTCACGGTACATCTTGGTCGCCCTTGGATGAATAGAGAACTTGCTCGAATGAGCCTCTCTCAGTATCTCCTGCCTCAAATCCTCACCCTTGAGCACACAGATCCGACCATGCACAAGGATAGTACCATTAGTAGAAACCTGATACTCTGCACCCGCAGCCTTAGAGGCATTCACCAGCCCCTCATCGCTCCCCTGAGCTAACCTCACTCTGCTCAACAAATCCGCTCTATCAGCTGCCTCCAAACCCAAAGGTTCCTGTGAGATAGCACACAACCTCAATGCACTAATCTCACCTACCAATGCCTCCATATCCTGCTCCTGAGCCGAAGCCACCCGCTTCCGACTCAAGGCATCTGCAACCAGGTTAGCTTTACCAGGATGGTAAGCTATGTCCAGATCATAATCTGCTACTAACTCCATCCAACGCCTCTGCCTCAAATTCAGCTCGGGCTGAGTAAAAATGTACTTCAGACTCTTGTGATCTGTAAATACCTGTACCTTCCCACCATACAGATAGGATCTCCAAATCTTAAGAGCAAAGATCACTGCTGCCATCTCTAAATCATGAGTAGGGTAATTAGCTTCATGCTTCCGCAACTGCCGCAAAGCATAGGCTATAACCTTCCCCTGCTGCATAAGTACACAACCCAACCCCACTCTAGAAGCGTCTGTATACACAACATAAGGCTCGTCCTGCTCAGGCAGTGCTAACACCGGCGTGGTAGTCAACATCTGCTTGAGACTTGCAAAACTAGCCTCACACTCTGGTGACCACACAAATGGAACATCCTTCCCTGTAAGCTTAGTCATCGGCACAGCCATACTCGCAAAACCCCGAACAAACCTCCTGTAGTAACCTGCTAACCCCAGGAAACTCCGAATCTCAGTGGCACTCTGTGGCCTCGGCCACTCCCTGATGGACTGAATCTTCTCTGGATCCACTGATACTCCCTCTGCAGAAACAATGTGTCCTAAGAACCCCATCTCACGCTGCCAGATACTGCACTTACTCAGCTTAGCAAACAACTTCTACTCCTGCAGCTTCTCCAACACTGCTCTCAAATGTACTGCATGCTCCTCATAACTCTTAGAATATACCAGGATGTCGTCGATGAAAATGATGAATGACACGTCGAGAAACTCCTGGAACACGCTGTTCATCAATCTCATTAACGCAGCTGGCGCATTTGTCAACCCAAACGGCATCACCACAAACTCGTAGTGCCCGTACCTCGTCCTGAAGGCTGTCTTCCTCACATCTGCCTCATGTATAGGAATCTGATGATATCCTGATGCCAAATCGATCTTGGAGAACCAAGTAGCACCCCTCAACTGATCCAACAACTCATCAATCCTCGGGAGAGGGTACTTGTTCTTCACAGTAACTCGGTTCAAACCCCGATAGTCAATACACAACCGAAAACTCCCATCCTTCTTCTTAACAAAGAGCACCGGAGCTCCCCACGGTGAACAACTAGGACGGATAAAACCCTTACTCAGCAAATCCTCCAGCTGCTTCTTTAGCTCTGCCATCTCTGCTGGAGCCATCCTGTAAGGAGCCTTGGATAACGGCATCGTCCCCGGTTCCAGCTCAATAGTAAAAGGATCCGACCGAGATGGTGGTAATCCCTGCAATGACTGGAACACATCCTCAAAGTCCTCCACAACCGGAATACCGCTAACCGTAGACTTCCCCACTGGCTCTGGCATAGATATAGTAACCAGATAAGCCCCACGGCCCTTCTCGAACATCTTCCCAGCCTGAACGGCTGAGATCACGAGACTCCCCAAAGTCGGTCTAATCCCCTGAAAAACCAACTTCCTTCCTGGGCGCTCAAACTCCACTCTACCCCGATAGCAATCCAAATGCACCTTATACCGATGCAACCAATCCATACCAAGAATAACATCATACAACTCCACTGGACTGATAAGCAAATCCACTGGACGATCTGAATATCAACTCCTCCAGCTCGTCCAATAACCCTCAGGAACTTGCCTCCCGCAACTCTGACAACTCCTGAACGTTCTCCTGAATCCCCTCTGATCCCCGCACTCTTGGCACACTCCGGAGTAATGAAGCTATGAGAAGCTCCAGAATCAAACATAACATGGGACTTAAACCCGCCCACCAACAAGGTCCCTACACAAACCTTATGTGTTGAGAACCTAACACTTGACCACAAGCAAAAACAAATATAATCTGAACTATTGAATTAACTAAGTTCGAATCTCAGAAGTTATACCTGTGATCGCTCCTGCACTAGTGCCACCGGGCTCCTGGGTCGAGTACACTTGCGACGTCGGCTTGATCCAACCCACCGGCTGCACACCGTGCTACACAACCTGCTGCATCCCTGGCTGAGTCCCAGCCTGCAACACTGCTACTGCCCTCTGCTGCAACTTGGGACAACGAGGCTTGATATGCCCCGTCTCTCTGCAGTAGTAACACACTCGAGTATCTGTCCGCGGCTCCGTCACCGCCCGCTTCTCTGTCACTGCCCGCTGCTCACCTCTCTGTGGACAGCTAGTCACCTTGTGGTCCCTGCTACCACACCCAAAGCATCTCGCACCCCCGTGCCTCGATCTCTGCATAACATCAAACTTCCATTTCTGCCCTTGCGCAGGCTTGCCGCCCTTGCTAGGAACAGAAAGCGGCTGAGACTGATGTGGCTGCACCGAAGAACTAACTACGACCACCTGTGACCTCAAGTCATCCTCTATCCCAGCTGCAACCTCAACCAACTCCGCTCTCGTAGCATAGCTCCTCACTCTGCACCGAGTCCTCAAATCATCCCGCAGAGCCAACAAAAACCTCCGCACCTGAGCCGACTCTGGCTCCCATGCCCTGCCAGCATACCCCACAAGCCGACTGAACTCTACATCCAGCTCCCGCACTGTATGGTCCCCCTGAGTCAACCCCAAGAACCGTGCCTCCATACGATCAAGAGCCTCCTGAGGGAAATACTTGGAGATAAACTCCCTCACAAAATCTCCCCAAGACATACCCCGCTGCACCCTCCGTGCTGTCACCGACCTCCACCACACACGTGCATCTCCTCACAAGTAGAACACTGCCAGATCCACCCTGTATCGGTCGGGACACCTAAGCGAAAGGAAAATATCCTCCATCCGCTCTCTCCACTCATCCGCTACACTCGGATCGGTACTTCCTGAGAAATACCCTGCTCCCACATGCCGCAGCTGCTCCATCATCCGCACATACTGTACATCCACTACCTCGGGCCCGGCTGCACACCTGCCTGCAAACCCGCTGCAGGCTGCACCACTGGAACCTGTCCACCACCCACTGGCGGCACTACTGGATCCTGCCCACCAACCACCGGCGGCACTACTGGATCCTGCCCACCAACCACTGGCGGCACTACTGGGCCCTGCCCACCAACCACTGGCGGCACAACTGGACCCTGCCCACCAACCACTGGCGGCACAACTGCTGGAAGTCGCTGCAAAACCTGAGCTAGCATGTCCATCAAGACATCCTCCCTGCCCGGAGCACCTCCTGCTGCAACCCCCACACCCGGGGCAACACCGTGACCGACACCACGCCCTGCCGTCACCCAAACCAGCCTAGTCTCCAGACACACTAGGATGAACCTGTGACTCCGCCACCTCCTCACTAGCCATGTTCTGGGCTACACTCACACTGGCCTCAGGAACCTGACCTCGTCCCCGACCATGACCACGACCAAAACCACGACCGCGACCAACAGCATCCTCACCTCTAACAATCTGTGCCATCCAAGAACAGAAGGCTAAGCAAACAATAATTCTAATACACAAAAACACAACTTACCGTGGACTCACAAACAGGCTCGAAGAGGATGTTCTAGGACTTCATGCCACACACAATTGACCAACTCACACAATCAATCTTAGCATGGAATCCTAAACATCAACAGCGAAAGCACAATGAACCCTAGACCTAGAACCGTAAGGGCTCTGATACCAAAATGAAACAACCCTTCCCGTTTTTTTTTTTTTTTTTTTAATACCTTAATTTACTAGTGGTCCCATACCCACTAACATCCTATCAACAATCAATAACCGCGGATAACATAATAAAACAATTCCATTAAACCAAAAGAAATCCAACAATTAAACCAATAACCAATAACATAATCCAAATAAAGGAATAACCAACAACTAACATCCTACAATGTTCCATTGACTCAATCTAGCAACCTAACAATAGCTAGACCACAATCAATCAAGCCTCTAGAACATCCCTTCCTCATCGCCTTGATTCCACGATCACACTTTACCTTTACCTGCACCACAACCACATATTGCAATGCATGAGTATTTTACAAACACTCAGTAAGGCAATCCTCCCATCTACTAGGCTATACACACAAGCAATAGAGTATCCAATAACCACACACAACAATCAACACACAACGATCAACGAACCAGGACCCGGCATCGACCGATGCCAACATGCATCGAGCGATGTCAACTGAGGAAGCATCGATCGACGCAGAAGCTGCATCGACCGATGCAAGTGCAACTTGCATCGACCAATACCCAGTCTGCATTGACCGACGCATGCTCGACGCAACACGAAAACCCTAAAGTTTATCGCGCCGTCCTCGCACTTGCATCGACCGACGCAAGCAATGCATCGATCGACGCAACGTCGAGCACCGTGATTTCCCCGAAGCTTCTCGCCGGATCTCGTTCCTACAACCACAGAAACTCATTCCCAAGCCACAAGAAAGCTTCCTAACGTCCTTAACTACGATCTAACACATCTAACAACACCAAACAAGCAAGTTAAAGGTTCCTCTAGCTTAGATAAGCCATGGTCATGCACTTACATGTGCCAAGACGAATCTAAACCACAAACAAGCAAGAAAACGCTTCTAGGAAACTCCTACAACGATCCCAGCTACAGATCTCTACAGGAATGTCCCAAATCTTCAAGAAATCTCCAAGAACACCAAGAACACTTTTCTCTCTTTTTTTCCCTCAAAAGCGGCCAAATCCATCGAATGAAACCAAAACACGACTTAAGGGTTTTCTTTTCCCCTTGTCCAAAACGCAGCGTTTTACTTAAGTCAAAACGCACAGAATTGAACCTGCATCGACCGATGCACCAACTGCATCGACCGATGCAATCCCCAAACCAGGATTTCGGTTCACGGATGTTACACACTTGATATAAAATCTGTTACAATTAAATATTTGTTTTTGTTCTGGCCAATATGAAATATGTGTACAACAAAATTCAAATTTTCAGCTAGTACACTTTCCTAGTTTAATTATATGAAAATAAATAATTTCAAAATTTTTATCTAAATCTTTTTTAAGTCATCTACTTATAAACATTTTTTATACATGTAGAATATAATCTAAATTTGATGTTTTTTAAATGTAACGCGAACCAAAAATTGGTTTTTGGGGATGGGTGTCGATTGACACCAAGGGGTGTCGGTCGACTCCACTTATTTCCGGTTCGACCAGATTGAGTTTTTAATCGATTTGGTTCGGTTTGGTTTAAGGAAACCATTGAACCGGGTCTTAAAAGGAAGAAAAAAATGACCTAAGTCGTGTTTCAGTTATTGTTGTGTCGCCGTTGGTGAGTTTTTGAGAAAAAAGAGAGAAACCTTGTTCTTGAGCTTTTGAGAGAGATTGGTGAGATTCCTTGCTGTTTCTTGAGAGATCCAAGGCTGGGAAGGTGCTAGAAGCTTGCTAGGAGTGAGGGATTCGTTTTTATTGGTCAGAATCGTTCTACAGAGAGGTGAGTGCATGACCATGGCTAGTCTAAGCCTTGGATTCCCTTGTTCTTGCTTGCTGTTGCTTGTTTGTGTGTTTATCTTGCTGGGATTGGTTGATACAGGTTCCTACGGAGGTATAAGGCTTGGATTTTGAGTATTGGACGATTTGGAGGAGATTGGGAGCGAGTTTCGACTCTTGACTTCGTGCGGATCGCAGTTGCAGAGGGAGTGTCGATCGACACCACTTGGTGTCGGTCGACACCAGCAACTCAGGCATCGATCGACACTGTGGGGGTAGTGTCGGTCGACACCATTGAGCCAATGTCGATCGACACTAGGCTGGTGTCGGTCGACACCACCCTTCCAGCGAGACGATGTTTGATTTCCTGGTTTGTGTGTTTGTTTGTTGCTTGTTTTAGAACTTTGGAATCAATGTTGCTTGTGTGTATAGCCCATTAGATGGGAGGATTGCCTCACTAAGTATTTGTGATAATACTTACGCATCTCAATTGTTGTTTGTGGTGTGCAGGTAAAGGCAAAGTGTGATCGTGGAATCAAGGCAATGAAGAGGAGGATGTTCTAGGGACTCGATTGGATATTGTCTGGCATTGCTACGTTGCCGGTTTCATGTTTCTTGTTGTTTGGTATTTGGATATTGCTTATGCTTTGATATTGGTATGGTTATTGGATATTATTGGTTTAATATTGGATATTGGTTGTTATTCCGCTGTTGATTATAAATGTGGTTAGGTGGCTAGTGGGTATGGGACCACTAGCTGTAGTTTAATTATTTATTATATTTATTATTAAAAAAAAAGGTCGGTCCTTTCATTTTGGTATCAGAGTCCTTACGATTCTAGGTTTGGGTTCACTAGGTTTCTGTTGTAGATGTTTGGGATTGCATGTCTTGATTGATTATGTGAGTTAGTCAATTGTGTGTGGCATGGAGTCCTAGAACATCCTCTTCGAGCCGAGTGTGTGATTCCACGGTGAGTTTATGTTTCTGTGTGATATTAGAAATTGTTTGCTTAGCCTTCTGTTCATGGTAGTGCAGATGGTTAGAGAGGAGGCTGTGGCTGGTCGAGGTCGTGCACGCGGATGTGGTCGAGGTAGGGGCAGAGTCCCAGTGGCTAGTGAGACCGAGGACCAGAGTGTGACAGCTGAGGGTGTTGGTGAGTTGCAGGGTGTTTCGCGGGATTCCGTGAGTGTGGCAGGAGGGGGCGGTGTTGATGCTCCAGTGGCCAGTGATGCTCGGGTTCCGGGTGTGGGAGTCCCAGCGGGTGGGGTCCCTGGTACTGACTTTGCGGCTATGCTAGCATAGGTGTTAGAGCAGTTACCACCAGTGGTACCGGCTCAGGCTCAGGTAGTGCCACCAGTGGTGGCGGAGGAGCGGCAGCCAGTGGTTGCGGATGTGGGAGAGCATGGACGTTATTTGGCTATGCTCAAGGAGATGAAGGTTCTGTTCACTGAGAGGTTTTTGGGTGGTACAGATCCTACTGCTGCGGATGCTTGGAGGACGAGTGTGGAACGTAACTTCCATACTCTGAGATGTCCTGAGGAGTTTTGGGTAGACATAGGGGTCTACTATTTGGGTGGTGATGCTGAGTTGTGGTGGAGATCAGTGGCTGCTAGGAGAGTGCAGCGGGAGATGACTTGGGCTGACTTCGTCTTGGAGTTCAACCGCAAGTATTTCCCTAGGGAGGCATTGGATCGGTTGGAGGTGCAGTTCCTTCAGATATCTCCAGGGTAGCGGTCAGTGCGGGAGCTGGACTTGGAGTTCAGTCGACTTCTATGTTATGGGGGTCGGGCTATGGAGTCTGAGGAGGCTCAGATCAGGAGGTTTTTGAGGGCTCTACGTGATGAGTTGAGGGTTCACTGTAGAGGGCGGAGTTATGCTACGGGTGCAGAGCTGGTTGAGACTGCAGCAGAGATTGAGGAGGATATCCGGGCACAGTCAGTGGAGGTAGCTCCAGCAGTTCATCCTAGTAAGGCTCAGCAGCAGGGTGGTTCTAGCAGGAGGAGTAGGCATGCTCAGGGAACCAAGAGGAAGTGGGAGGCTACGCAGAAGCCGAGTGGTGCGGGTTGCTTCGGTTGTGGGAGCAAAGATCACAGGGTTGCTAGTTGTCCCAATAGGAGTGTTCCGACGACAGGACCTCGGGTTTGTTATCATTGTAGGGAGACAGGGCACATCAGGCCTTTTTGTCCCAAGTTGCAGCCGGCAGCAGTGGCAGCGTTGCAGCAGGTGCAGCCTGGAGGTCAGCAGGTGGTACGGATTGAGCAGGGGCCACGGGTTTACACGACAGTAGAGACTGTTGGAACCAGTGCCGGGGCGATCATAGTTATAATTTCTGGTACTTAATCTTTGTAAATTTAGTAGGGTCAGATTTTATGTTTTCCTGTGATAAAGTGTTAGGTTCTCAACACATGAGGTTTGTGTAGGGACCTTGTTGGTGGGCGGGTTTAAGTCCCACGTTATGTTTGATTCTGGAGCTTCTCATAGCTTCATTACTCCGGAGTGTGCAGAGTGTGCGGGGATCAGCGGGGATCCTGGAGAGCGTGCAGGAGTTGTTAGGGTTGCGGGAGGTGAGTTCCTGAGAGTGATTGGACAGGCTAGAGGAATTGATATTCAGATCGCAGGGGAGTCGTGGCCAGCGGATTTGCTTATCAGTCCAGTGGAGCTGTATGATGTTATTCTCGGGATGGATTGGTTGCATCGGTATAGGATGCATTTGGATTGCCATCGGGGTAGAGTGGAGTTTGAGCGTTCAGGAGGGAAGTTGGTTTTCCAGGGTATTAGACCGACTTCGGGGAGTCTCGTGATCTCAGCCATTCAGGCTGGGAAGATGATCGGGAAGGGCCGTGAGGCTTATCTGGTTACTATATCTATGCCAGAGTTAGTGGGGAAGTCTACGGTTAGCGGTATTCCGGTAGTGGAGAGTTTGAGGATGTGTTTCAGTCTTTGCAGGGATTACCACCATCTCGGTCGGACCCTTTTACCATTGAACTGGAACCGGGGACGACAACGTTATCCAAGGCTCCTTATAGAATGGCTCCAGCAGAGATGACAGAGCTGAAGAAGCAGCTAGAGGATCTGTTGACTAAGGGATTCATCTGTCCTAGTGTATCACCGTGGGGAGCGCCGGTGTTGTTCGTGAAGAAGAAGGATGGGAGTTTCAGGTTGTGCATTGATTATCGGAGTTTGAACCGGGTCACTGTGAAGAACAAGTACCCTCTTCCTAGGATCGATGAGTTGTTAGATCAGTTGAGGGGTGCTACTTGGTTCTCTAAGGTAGATCTGGGGTCGGGTTATCATCAGATACCGATAGATGAGGCAGATGTGAGGAAGACTGCTTTCATGACGAGGTATGGGCACTATGAGTTTGTGGTGATGCCTTTCGGGTTGACTAACGCGCTAGTAGCGTTTATGAGATTGATGAACAGTGTGTTTCAGGAGTTTCTGGATGTATCTGTCATCATTTTCATCGACGATATTCTGGTTAATTCTAAGAGTCCTGAGGAGCATGCAGTGCATTTGAGGGCAGTTATGGAGAAGCTGCGGGAGCAGAATTTGTTTGCCAAGTTGAGAAAATGTAGTTTTTGGCAGCGTGAGATGGGCTTTCTGGGTCACATTGTTTCTATAGAGGGGGTTTCTGTAGATCCAGAGAAGATTCAGGCCATCAGAGATTGGCCTAGACCGCAGAATGCCACAGAGATCAGGATTCATTGGGTTGGCAGGTTACTACAGGAGATTTGTGCAGGGGTTTGCAAGCAGACCACGTCCTATGACTAAGTTGACAAGGAAGGATGTTCCTTTTGTTTGGTCAGAAGAGTGTGAGGAAGGCTTTGCAAGCCCGAAGGAGATGTTGACTACTGCGCCAGTGTTGGCTTTGCCAGAGCAGGGAGAACCCTATGTGGTTTATACAGATGCATCTAGAGTTGGTTTGGGGTGTGTTCTGATGCAGCATGGGAAGGTGATTGCCTATGCTTCGCGGCAGTTGCGGGTGCATGAAGGCAACTATCCTACTCATGATTTGGAGATGGGTGATGTAGTTTTTGCCCTGAAGATTTGGAGATCTTATCTTTATGGTGCAAAGGTACAGGTGTTCACAGATCATAAGAGCCTAAAGTATATATTCACTCAGCCTGAGCTGAATTTGAGACAAAGGCGGTGGATGGAGCTTGTGGCGGATTATGATATGGAGATAGCCTATCATCCTGGTAAGGCTAACACGGTTGCAGATGCTCTGAGTCAGAAGAGGGTAGCTTCGGCTCAGGAGCATGAGATGGAGTCTCTGGTAGGGGAGATCAGTGCTTTGAGCTTATGTGCTGTTTCACAGGAACCGTTGGGTTTGGAAGCGGTAGATAGAGCAGACCTTCTGAGTAGAGTGCGGTTGGCTCAGGAGAAGGATTTGGGGCTGGTGAATGTCTCTAAGGATGTGGATTCAGAGTATCAGGTCTAAGATAATGGTACTATCTTGGTGCACGGTCGTGTGTGTGTGCCCAAGGATGAGGAGTTAAGGCAGGAGATTCTGAGAGAGGCTCATGCGAGCAAGTTGTCTATTCATCCAGGAGCGACTAAGATGTACCGTGACCTCAAGAGGTACTATCATTGGGTCGGGATGAAGAAGGATGTGGCTAGTTGGGTTTCGAGGTGTGATGTGTGTCAGCTAGTGAAGGCTGAGCATCAGGTTCCTGGCGGGTTACTGAAGAGTTTACCCATTCCTGAGTGAAAGTGGGATATGATCACTATGGACTTTGTGGTAGGATTGCCAGTGTCTCGGACCTTTGATGCTATTTGGGTCATTGTGGACCGGTTGACTAAGTCAGCACATTTTCTGGCCATTAAGAAGACTGACGGAGCAGCGGTCTTGGCTAAGAAGTATGTGAGAGAGATAGTCAGATTGCATGGGGTGCCAGCGAGCATTGTGTCTGATAGAGATTCTAAGTTCACTTCGGTGTTCTGGAAGGCATTTCAGGCAGAGATGGGCACTAAGGTGCATATGAGTACAGCTTATCATCCCCAGACAGATGGACAGTCTGAGAGAACGATCCAGACGCTGGAGGACTTGCTGAGGATGTGTGTGTTGGATTGGGGTGGCCATTGGGTAGATCACCTGAACCTGGTAGAGTTTGCTTACAACAACAGTTATCAGGCGAGTATTAAGATAGCTCCTTATGAGGCTTTGTATGGGAGACCATGTCGTACACCGTTATGCTGGACTCAGGTGGGGGAGAGGAGCATGTTTGGTGCTAGTTTTGTTCAAGAGACCTCAGAGAAGATTCAGGTTCTCAAGATGAACATGAAGGAGGCTCAAGATAGGCAGAGAAGTTATGCTGATAGGAGGAGGAGAGATCTTGAGTTTCAGGTAGGAGACAGGGTGTACCTCAAGATGGCCATGTTGCAGGGTCCAAACAGGTCATTGTCAGAGACTAAGTTGAGTCCAAGGTATATGGGTCCATTCAGAGTGTTTGAGCGGGTTGGACCAGTGGCATATAGACTGGAGTTCCTGAGGTGATGCGTGCATTCCATAAGGTTTTCCACTTGTCTATGTTGCGGAAGTGTCTCCGTGAGGGTGAGCAGGTGTTGGCTAAGATTCCTGAGGATCTTCAGCCTAACATGACATTAGAGGCGAGACCAGTGAGGGTTCTCGAGAGGAGGATCAAGGAACTTCGGAAGAAGAAGATTCCTTTGATGAGAGTCCTGTGGGACTGTGGTGGTGTTGAGGAGCGGACTTGGGAGCCTGAGGCAAAGATGAAGGCAAGATTCAAGAAGTGGTATGAGAAGCAAGCCGCAACTTGAGCTTGTTTAGCCTGGTCCCATCTATAATCCGTGGCTGGAGCGGGAATGGAGTATTCCAGCCCATCTCTCTTGTTACTCGGTCGCTTGGGGTGGTTGGTTGTGCGACTCAGTAACAAGATAAGGTGGTGTTTGGGGTACAAAGTTTCCGTGAGGCGGGGTTTCTGGAGGAAAGTTTCCTGAAATAGAAGTTTCCAAAAGTGGAAAATATCCAGAAATGGAAAGTGCTAAATATGGAAGGTTTTTCGGGAGTTAGAATTGTCCATTTTTAGCGGTGGGGAGCCTTGGAGGGGCTTGTGTGTGGCCTTGGTGGCGGACTTTTGAGTCAGTGTGCCAGTGTGCCAGTGTGTGGCGGTCTTTTTAGATATTGTGTGGTCTTTGTGACGGGCTTTTTAGCCAGAGTGTCTTAGTGACGATCCTCTTTAGGACATTTGTGTGGCATTGGTGGCGGTCCTCTTTAGGACATTTTGTTTGGCCTTTGTGGCGGGCTGTTTAGCCAGAGTGTCTTTGTGACGGTCCTTCGGGACAGATGGTCTTTGTGACGGTCCTTCGGAACAGATGGTCTTTGTGACGGTCCTTCGGGACAGATGGTCTTTGTGACAGGCTTTTTAGCCAGAGTGCCTTGGTCGCGGTCCTCTTTAGGACATTTGTGTGGCCTTGGTGGCGGTCCTCTTTAGGACATTTTGTTTGGCCTTGGTGGCGGTCCTCTTTAGGATATTTGTTTGGCCTTGGTGGCAGTCCTCTTTAAGACATTTTGTTTGGCCTTGGTGGCGTTCCTCTTTAGGACATTTTGTTTGGGCTTTGTGGCGGCCCTTGTGGCGTGTATATGATCCTTGTGTCGTCATGAGGTATCCCAGTAGGGGGATATGTGGTTGGTAGGACATTGAGATGTTTTTACGCGAGCCACGGGAAGGAAACCTGGATAGGGATAGGACTCAGACGTGTTTAGAATCGTTTGCTCGCGACTCTTGGGGAACTTAGGTTCTCCTAGTACTCCCATATTCAGAGACTTTGTGGCTCGGGGGTATGGTTGGTATATTGACTCCGGATGACGATCCGGGGGCGCGCTGTAGGGTGTCAACCCGAGAGACGAGTTTGGACTTTTCCTTATATATTATGGCATGCGGGCTTAGGCCTGATGAGGAGCCAACTTTTGGCATGCAGACTTAGGTCTGATGAGGAGCCAATAAAACTCAAGGTTTAGGCCTATGGGTAAAGGAAAGTCCAAAAAGTCAAGAGCAAATGACGCCTGGAGCGTGAGTCTATCGCCTAGAGGTGACATTCTGTAGATCGGTCGGAGGAGTGCAGGCCGTGGAGACGGTTGCACGGGAGTCCTTTGCTGATGGTTGTTCGAGATTCGAGGACGAATCTAGATTGGTGGGGGAGAATTGTAACATCCGCGAACCAAAAATTGGTTTTTGGGGATGGGTGTCGATCGACACCAAGGGGGTGTCGGTCGACACCACTTATTTCCGGTTCGACCAGATTGAGTTTTTCATCGAAATGGTTCGGTTTGGTTTAAGGAAACCACTGAACCGGGTCTTAAAAGGAAGAAAAAAACGACCTAGGTCGTGTTTCAGTTGTTGTTGTGTCGCCGTTGGTGAGTTTTTGAGAAAAAAAGAGAGAAAACCTTGTTCTTGAGCTTTTGAGAGAGATTGGTGAGATTCCTTGCTGTTTCTTGAGAGATCCAAGACTGGGAAGGTGCTAGAAGCTTGCTAGTAGTGAGGGATTCGTTTTTATTGGTCAGAATCGTTCTACAGAGAGGTGAGTGCATGACCATGGCTAATCTAAGCCTTTGATTCCCTTGTTCTTGCTTGCTTTTGCTTGTTTGTGTGTTTTTCTTGCTGGGATTAGTTGATACAGGTTCCTACGGAGGTATAAGGCTTGGGTTTTGAGTATTGGACGATTTGGAGGAGATTGGGAGTGAGTTTCGACTCTCGACTTCGCGCGGATCGCAGTTGCAGAGGGAGTGTCGATCGACACCACTTGGTGTCGGTCGACACCAGCAAGTCAGGCATCGGTCGACACTGTGGGGTAGTGTCGGTCGACACCATTGAGCCAGTGTCGATCGACACTAGGCTGGTGTCGGTCGACACCTCCCTTCCAGCGAGACGATGTTTGATTTCCTGGTTTGTGTGTTTGTTTGTTGCTTGTTTTGGAACTTTGGAATCAATGTTGCTTGTGTGTATAGCCCTGTAGATGGGAGGATTGTCTCACTAAGTGTTTGTGATAATACTTACGCATCTCAATTGTTGTTTGTGGTGTGCAGGTAAAGGCAAAGTGTGATCGTGGAATCAAGGCAATGAAGAGGAGGATGTTCTAGGGACTCAATTGGATGTTGTCTGGCATTGCTAGGTTGCTAGAGTTGAGTCATTAGAAACATTGCTAGGTTGCCGGTTTCATGTTTCTTGTTGTTTGGTATTTGGATATTGCTTATGCTTTAATATTGGTATGGTTATTGGATATTATTGGTTTAATATTGGATATTGGTTGTTATTCCGCTGTTGATTGTGAATAATGAGGTTAGGTGGCTAGTGAGTATGGGACCAGTAGCTGTATTTTAATTATTTATTATATTTATTATTTATTTATTATTAAAAAAAAGGTCGGTCCTTTCATTAAATCAGTTAAGAAGTCTTCCAAGCGTCGGTAGCTCAATTGGTAAAGACTGTCTAGCAAAGTCTAGAGGTCGCCAGTTCGAGAGATGACGCTTGGGAGGAGACCATATAAAATGCTCAGGTCTCTGGCATGAGGGGATTTACGGATCTAGACCCAGAACCTCTTAGTAATTCAAAAAATAAAATAAGCAAGAACTTCAATGCTTTTTTTTTTGTGAACATTGGCCGAAACAGTTTATATATATATTATCTTGTTCTGAGCCAACGATTACTTTTATGTAACTGATTTCATGTTTACAAATCCAAGTATATCTTTATTTTCTTAAGCACAAATATGAAAAGTGTTAAAAAGAAAGCCGCCAAGGATTTAGATTCAAGATCCAAGATGTGGATATTATTAGAGTTGGATACTCTTTAGAAGGAACGACTTTTTGACACGTCAGCAGGGGAGGCGATTCAGCAGGCGACTAGAGTTTTTTCGTTGTCACACGGAAAGTGCATCTCGGCAGTCAGCCATTTCTTCCGATGGTGGAGGGTTCTGGGGAAGCTTTGGCTCCCGATTCAAGCCAGTTGAAGGATGTGTCGAGTCCTAAGTCTTATGCAAATGATGTGTCTGTGTTTTATAGGATTTTAGTTATAGTTTTTACATTTGTTTTGATTTTTTATTGAGTTAAAGTGTCTTTTTAGAATTTTTTTAGTCTTTTGTGAGCCAGTACAGATTCTAGGTTATTTTGGAAGGAAATTGAGTATTTTAAGGATGAAAACATACATCTAAAGCCAATTTGGTAAAGACTGATCAGACTAGCACGCAGATGGAGCAAGCGCAGGAAAAACATCTAGAATCGACGCGACTACATCAGGAAACTGAACTGATCACTGGTTTTGAAGAGGCAAAAGTCTTTGTTGAGGTGGTTCTTCAAAAAAGGTTACCAAAGCAATATTTCTTTAACGTTAGGAGAGAGGAAGTATGTGTGGTAGAGAAAAAAAAGGTTCCAGAGACTGTTTGCAAGCCACCACCTCCAAAAGATCCGGTGTCCTTGCGAGTGCAACAACCTCGGAATTCCAAGAATGGTCACAAATACTTCTCTTTCCTCTCTAAATGCAAAAGATGTTATTCCAAGCAGTCTTAGCAAAAAGGTTTCCCAGAAAAAGCTTTAATGCAGGGTTCTTCTGAAACATTAGGGGCTTGAATAAGTCCAATAAGCAGGATGTTATCAGAGAATGGGTGAGGAAAAAATAATTTTAAATTTGGATGTATTTTTGGAAACAAAGCTTAAGGCGCACAATGTTTGATAAGGTGTTGCAGAGGGCTTTTGGAGATTGGAACTTAATGTCTAACTATGAGTTTAGTAGAATGGGAAGAAGTTGGATTACATGGAATCCAAAACCAAAGCTGCAGGTTGTTTTTAATAGTGGTCAACTGATTATTTGTTATGTTAAACTAGCGGGAGATGTAGAGGAGTTTTGGTGCTCCTTCATTTATGCTCTGAACACACCGGAAGAGCGACGAGCGACGAGAGCTTTGGAGTGATATTAAGCTTTAGATGATTAGATAAGGATGCATTAGACACCGTTCTAGAACTCAAATCACAACTGTAAAGCTAACCCACTCTTGCAGCGTTAGCTATCTAAGCAATGAATTTATTAAACCCTAAACTCTCATTTGAATCTAGCAAACCAAGCAAGCATTAACAAGTTCATGTTTGATTAGTTCACAAGCTGCCTTAACTTCAACTCTCATTGGCTAAAGGTCACATTGCTCACCTATGATCTTTTCCAGCAACTCAACAACACTTTTGGTGCCTCGATGAATTAAACCTAAGATCAAAAACTAGGTAGCTAATCTAGTTTCAACAGTAAGAACAACAATAGATGATGAACAAGATATATCAATCCCAAATCTAACACACCTACGTTAGTTAATCATAAATCCCCTTTTAAAACCCGAAACCCAACTCAGTACTTCTCGTAAATCAAAGGTTTTACCTTGTTGAATTCATTACCCATTCCTTAAGAATGAACATCTCCATGGATTTTAGTATGGTCTTCTCGGCCAAATATTTTTCCAGAACCAGCATTGCTGCTGCGTACTCTGCAACATTGTGCGCCGAAGTCAAATATGTGCATCTTCTCATCTGCGCTGATTTTACCAACTGGCATTGTCAATCTCTCTGCTTTCATGGTTATGCCTTCTTTCTTGCTATGCTTCTTCCTAGAACATATGACTTTCAAACAACTTAGACATCCTATAGACATATTTTATTTTCTGTATGTATAACACTACCGGAGACAGAGATTTGGATTCTGATTCATTGAAGATAATTAAATGTTCTTCAGTATGAGAGAAAGATGTCTTAGTCTTTTTAGCTGTTTATTATAGGGTGAATTACTCAAATGTTACTCATTTTAGGTAATATTACCAGAATCTACAAAAAACTTTTTTATTACTAGAATGTTTCGGGTATTTTCAAAATACCCAGCGTGCCCCTGTTTTATGTTACCGGAAAAACGTTATTACAAAAATGCCATTGCCATGTCGACGCCACGCGAAATCGCTGACGTGTACCATAACTCAGCCGTAACGCGAGACAGAGTATGTTGCGGCTGAGTTATTGGTATGTTGCGGCTGAGTTATCGGAAAAATATTTGAGTAATATCGGACTGACTTATGAAAATCTGGCTGAGTTATCTTCATAAGTCAGCTAAGCGTTATGACTGACTTATTAAATTTGGCTGAGTTATCAGCTGTAGTAATGGCTGAGTTGTCAACTGATGGTTGAGTTGTCAAGATTTTGGCTGAGTTATCGCTACGACACGGTTGAGTTGTCAAAATTTTGACCGAGTTATCACAACGACACGGCTGAGTTGCCATTTTCCGACTGGCTGAGTTATGAAAAACGGCTGACTTATGAGATGTAGTTACGGCTGAGTTATGGTAAAAACAATAACTCAGCCGTCATAGGCTGACTTATCGACAAGTCAGCCGTTTCGGCTGACTTATTGACAAAAGATTAATTACTAGAATGTTTTTTTAGTTACGGCTGACTTATCAAACGATACGGCTGAGTTACATATTTTCAGTTCATGAAGCGGCTGAGTTTGGCAGCAATTTTTTTGCTTTTTAATTACTGTAATGTTTTTCGTGTTGTGGCTGAGTTTTAGTTAGGCTGAGTTATGGTATTGTTTCATGGCTGATTTGCCACGTCGGATGCAGCATCCATGTCAGCATTCCATGTCATCATCTTTTCTCCGGAAATACGAAACGTCGTTCGATTCTGGTTCTTCAACTGGTTAATAAGTGAACTATTTACCTTCTTATTCACCTTGTTCTTCTACTTCTTCTTCACTTTCTTCTTCACACCTTGTTCTTCTACTTTTGTTCTTCTCCACCTTGTTCTTCATTATATTTCATGGATCCAGTACCGGTACTAGTTGTGTCCGGTAATTGGATAAAGACACAGAGATATGTATTTAACTCCGACGAGAGAGGTGTATAGTTGTGCAGATAGATGGAGGCACAACATACGACAAGCTTGTTAAGCTTGTTCTTGAAGACTACGGATTGGACTCGTTTAGACATGAGCTAAAGCTGAGCTACATGTTCTCGAACAAGGCAATGAAACATATGGCACATGATACTCCACCAGTTTTTGTCTCCAATGATCGACAGTTGCAATGTTTTTGGGTCTATGGAAAACCGATCAGCTACGTCTCTGTGTAGAGTTTTCGGCGAAAGAGTCTATAGAAACTAGTGGAGCTAGAGGAAGTATGATTCGGCGAAGCAGAGACTCGAAAGCAGCATCTACATACGAAGTGTGTGGTGGGGATTTGAAGGCACTTGTTTTGATTATGGTAAGATCGTTGACAAAGAAACGAAGAAGAAGCTGTCGAAGTAGCATCCGACGAAGAAGAAGACGATGAATTTTCAACCCGATTTGATGTTTTCGACGACTCCGATGGTGAGTCGTCTGATGACGAGAAGTTTTCTGTATTGGGCGAGCCTCGAGTACAGTGGAAGACCCACCTACTCCGCCTCCTCAGAAGAAAGCTCATAGAGATGATAACTTTGCCGGATCGAAGATGAATCCGGAGGCTATTAGGTTGGAGGTGTCAACGCTAAAAATTGCTGTAGGACAACGATACAGTAGCAAAAGCAGTTCAGGAATCACGTGAAACTTATTTCGGTTAGGGATGGATTTGATTTTAATGTACCAGTCTCAAATCCGAGACAAGTGGTTTTTAGGTGTTGGGTTAAAGGATGTCTTTGGAGAGTTCGTGCATCTGTACAAGGGGATGACCCGGATTTTCATGTTCGTGTATACGATTCGGAACACACATGTTCGTGACGGAACGTTCTACTAGATGCCGTCAATCAACAGCTGATGTACTGGCAGGTCTTTACAGGGACTATCTTGGTGATCTTGGTCCGGATGTTAAACCTAAAAGTGTCGGAGTCATTTTCAATAAGCAATTTAGTCTAAAGGTAATTACTATGTTTCGACTGACTTATTGATAATAATGGTTGAGTTATAGGTATGTATAGGCTGAGTTATTTACATTTACGGCTCATTTATTGATTATTTAAGGCTGACTTATTCGAATGTATCGGCTGCGTTATTTATATATTATGGCTGATTTATTAATTTGTTGGTGTCGACAGATGGGTTATTGGAAGGCATATCGAACGCTGCTGAATGCAAGGCAGATCCATCAGGGAACTCCTGAGGAAAGTTTTAGCGAGTTGCCTTCTTACATATTCAAGTTAAAAAGGGAAAATCCGGGTACAGTCACGCGTCTTCAAATAGGTGATGAAGATAGATTCAAATATGTTTTTATTGCTTTTGGTGCGAGTATTGCTGGGTTTGCTTTCATGCGCAAAGTTGTTGTTGTCGACGGAACGTTTCTCCATGGTAGTTACAAAGGGACACTTCTAACAGCCCTAGCTCAGGATGGTAACTTTCAAATTTTCCCATTAGCTTTCGCTGTTGACACTGAAAATGATGAGTCTTGGCGTTGGTTCTTTACACAACTCAAAGTTGCCATTCCAGACGAAAAGGATCTTGCGATAATCTCCGACAGACATCAGTCAATAGGGAAAGCGATTCGTCAAGTGTATCCGTTGGCTTCACGTGGAATTTGCACTTACCATTTGTATAAGAACATATTGGTGAAGTTCAAAGGAAAACATTTGTTCCCTCTGGTGAAAAAAGCGGCAAAGTGTTTTAGGCTAACTGATTTTAATGAGGCTTTCAATGAGATTGAAGCACGTCATCCCGAACTACATGGATACCTCCAACGAGCTGGTGTCCGAATGTGGGCGCGTGTTCATTTCCCGGTGAAAGGTACAATTTAATGACAACGAATATTGCAGAATCAATGAACCATGCACTGTCAAATGCTAGAAGTCTTCCCATAGTTCAACTTCTAGAATCGATACGGGATATGATGACCAGATGGTTTTCTGAACGGAGAGATGATGCGAAATCGCAGCAAACAACGCTCACTCGAGGTGTTGAGAAACTATTACAGGTAATTTTACATAAGTCAGTCGTCAATGTTGATAACTCAGCCGTAACAGTTACCATATCGCTGCCGTAATTGTTTCCTTATCTCAGCCATTACCATTATAGTTTCCATAACTCAGCCATTGTTTTCATAACTCAGCCTAAAGCGTTTTTGTTTTTTGTTCTACTCCCTTGTAGGACCGTGTCACCGGAGCAAGACTTATGGAGGTACAAACGATTGATGCTGTACGTGTTGAAGTGAAATATGGATCATCTTTGCATGTTGTAAATTTAGAAATAAAAAGTTGCACATGCCGTCGTTTCGACCACGAGAAAATACCATGCATCCATGCAATCGCAGCTGCAGAGCATATGGATGTGTCTCGTATATCCATGTGCGATACGAAATTTAGGAGTGTCGATTTGGTTAACGGATGGGCTGGTTCAATCATGCCTCCAGATGAATCATTCCCTGCTCCTGAAGTTGTGGATAATCAGAAGTGCTTGCCTCCGATTGTTGTGAACCAGCCAGGAAGACCAAAGAAGCGTAGGATTAAATCATCTTTGGAAGTTGCCACTGAAAATAAACGCCCTAGGAAGCAACACGCATGTTCGCGATGTAAGCAAGTTGGGCACAATGCGAAAACTTGTGCTCTATAGTTACTCATCTGTCAAAGTATTATTACTTTATTTTGTGGTATTACTCATCTTTCAAGTAGTTTAACTCAGCCATAACACACTATAACTCAGCCATCACATGAATCGAGTTATATTTCGTCCTTTATCATGATAACTCAGTCGTAATAAACTATAACTCAGCCATATAATCAGTCGTATAAATCAGTCGTTTGTTTTCATATTGTTTCTTTGATAACTCAGTCATGACATGAATCGACTATATATTTCGTTTTCCGTAAAAGCTATAACTCAGCCGTAAATTTTATAACTCATCCATGACATTAAACTTCGCTAAAATCGTTTTGATTAGTTTCCATTACACTTCATCCAAACAACAACAAAAAATATATATAATAACAACGACTAAACGGTCGGGGAGCCCGATCGAAAAGTTTCGCCACCAACCCTCTAGCGTTCGGACGGTCTGCAATCGCAGAACGGGAGCTGGGCCAGATATGTCAGTCTCCAATGGTTCCTCCACTGCGAGTTCGTTCACCGCAATTCGACAGAAATCTCGTACCCGTTGTAAGGCCTCTAGCCTTTCGATTGGCAATCCAGAGCCTCTGGACATCATGTCCTCTATAAAGGCACATGGGCCTTCAAGAAGATGGCGCTCGCGGAAGGCTTCACCCGACGACTCCAGGAAATTAACATATCGGATTAACCTAGCCAAGCAAGCTCGATAGGCCCGACATCCGTCACGAACGGGAAGGCGGTTTCCCTCAGGGTTCGCGATCGCCTTTCGGAGATCGGGTACATCCATCTGATCGACGAGTTCTTTGCACGCCTTGTGCTCATCAAGTAGACGGACCATTCGCCAGTGTGCCAAGAAGTAACCTTCGACGATAAGGTCTTCCAGGACTAGAATGGTTCCCTCTAAACGGTAAAAACGATGGAGCTGGTCAAGTTTCAGCCGAAGCGCCCGAATATACGCGCCCATCCTCTTTCGCCGAGCTCGGTACTCTCGGAGTTCTAGCTGAAGGGGAGACACACGGGTTCGACAGTATTTGAGTTCGGAGCGACCTCACGAGATCGGGACGTCTCTCCTACCTCCTGTGGAATGGGATTTTCCGGCTCCCGATTGCCGGATGCGGCGGCTATCCTTTCCCGGGCCTGTCTCAGCAATGCGGATCGAGTTCTTGCTGGCATCCTTCTATTTCTTACGCTGGTGGAAGTTAGAATGATTTATTCCCCCAACCTTCATCCCTATTTATATAGAGTCATGGGATGTAACCGCCGCTGAGTCCACCAATCAGACTGCAGCGAAAATTCCGCTGTGTCGCGAGAATAACTATAAAAGACCGTGCAACACATTTAATGAAATGCGTCTTTCGTTTTCATATTGTCTTTTTCGATAACTCAGTCATAACTCACTATAACTCAACCATAACATGAATCGACTATATCTTTCGTTTTCCCGTAAAGCTATAACTCAGCCGTTAAGCAATATTTTGGCAAGTTAACCTAATAATAGACGCGACCTTTCTTTTGATAACTCAGCCATATAGATTGTTCATTTTGATAACTCATCCGTTATTCACTATAACTCAGCCGTCACATGAATCGACGTGACCTTTCGTGTTCCCGTAAAACTATAACTCAGCCAATACATGAGAGTAGACACTAAAATGTGGAAGCATGAAAGGTGGATACATAGAATTAGCCGAAGAAAAAAAGGGACGTTTAATACATGAAAAAGGGACGTTTAAAATAAACAGAAATTAGAGTCACGAATTGATAAGGTAAAACTAAAAATCACTGCTGGAAACCCTAAAGGATCTCCGAGACTTTGAGGGACAACCACAGAAGGTAACAGTTTTCGCACATGATTTCATAGTCTCCATAGCGGAGAGAATGGAAACCATAATACAAACAACACATCACAGCACAAACGGGTTTAGGAGTGACGGGCTGTCAGGATAGCGAAGGGAGGCTGAGTATGAGTTTTCCGGGCCGTCTTATAACGAGATAAATCATCCAGAAAATAATTACCGGTTACAATGGCATCCGAAGACTTCAGAGGATAATGATTTGCATCAAACAGCTGGAGGTAATGGACGGCCATATCCTCATTCCCTTGACAAATACTTAGTACCCCACATGCTAAGGTGGCATAACCATCGGCCGGTACAATACGACTGAGAATATCAATCCCACGCTGGATATCTCTATCCTCAGCCACAACCCGTAGCCCTTCGTAGTAAATGGCAATGGGGTTGCCGGCCTCAAAGCATCTGACGAAGAAAGGCCTGTGCCGCCCTTCATTTTGGAGGCCACCATCAGGGGCATTGGATGTGTTGATTTCTGCTGGATCAGTACAAAGCCAATATATAGCAGCTGTCTTTAGAACTTCATCACTGTATACTGCCTTTTTCCCCCTACGACCAGCCCTTAAAATAGAACCAAGTGCGGTCCATCCACCATATTCTGCAGCATTTTGTGCAACAAGGGAAACGATTTTGATGAAAACATCGTCGGGAGATCCGGCATCTTGGGTGCTCGAGCGGACAGATTGTTGAAAAATAATTTTATTCTAGTTTGTAGTTGAGAGGTAATAGACTAAAAACGAGAATATTATAACTCAGACACTTGGTTCTATTTGTAGACTAATAATCAACGTGACCTTTCGTTTTCCTATTGTTTTTCCTTTATATTCTCTTAATTCATTGTATCGTATTTTGGCGGGAAATCATAAGTTATTCATGTAATAGACTAATAATCCTAGTGATAACTCAGCCGTCATATATATATATATATACTCAGCCATAACATGAATATACGAGACCTTTCCGTAAAACTATAACTCAGCCGTTAAGCGATATTTTGGCGGGAAACCGTAAGTTAACCTATTAATAGACGCGACCTGTCTTTTGATAACTATAACTCAGCCATCACATGAATCCGTAAAACTATAACTAAGCCATTAAGCGATATTTTGGCGGGAAACCGTTAGTTAACCTAATAATAGACGCGACCTGTCTTTTGATAACTATAACTCAGCCATCACATGAATCCGTAAATTTATAAATCAGCCGTAAAGCAATATTTTGGCGGGAAACCATAAGTTAACCTAATAATCGACGTGACCTTTCGTTTTTTCCATAAGTTAACCTATTGTTTTTCCTTTATATTCTCTTAATTCATTGTATCGTTTCCTTCTTCTCCGCTCACAATATATTGCACCTACAAATCTCCTCTACAACCAATATCAATATATCCTTCGATCATTGCATACTTAAGTCTCCACTCCATCCCCTCTCAATCTATTGCATATTTTCCGATCATTGCACCTATCAGTTGGTGACGGTTGTTTTTATTTTGATTTGTCAAGCTATGGACGGAGAGGGTTCCAGTAGACGTCAAAAACGCAAGGCAGACGAAGCATTATCGTCAGCAAGAGTCCGAGATTACGAGTGGGAAGAGGAATCACTATTGGCCGTGTCCGAAGCCTTTTCTCAGACAAGAGCCGCGGTCGAGGCGGAGTCAAAGAGTCGCTACACAAAAATTCTGCGTATGATGGATGAGCATATGAAGAAGAAGGAAGAGAAGACCGTCCTCGGGCATCAACTGGATCTAATCGACGCTCAACTAAACCAACTGAATCAAATCTTGGGTGGAGAACTTGTCGACTTAGCCACAGAGCACAAGAAGTTAGAGGAGATGAGAGAGATTGCGGAGGCCGATGCCGACCAGTGTGTGGTTCCTCCTCCTCTTGATTGGTTTTTAGAAGCTCATGGTTCCTCCTCCTCTTAATCGGTTTTTAGAAGTGAATTCCATTGTAATGTCGTCTCTTCTTCTTTATGAACCCTAAACTTGTTTTATTTTTATTTCTTTTTGTAATGTTTCATATTAATATAACTCAGCATTATGATAAATCAGCTACTAAAGATTTATAAATCAGCCGTCACATGAATCGTTGAGACTTTTCGTTTTCCCATAAATATTGTAACTCAGCCGCTAAGGCATATATATCAGCCATTTATTTTCATAAAGTTTCTTGAGGTAACTCAGCCATACTCACTCTAACTCAGCCGTAACATGAATCGGTGCGACATCTCGAATTCCCGTAAATATGATATCTCAGCCGTCAAATCATATATATCATTCATTTACTTTCAAATTTTTTCTTGTGATAACTCAGCCATTAGTCACTATAACTCAGCCGTTAAGTGACCTTTCGTTTTCCAATAATGGTTATAACTCAGCCGTAAAGCGATATTTTGGCGGGAAACCATAAGTTAACCTAATAATTTTAAAATCCAGTTGTTGGCGGGAAACCATAAGTTAACCTAATAATATTAATATTCAATTGTCGAATGATGTTCTTCTTCTTAAAAACGAAAATCCCCAAATGTCGAATGCTTAAACCCTAAAAACCAAATTCTCGTAAACCATGAGCAATGTATCTGGAGATTCGAGTTGTGCATCAACTGTCCGAGAGAGGAGCGAGGTACAGTTGTTGGCGTACCTAAGAGATGTTGGTGTGGAGAAGCAATCGTGGCCAAAAATTCGAAATCGGAGTCAAATCCTTGTCGTAGATACTTCCGTTGTGGGTATGCAGCTGCGAAGAAGGTAGAGTCTGTTCTTGGTTATGTTGAATCTGTTCTTGTTGGTTTATGTTGAATCTGTTCTTGTTCCAATTGTTGTCTCCATCACCTTGATAGCTTATGAATGACCACGTCTTCAAGTGGGTCGATGAGGCACTGTTGGATGAGGTAGAGTCTCTCTGTTCAAACTGAAAAACTACAAATGGAGCTTGGGAAGGAGCTATTTGAGAGGGTTGAAGATGCAAAATCAGAATTGAAAGCAAGGATGAAGGTTATGATAGTTGTAATAGTTTTTGGTTATATAATCATGTTTGGTCTATTTAAGATAGTCTATGATGGGATTATGTTTCCATAATGTTGTTGTTAATGGTTATGGATTCCCAGCAAACTAATGTTGTTGTTAGTGATGTTTTATCAATCTCTTTTACTAACTCAGCCATATATTTACTATAACTCATCCATAACTTACTATAGCTCAGCTGTCACATGACTTTTCGTTTTCCCGTAACTATTTTAACTCAGCCGTCAAGTCATTTATATCACTCATCTACTTTCAAATTGTTTCTTGTGATACCTCAGCCATAACTTACTATAACTCAGCCGTCACATGACTTTTCGTTTTCCCGTAAATATTATAGGTTTACAAGAGCAGAGACTTGAAATATTTTATTAAAAAGAACAAAACAAGATAAATTATTCAAAAGTTCTTAAAAATAGATATGAACTATTTCAGTTTCCTCTCCCAGCGTATTGAATTGTCATCTCTCTAGCCATGGCTTCAAACCTTCTCTTATCAGATTTGTAGAGGTTGGCAAGATATTCAATGGTCTGTTCCTCATCATTGACCTCTGGTTCAATCAATTTCTCCACTATTCCCTTGAAAATCGTAACAATCGGCAAGGCAGTGGGAATCCAACGGTCGGCCCTCAAAACTTTTAGGTAAATGCCTCCACTATCTGATACATTTGGGTGGCAAATTCTTGTGATGAAAACAACCTGCATTATCAAGAAATTTTATTTAAAAAACTATTTAGTTGCTGCAAAAAGAGGAGTCCTAATAAACATGCTTGCTAAAATAAAAGGAGTATAATAAAAATAGATACCTTGGGGACTTCGTGGGTAATCAGGTGGAAAATTAAGCCTCATTTTAAACACTCCTCCTTCATAAGGGGTGTTCGCGGACCGATTAGAGTGGCCTCCCAACGGAAAATGTCGTCATCAACAGTTACTAATAAAGGCAAACACTCAATCTCTTTTATCATTAACAGTAAAACAAAACTAATCTGAAGATGTATGTGTTTACCTGCTGTGACGTTTGGCGAAAGATTCCTGTTCAGATATTTCAAATCAGTCCTTATATAGTTTGAAGGAGGACGACGGGCCATTTCTGACGGATTGAAGGAAGAAGGTAAACAGATTTTTCGGATCTGAGAGATGATTTAGGAGTTTTCGTGAGACAAAGGTTTGATGTGTAACTGGAGAGCAAAAAATATTTATAATATGCGAAGCATCGCTTTGGTTTAAGTACCTTCGGCTTCATAAATACATAATTCTTACCCCTTCAACGCGTAATTATAACCGAACTAAAGCGACGCCGCGTATTACGCCTTCAATCAATTACGGTTTTACAAGCCTCGGTGGCTATAACTCAGCCATTACTCAGCCATTACTCAGCCGTCACATGACCTTTCGTTTTCCCGTAAATATTATAACTCAGCCGTGAAGTCATATATATTACTCATTTACTTTCAAATTGTTTCTTGTGATAACTCAACCATTACTCAGCCATTACTCAGCCGTCACATGACCTTTCGTTTCCCGTAAATATATAACTCAGCCATTGAAGTCATATATATTACTCATTTACTTTCAAATTGTTACTTGTGATAACTCAGCCATCAATCAATATAAATCAACCGTCACATGGCCTTTCGTTATCCCGTAAATATTATAACTCAGCCGTGAAGTCTCACATGCACAGAGCATTGGTAAAAATGCAACATGACTACATTCAGTTCTGCAATTCGCCAAAAAAATAAAAATAAGAAAAAAAATAAATGCGACAAGCATCATATTAGCGAACTAGTTCCCATGGGAAGGCTATCGTCTCTAGCATTT